>JAHDVE020002780.1:0-127955 GCA_022606495.2 Halesus radiatus
AGTAACTCCACACAGGAGGCTCTGGGGGAATTAATTTCCCTGAAGGCCTATATCATCTTTGGGGATGTTGAATGGAGGGTATTTAAGAGGATAGGAAGCAGTGAATCTTGGTCTTGAAGAGACGCATGTTGTAGGACGGAGAAAACACAGAGGCCGGTAAATCATTGTCAATGCTAACCGTGTGCAAATGTTGGGCGCGCGTTTGGAATGTTTCCCGAATATGCATCATTACCGAAAGGATCAATGACGCTAGTTCCCCAGAGCATCTTCCATTAAAATACCGGTAGAACAAGAACGGCATTCTCACCTGACGTCTGTACTCCAAGGATTGCAATCCGTTTGTTAAGATAGGCGAATCTATGAAAAGGACCGCCCGTTTCTGCACAGGGTCAAGGGTTTTTTCACATAATTTGGGGCTCCCGGCCAGAGGTGGCTGCCAAATTCTATAGTGGGGCGAACTTGCGATTTGTACAGGGTTAGCAGTTGTGTACTATTAAAGTATCTGTGGGCTTTGTACAATCCGCCCAGCTTCTGAGAGGCTAATTTTACTCTGGCTTCGATGGAGCCCCCATACCTGAGCTGGTCACTTAAGGCTACACCAAGAATATCAATGGAGGGCTTGTTGGGAAGATTGCTTCTATTAAAGGAGACTAGATTAGATGAGTTAAATGGAGCGGGATGAAATAAGTGCACACAATATAATATAAACGATATAAGAATAACAAAAATGAGAAGATTTAATTACTTAGAAACATCACCCTTTGCAATCCTTACCTTGACCAGCGATCCGGTGCCCACCGCAGAGATGGAGTTGCACAGTCCGTAGCAAATCATAACGTAGCCGATATTGCCTGTGCCCCAGGCGCAAGCCACGTACGACTGTGAATAGGAAAATGACAACAGGATTATCACAAGGTTCACATATATTGTCGCATCGAATGGGTTAAATCGTTCTAAAAAAATATAAAAACAGTAAGGATGGTTGTGGATTTTTTTGCATCCATTTTGTGCGAAGAAATGTTATGCTTCTGATAAGTTGTCTCGTGATTTCAAACAATTAATTTATTTTAAGGCTGCTCTCTGACGGTCCGGTGAGGAACGAACTTTTTACTCGCTACTGGAGACACTGGGCAGAAAAGTCCCACAATGGACTGCGTTTCAAACCGTTACCTTAGTTTAGCAAACTTGACTTTTCTGCTCTGTGTCTCCAGTAGCGAGTGAAAAGTTTGTTCCTCACCGGACCGTCAGAGAGCAGACTAAGACTTAGCTAAAATAGTACCACTAAACGCCGCTGGGTAAGCCATTAATAGGAAATTGAAGAAGCTGGTAATTCACTAGTCAGGTCCACTCACAAAAAAATTAGCAGGCATCATCCTAGTTCCTGTTGGGAGATAAAATCTTCATATCTGGCTTTTCTGCAACATACAAACATCGAACCTTCCCATCAAGCTGTCAAATGCCTTCATTTTATTCACAACCAGCTGATGTTTTGTTAGGTTTCCTTTCATATAATTTTTGCCTTGTTTTCGGTATCGAGTGTGGGATCAGCTTCGATGGGTTCTGGAAAAATGATAATTTTGGCAGGCGGTATGTTTTGGCATCTTAAATGCATTATTGTTGACTACATACCCTTTCCTACCCCATCCAATTCCTAACAAGAAAGGGCCAAAAACAGTTCGAACTCTACGCTCGTCGCGGGATGACAAGGTGTACACCGCTGATATCAGAGCAGCTGGCCAATTCTGGATTAGTGAAGTATTCAGTGAGGTGAATTTAAGTGCTAAAAATATCCATGAACAAGGTAGGTATATTCAATTTCCGTGGCATCCTCCTGCTTCTCTTCAGTCCTTCATTCACCTCTTTTTTTCTCATCTGATTCTCCAGATTAACTTCGCCACCAGTTCCAAAATTGGGATTATTTCAGAGCTATCGAAACATGTGTAACTTGCTTGGGAATCCTTAATTTTTTTAATAAAGTAGAGAATTCTTGGTTGTCGTTTGGGTGCCAAATTTGATTTGACAGCGAAAGTAATGACGACTATTACTTTCTCTAAACAATGAATCATTCATTTGAAAATTTTGTCTCATCCCAAACATTTATTTTCTCAAAATATATCTTAATAATAAAGTTATTATGTAGGTAGCAACTTGCGTTTTCCATTTTAAAAATATTATTCTTTTCTATTGAATATGTAATCTGTGGCTAAACGTTATAGAAACAGTTTTACGTATTGGATTTAATTCAAACCACTCTCTAAACCTTCTCGACACTAATAAGAAAAAAACTGTCCTATTTTAAGCGAAACCGGTTAAGTAATTTTCTAGAAAATCAAAGACAGAGATAGACAAACGTATTTTGTATATATATAGATACGAGTACTTTGTATTTGTTGCCATGTTAACGACAAAGGTGTTATATTATATGCGATAGTATTCAGTTGTATTGATTTTCAATACATTTGAGTATAAAGGAGGAGGTACACACCAACTCGTGGTCTTTCGTTCACGGAATGCACATGCGAATAATATTTGAATGCCAAGAGAGCAATATGGAAATGCCTCACGAGTAATCAATACCAACGCTTTATTAAAATACTAAGCCCGTGAACTAATTTATTTGAAAAATAATATATATAAATGTAAAATAAAAAGTACAATTACATTGGTTATTAGCTCTGACTTAGAAATAGCTTCCAACTAATTTTAACAAGTTTAAACATTCGGAGTTACTCTAATTTGGCGTTTAACAAACTAATAGTGATAAGTAGAATGCAGGTAATAAATACTCTACATTTTTGATTTTATTATTTTGGCAATGGCATTCCTGCATTGTGTACATTTGAAAATGTTGAACTTGTGAAAGAATATGTTTATTTAGATGTCATTATTGATTGTTTTTTAAGTGGGATTTATAAATAAATAAGGTTTGTTTACGACTAAGATCAATTGTTAGTAGATTATTTAAATTAATTTTCTTTGTTCCAATCTGCACACTTCGAATAATTTATTTATCATTAGCGGAATCTGTTGTGTATAAGGTATGGCATTACAGTCTGGGGACTTTCCTGTAAAACAAACATCAATCACTTTCAATCAGTGCAAAATTAATTAGTTATATTATGAACTCATTAAAGTTTATACGAACAAAGGCATCATATTCCTTACTTTTATCAGAGTCTTAAAATTTTTTCAGTAAGATTACTTCTGTGGTACAAAATTATATTTCAACACATTAATAACCCTTTATACTCGTATATAATGCAAATAGACTAGATCACACTTACAATACTCGTCTTAATTTCTTCCAACGATTGGTTTTCACTTTGTGATGTCAATGAATAAGCGAATTAAATTAAATAAGTGATAATTAATTAATAAGTGATAAAGTAATAATTAAATTAATAAGTGAATTAAATAAATTAAGTGAATAAGTGAATGAAATAGTGCACTTTATATTCACCACTTTATTAATATAAAGATACCAACATGTTTCGAAAGCGATGCTTTCTTCATCAGGAGTACTAGTAAAAATAATAAAACGACCGGACAATACAAACTATTGCAGTTGTCCAATCTGGAGCATTGACCAGAGTCTTAGAAGAGTTTTTTGGGAAACATGTTCTTATGGATTTCAATCGCTTTGAAAAAATACACTAGACTTATTTATTGCCAAGTTGAGTATTCATTGAAACAATATTTTGGTCCAAGTAAACGAAACGATTTCAATGAAAAAATATCCACTCCAGAGACTGTTATTGGACTATTATCAATTATGAACAACTGCGAATTAAACAAATTAAAAATATTAATCTATGTGGCATTATTTAGATTCAAGTTTAATGCTATATTATTTCTAATATCAACGATTAAAATGGAATCTTGTGGTAGACTTCCAGGTTCCAAGTCAAAACGTTTCAATGAAGGGCACTTCTGCAGGATCGATGAATTTTACGAGACCACCTTCACATTCTTCTTCCCTGGTGTATTGAAAAGTAAATAACACTGTCTGGAGAAACTAGACTTAAAGAAAAATGAAGTGCAATAGACTTAGCCTTGCACCGGTCTTAGATCTCTAGATCATCGTAAACCATCAATCATAATAAAACTTTTGCTATATGACGAACGTAAATGAAGGGAAATTATTAAATTATTTGCATGTATATAGAGATCTTGTGCTATGCAGAGAAACGAGTTAAAAAATAATATTAAACATTATTATTTTTTTTTATTTTTATTTCGTAGAACTCCATATAATTTATTTCTTTTAATTTTAAGTAAACCAAATTTAAAAATGTTATTAAATTCTGCAAGCATTTTAGTTTTTATTATTGTGATAGCTATTTCGGCTTTCAAGGCTATTTTCAAACTGCGGTTAATCCACATTGCGACGACTTATTTCTGTGATTTTATTTACTTCCTCCAAATTCTAAATTTTGTGAAGTTTATACAATTGTAATGTGTTTTCCCCGTATTAAAATGACATTGATTTCTTAATTCAATTATTTAAATGCATTACATTTTGGTCGTTTAAACATACTAAGAAGTGGTAAATAAATAATTTTCCTTAATTAATGTTGTATTAGGATCATTCGTTGTTCAAGTAAATTTAATCTAAGACCCCTTTTTTCTTTTTGTAAGGGTTTAGACTCGTTATTGTAAAGCTCGAAGTGATTATTCACTCATGGATGTTCTGGGAATTTCAGAAGAGTACTTTTATTATTATAACTTCGTATATGTTCAGTGAATCTAGTTGTGAAAGACCCTCCCGTCTGCCAGGTATAGGTAGCGTTGAAGTCAGAGTGGTCACATTTAAAATAAAATAAAAAAATTCTGTTATTAATAATATCTTCAAAAAATTCCGTTGGATGGTGTCTATTTAATTATTTACTATCCAGAAGTGTGGATTCAGTGGTGGATCATGTACACAATACACGATTTACACAAAATAGAGGAATGATAGTGCCAATGTTTCAAAATAAATATGGTCAACGAACCCTTAAATATATTGTACCATTTATATTTAAAAAGTTTTCACACGAATTTAGAAAAAAATGCTCTATGATGAAATTCTCACTGATGTTAAAGTGTTGGCTTTCGGAAAGTAACCTTGTGTTATTGATGGTAACAAATATGACAGTCTTCTTTGGTTGTATAGCTCCTTGATATCTGCTCTATTTACGCTATTTTACATTGTTCTAATTTTTTGCTATATTAGATGATTATTATTTTTTTTATATGAATACCCCACAAGAGTCCCAACTGCTCCCAACCGTCTGAAGCCAGTGAGACTATGGCATCCCCAATTGGGGAATGTTGTGTGGCTGAAGGTATCGAGGAGGAGAAGGAGAAAGGGAAGGGGAAGGTGGGGAAATACCAGGCTATTCAGATCTGGTCACCAAACACGGCTAAAAGCAATTTTAAGCAAAGTTTCAATTCTGAATGGTGGTCTTTCACCAGGGCGATACTGAGAGTATCTTCCACTCTGGAACGTTCGAAAATATAGTACATATTATTTTACTTGCGCACGCCTGGATTTGAACCCGCGACATTCAGATTCGTAGTCGAGAGCTTTACCACTCCGTCATTTATTGTTGTATTATATAATATTGTTGAACTAAACTTCTGCTGACAAGCTACTTGTAGTGGCTTAGCGGGTACAAGTTCCCATTGTATGTAATTAATATTATACAATAAAAAAGTAAATAAAAACCAGTTAGCTAATAATTACTCTATCACGGAGATAGTCAAAGAAATAGAATTTCGTTCCTATACCTATAAAATCTCATCATAAAATTCAAGCCTCAGTATCTGATTGGATATAATTATAAATATTAATTTCCTTAACCTGGGAAATATCCATATAATCGTGGCTTTTCAATTTTTTAAAAATTGCCGGGTTATTTAAATCGTTTAAAGCAAAATTGAAATAGTCTTACCCACGGCCGTGAGATTTTAAAGGGAAATTTGAATTTTTAAAGTAAAATCACTAAGCTTACTGAGCAAAAAATCTATTTGAGTCATCCGTTTTCTTTTTTTAAGTCAGTTCTGAAGATTCTAATTGCTACAGTTTCAAAACTTGGGTGAGTAAATCGAAAACTTGTACTTTAAGAAAGTTATACACACGTACCTACGTATGATCAATTTACTGGTACTGCGTAAATCATTGCGTATAGTGACCTTTTAATCATTTTTAAAGTAGTTTTAAACATGTTGTCTAAAAACATATATATTTAAAAGGTTGTTATTCGATGTTACAAACGCAACTACCGCACGAAAATTGTGGGGTTTCGCATGTAAAACTGTTGAGTGGACTATAAACAACGACGACAAAATAATGATGGTTTCGGTTGATTGTAATAAGGAATAGATTAAATATTTAAAAGGACAAGGATAACCAAACACTTACCGAATGATGTCATGAACGAACATGCTCCCAAAGTAGTTTTTCTTCTAGCAAACAAGAGAGCACTCAAAATCAATCGTTCTGTTCCATTTGTCAAAAAGGTAGTATTTCGTTTGGGAAGGTAAGGACTGGATAAATAGCAATTAAGGTAGGAACCACTTAATCATTTCAGAATCTTAAAGAGGTGCTACAAACTTTAACAAGATGTAAAGCGCCCTTGATGTGATTTTAATCACTAAACGGCGCTCAGAAAAAGTTACCATTTATTATTATTAATATGTTTACAAAATATGCTTGAATATTAGACAAGTTGAAAAAAAACTTAGGTAAAAATTAATAAAGTTTTAAAATAAGAGGAGGAAAAATATAGGTTTTAATAGAGGGCCAAGTAAAGGATGATTGCAACTACAGTGTACCAGTGTTGTGTGGCTTTAAAGAAACTGTTAATTATGTATTTTAAATATTAATTATGTACTCTAAATGTTAATTATATACGCGTTGTGAATATTATTTATATATTGTAAACGTTAATTATATATTATAAATGTTAGTTAAATATTGTTCTATATTGAACAAATAACAAATGGTCAATTTTTCTATAGCGTATATACAAGTATAACAATATTTTTACAAGTATAAACAAATACTATTTGTTTATACTTGTAAAAATATTGTTGGATTATCTCTCTTTAATGATTTCATTATATTACCATTACACTGTTGTATTTACTATCTATTATTATAAATATTTTTTTATGTTGTCTCCCTCTTGCACATAATACTTTTCTATTGCTGTACCCCTCTAATGTTTTCTCTTGCACATAATACTTTTCTATTGCTGTACCCCTCTAATGTTTTCTTTTATTTTCTCTTTATTTTGTATTCCATTTCACTGTATTGTATTCTGTACCTATATATAACCGATAACTCTGTATTTACCTTTAGTTATTATATTTGCCCTGACAAAGGTTGACCTAAGCAAAACCGGTTGAAAAATAAAATATGTTCGTGATTTATAACAAAGTGTTTGTTTTAGTTAAATAAATAGAAATACAAAAACTGCAAGCAATTAAACCCCCAATTGCATATAATATATATTTTACTATGAGCGTTCACATCTTTACCTGTGTAGGTACAGAAAATAAAATAATTAATATGTACAAAGATTTGCTTGCAAAGTCAATACAATATTTTCCCAGTTGCCGCGGGAAGTGTTTTAACTGTTTATTCTTGATCAAATTAAATGACAAATCGATCAAATGCTGCGTAAAATTGAACTCTCATCGCCTCGGTGAATTCACAACCGTTAAACTTATAGTAATTCAATTTCTGCTCTTAATAAGAGATATATTTATCATAACTCGTTGTTGTTCTTAACGAAATTTTCTTTTCAATAATAGGAAAGAAAAAAAACTTTGTTAATCAATTAAATCACAAAAAAATCTTACCGCAGTGTAATCAGCTCCCAGGAAGGCCTGTCCAAGTCCAAGCCATGCTGTGATGATGAGTAGTAGAAGCTGGTTCTTTTCTTTCAGGAGTTTCATTGTGATAGCCAGGAGTTGAAGGCCCGTCAGGCCAGTTCCAGAGCCTTTGCGATTCTTATCGTACCTGGAAATAAAATTAGCTTTATTAAAAATGAAGACATGAAGAAAATCATTAAATGAATAACTATTCTCTTCTAGTGCACTATCATCAGGACTACGAGTATCTACACCCTGCAGGCTACAGGCTGGAACAACTCAGTGGATTTGGACTTGTATGATCAGTAAGACAGGTTTCGAATCTATTAAGTGCGACGCCTTCTATAAATCATTCCCTGAATTGTCAGCAGGGTAAAAAATTAGAAAACCTTAATCAGTCTTTTCCTGGCAAGACAAATAATCACTAGGTTGACTTAAACCAAGTATCTACGTAATATATGATTACGTATTAAATTTCTTATAAGTTGTTTCTCAATTACAATTTCACTGTAAAGCGAAGTTCATTATTCATTTTGCTTCACTCGAAAGGCTTGTGGTTTATTTTTAATCAAAACATACATAACTTTTAAGCATAGCATCTTTAGATATGAGAATGACCATTCCCTAATTTTCGAACTTTAATCAAAATGTAATAATACCTACAAATGGACTCTATATGTTTGTGGGAGTATGTAATAATACATATTTATTTATATCTATATATTATACAGTACCACGTTAAATAGTACGTTTTTTTTAAACATAATAAAGGTGTTTTGTATGGTGTTTTATAGTAGGTTCGAAGAGGTGATACTGTGAATGGAGTGTTATATGTTTTTTGACCACCTCACTAGGAGAACCTGTGCTGAGGTGTTCACGTGGATGTGTTAAGTGTGGTACAAGTATTGATGTGTATCGATTAGTTAGGTTTTAATATTTTAGTTTTGCTATTTAAATTAGGTAGAATTTGAAGAGATATAGATTTTTTGGTTTTGTTTTGGTTAAAGTAGATAAATCCTTTAAAAAATAATAAATATTTAATTACAGATAATTTCGACTAAGTTTGATAATATTAAAGTATATAGTATATAAAGGTACATTTAATGTAAGCAAGTTAATTATTTTCATATGAAAAATGTTATGTAATCTTAAGGTAGGTAACGTATGTGTAGACAATCAGGGAGCGGGTTAAATAAAACCCAAAACCGTTTGAAAACAATATAACAAAATATAATATTTTGAAATTTCTTCAAATAAAATAATATTATAAAACATTAAATAACCAATTTATATTATAAATTAAAAAAGAAATTATTTTTATTATTAATATTAATATGAAAATAAATTCAAAATATAGATATTAAAAACAAAAACATGCAAGTTTCTAATTAAAATTAATTTATTATTAACGCTTTTTCTGATCACTAAAATTTTACTTTGTTTTAAATTTTTGATTAATTACTTACCTACTTTAATCAATTTTTGTTCATGTTTATAATTTTTCCATTCTTACATTATTATTTTTTAGTATTCTATATATTCCTGATGAAGAAAGCATCGCTTTTAAAACACGTAGATATGTGTATATTAATAAAGTGGTTAATACAAAATAATTTGTATTTCATTTATTAATTTAATATCGCTTTAGTATTTCTTAGTAACAAAACGTTTCGATACTGTTGATTTTTCTAATATAAGTTAGATTTACTATTAACAAATACTCTTACATGAAAATACCTCCAACTCCTGGCATTTAATGACAACGTGCTACATTAGCGCTCTCTAGCTGCCAGAGTTGTACGAATTGGTTTTTTAATACATTTCAATAGATTCTATGTGAAATATATCTCTATACATATAAAAAATTAACGTTTGTCTGTGTGTCCTAGATTTTCTCATAAATTACTTTACTGGTTTCGCTGGAAATAGCACAATTTGATCTTATTAATACCGGGATGGTTTACAGAGTAAATTGAACGAAATCCAATATTTAAAATCAGTATGAAAAACATTGAACCAGCCATCTCACATTGAGGTTCAACCATCGATATACCACTCTGGTTAGCCATAGATTATATATTCAATAAAAGAAGGTTTGTTTAGGTAGAATATTATCAAAATGGAAAACACAAGTAGGTACCTTCTTAAGAAATTTATTAATTAGAAATATTATGAAAAAATAAATATTTGGAATGACTAAAATTTTGAAATAATCGTTTCTTTGTTTCTTTGTTTAGAGATAGAAATAGTCATCACAAGACATTACTTTCGGTGTCAAATCAATTATGGCACCCATACAAAAAGCAGTTATTCACAATTTCATAACTTTATGTCAGAAAAAAAAACCTAGCAAGGCCGGGTACACATCAAGCTAGTTCCTAATAAATTATAGAAATACAAAATTCTTAAAAATAAATACTAGGTAACCTATTTATGATTTTACTCAGCAGCAAGTTAGAATACAATATTAATCTTATTATCGTAATAACAAATTAATCAGTTCGAAGCGGAGGAGGAAATATATTTAATTAGTTCTGCTTGCCGAAACAAATTTAAATAAGATATGTTTATATTTTGTTGTTGATGTGTTAAATATGTCGATAATACATTTACATTAATTTCCTATATTCTATACACGACGAACGGGACTATATAAATGCGATACAGCAGTGTCGGCTCGTGACTTTTGAGTGAGCTAGAGTGCTATGATTAAAAAATACGACATTATTGATGTTGTTGAACCTGAAAATAATTTTGAAAAAAAAAAAAAAAATTCCGATTCAACAACATCTATAACGTCGTATTTTTCAATCTCAGCACTTTAGCTCACTCAAAGTCACGAGCCGCCACTGCGATACAATATTAGGGTTGTCATAATAACAAGATAAATAATGCCACGATGTTGATGTAGGTGAAATGTAGAAAGAAAATCATGTAAAGTTCAGGGTTTTCAATAATTGAATTTATAATTTTGTGCAAACACTTTAATGGCTGCGTAGGCACATATAGCTAAATTAAATTAGGTAACCATGTTTTTTCTTCAGCTACGTTTTTTTTGCTTGATCTCTAACAGGTCCCGAAAAGCATTTATAACTAATTAACTAACTAACCATCACGCCGTTTCCCCGCAGGTACAGGCAGAAACGACGGATCGTCAAACAACTTGACCTTGGCATACAATTCTTGCTTCATTCACATTCATACATCATCTCATACATTCTCTTCTATTATTCAGCCTTCTGAGATGGGCCGACTCTAGTATTTAAAATTATTAGTTTCTATGTAATTTTGATATTATAAGGTAAGGAATATAAATTAAAAAAATATATATGTGTATATAATATTAAAAATACATATATATTCGTATTACAGAATTTTTTTCAAAGTCCTCCTCACTAGGAGATCCTGTGCTGAGGTGAACCAGGTGTTGCACAAAGGGGTTTCAGCGACTTCTATATTTCAACTTCAAGGTTAGGGTAGGGTCTTCCAGTAATTTCTATGACGTATTTTGAGAATAGTAGTCAGTTCTTGTTCTGATAACTCCTTAAGCCAAGTTTTGCTGCACTTAATGCAATTATTGATTGATTTACTTTTTTATATTAAGTGTGATTTTGTTATATAATTTTACGGCTAAAAATTCAGATTCACTTGATCGTGCCATGTCTTACTCGGGCGTCCCGGGCTTCTTCTTCATTCACATTCGCGTCATATATTCTTCTTACACTCCTTTATTCGTTCATTCGCTCTACATGCCCAAACCATCTAAGCGTCCCTTCCTTAATCTTACTCATTACGTTTACATCAGCTTTGCATTCTTTAAGAATCTCAACATTTTTCACAAATATCGTACATAATTTTACCACACATTCGCCTCAGAGATCTCATTTCTACAGTATTCAGTCTACTTTCATCCTTCCTCTGCCAGTTCCATGCCTCATTGCCATATATCAGGGTTGGTATCAGCACTCTAATCTGGACTGCTAGCTTCGCTTCTTTGGAGTTTCCTGCATTCACCCTTCTTTCAATATCCCTCTCTCTTTCCATCTCTCGTAAACATACTTCCCAAATATACAAACTGATCTACCTGCTCCAAGTATTCATCATTCATAACTATATTGCACACTGTTTTCCTACTCTCTCTTTCAAACACCATGACTTTAGACTTACTTACATTCATCATTAGTTCATTATTCATACATACTTCGTTCACATATATATTTTTAGATATCAACATGTAATATGAATTTAACAGTAGGAATATAAAGTTTTCTTGAATTCCTTTTAAAACTATTTGTTTTCCTTAACGATTAATAAAGTGTGAGTAAAGTTTCCGCGAAAACATATTCGCTGCTCCGTGCTAACTTTTTTATTAGTATTGTTTAAATTCCTAGTGGCGCAGGCCGGATATTTGCTTGGACGGTATTCCGAACTAGGTTCGTGGGCTTCCGGGATGTCGCCCAGTGGGCACCGTTCCAGGGTATGGAATATTTAGTTTGCGGAAACCATTAACGAAGTGTCTGAGAATAATATGAATCCTGTTATTTTCTCCAATGAAAATGAATCTTAGGAAATAATAAAGAATGACCCAATGTATTTAGATCTCAATACGTCAATTGGCAGAGGCGTTGGTCCAGGTAAGTCACTCGCAAAAATAGATGCATTTCATTTTATCTGGGGTGGTCCATTGGCTACTGGCTCCACTCTCATTATAGATGGGATGGGCACTTAAAAACTTCATTGGAAAGATTTTTTAATAATTAAAAAAAAATCTAAAACTAAGTGCACTAACGGTCGTTCTTCCTAACTTTTCGAATGATTAATCTTAGGCACCGACCAGCCAAGTGTTTTGTTGAGTATTCTCTCCATTTGCCTGTTTCCAAGCATTTAAAACCTAAATTGTCTATGGAGGTGCCCGGCCACTTTTGTAGACTATAAATGAGTGCCCGCCCACTTACATAAAATAAAAAATATTGCCCGACTACTTTCAATTTGACATTTGCTGAAAGTCAAGACATAACGTAGCTTATAATAAGCAAAAAAATAGGTTCTCTCTAATTTTATTTAAAACATGCAAAAACATTTTTTGACATTCGAAAACAGAAATAAATGTTTGTCATTCAATATTTTGCATTGCGATAAATAAATAGATCGCGAAAGAATAATGACATTTGACATTTCACTGATATTTGTTCAGCCTGCTGACACTTTTTTATAACTATTTCTCTGTTGACGGAAACTTAATCCACTAAAAAACGATATCCAAATTTGATCGTAAATTTGATCTTCGCTGGGAAGAGCGTATTTGTGCATTTGAACAGTGTTGTTTATTTTTCTTCCATACACATGCCTACACTGGACACCGTACATGTACATAAACATCAGCTAAACTTTACTTATATGTTAAAGTTCGAGTAGAAATTTTAAGCTTCTTTCATTCATTTTTAAAATCTCATCGAAGTACTAAATTCAAAAAAAAAAATTAACATTAATATTTTTTTTTTCAAGGATTTTATGTAAATTTATCAACTTTTCTTTAGTCACTAATCTTCTAGATGCGACCGTTTGTTTTTAATGTTCTATGTCTGTTTCAACTTTTCATGAGTTTTTGATATTATCATCTTCAATAATTATTTATTAACTTTATGAACATTTACATACCATCAAGACCAACCCGACAAACCGATTTTTTTATTTGGCCGCATGCAGTACCAATCTTAGGATAAATTCTCCAATTCGCCGTATTTGTGCGCAATATAACGCTCAATTTCACAATATCGACATTCTTCACACTTATAATACCCTTTCAAAATATCGAACCGAAGTAATACGTACGACGTAAGGCAATAAGCAATGACTAAGGTCTATTCACATCTACCAGCACCACACAGCGCAGAACAGTACAGTACAAACATGACAATATTAGTTGTCTACGTTTTCTATCAACACATTCATATTACAGCGTACGTAACGTAACGAATCAGTGCATGCACGGGCCAGCATCAACCGAGATTGTCAGCTAGAATATTTTGACGTACTGGTGTCAGCTAGTGATGTCTGCGCCTGAGCAGTTAGTATGAACACATAACGTTAGCACTACCATCTTTGTAAGTTAGTGTCATTAGATGCTGATATTTCTAAAACCGAGAAGATGGATAAAGTGATTGAATCGGTCAGGGAATTTAGGTTATAAAATAATAATAAATTTTTAAATGGGACTAAAAAATCCGTATTGTGGCGGACGCCAGCGCTCAGTTACTAGTCAGTTGACAGCCGTACTCGCGTCTGCGCTATGTCTGTACTATTCTGTTCTGCACTGTTTGGTGCTGGTAGATGTGAATAGAATTTTAATCGTGAAGACTTTCAACTTCATACACTTAAATAATATTTTTATTCATTTTTTCCTATTTATTTATTGTTGTAATTCTGAAAATTATTTGAATCCACTTAATAAATACAAATAAAAACAGTACAATAGATACATTTCGACATGCGAATTGGCAAAGGTGGGGTCATGATCGACGAATATTCCATTTTATCTGTTCAATTTTGGCTCGGTATTAGTAGTTGGAGTTGTCGTGCTCAGTAGATTAGCGCTAAGGACATCTTTTGCATGGCTTGAGAAAGGCAAACTTTGGATCCTTTTGATGCACCCCTTACCAATGTTAATAATGTATGATGCGATCAAATCTAATGACAGAAGTCGTATCTAGAAGCATGTCCTATACGGACGGTGTGACCACTACAAGGAGTAATATAATGAGCCGTTATATTATGCCCGAACTACTACCGTGTTATAGTTTTGTACTAGATTTTCTTTCTCGTGAATATTAAATAAATTCACCAACGTTCTCCCGTTCAAATACATTAATAACTATCGCTGTTCTCTTCAATCTCTGAAACTAATGCGAATGGCAGCCGACACTTTATTCCTGTTAATAATGAAATAGACTGCCCTGAATTCAAATAACCTTAAAATACCACCGCAACGTGTAATGGTCTTACCATCACCATTTTCTCACCCTAAACCCTGGAAAATATTTTTTTTATATTCATAATTTTTATGCTGGAAAACCGAAGACTAGCGACACCTACCGACCTGGGAGGCTTTTGATTGCAGTAAACTACAGTTTAATGTTGATTAATTCAGGAACACGGTTCAACGAAAGCTCACTACATGGTAGCAATAATAGCAGAGGTTATATTATACTCGGTTTTACTTGGTTGTATCGATCCGAAAGAAGAAATAGTCGATGAGGGGAACGTGCTTAAATAAACAACAATGAGTTTTGACAGGACAAAGAAAATCTGACATAATTTGTTACCAAAGAGGGTCCCACGAAATAGATGTTCATCGACCGATAGGATAAACATTGTGGTTTGAGGTCAAGCGGAGAATAGGGTCACCAACTATAATACAAACATTATGTTCCAATGCCACGGTTTGAGGGAGTCAAAAATCATTGATAACGAGAACAAAATAAGTATTGTATCGGACGTCACCGTCTCCCTGAATGTTCCAACGCGGCCATCTTCGTATTTATTATATATAGATTGTTCATATCATTGTTGTTTGTTAATATATATAACGGGCGGTCTGTGGAGAGCTTGTTCAGCCATAGACCGCTCCGACTTAAATGACTGAAATAAAACGTTAGGGCGGTACGGCTAGTGGGAGGGAGACAGACTTGTCCGACATCCATACGGCGCCGTAGTTCTGCACGTTGCAGACCGCCATAAGTGGCCTGCAAAGGTTCGATGTTCGATCTACGAAGTTGGTTAATGGGTTGTAAAAATGATTAATTAATCAAATTAACCAAATAAAATCGATTAAAGTTCTAATTCAGAAATAATGGTTTAAATTATAATTGAAAATCAAATTCGGAAAATTAGCTAATAATTACGATTTATATTAATATTTTTAATTTTGAAATCAGTTAAGAAACATTACTAGACAAAACACTTAAAACGGAAATTATTTAGATAAAAAATTTATTCCAAACAATAATAGGTATAATTAACCAATATTCGGTTTGAGAGTTTCGAGGGTTCAATTGGTAGGTCACAATTTTGAAATTAGGAAGGATTAGATAATTTTACATTAGATATAAAATATACTAGGCAGGAAATTTTGGACAAATCCCGATTTCAAATTGACGTGTAGACCCGTTTTAGAATTATGTAAATGCTCGGGGGCCGGTAAGTCAATCAATATTTCATAACCTAAGTTTTCAGCACCCAAGGAGCATCTAGATAGCGGAATAAAACCACCTGTATTAGTATCTATGTAAAATATTATTGGTATATTTATATCTATTTATTAACATAAATTTACAAAATGTTTAATATATCTATAAACACATTGATTACAATTATGTATATTTTTCTATATCTAACATCTAAAATCTAAATAACTTTACTAATTATTAACATTACAAACGATTTTTATTAATTCAAAAGTCGTTACCATTCTAAATAAACGGATTAAAACATCATTCATATACATTCTATGAATATAAGTCAACCTAGTTCATCGTCTTAATAAACTTCTCGATATAGGTCAGATAAGGTAACCAATTCGTCACACACGTCGACGGAGTTAACTCACATTTAAAGTAAACAACCGCATATCTCAATGGTCTACTATATAAACTAGTTCAACATTCCAAGTCTCCTTCCTACCTATCGAAATGTATGTGTATGTATAATCGATCTTCATCAAAAACACAATATAATCGAATTTCAGTACATTCTAACTAAATTGTACTCTTACAACCGTCGATGTTAATTGAAGTATAACTATTGTCTTTAAGACGAACTACCATTCACTATTGACTACGTACTTGTAGTTACGTACTTAGCTATTTCTAGAGCGCCGTTTTCATAGAATATCACCTCAAGGGCGCTCTACATTCCTTAGAACATATTGATGTGTTCAAAAAAACGAACCAAACCAACAATAATAAAAATCTGGCTGATAATTTAATTTAATTCAGTATCAGAGAAATAAATAAAGATTCACAAAACTATACTTAATTATACTCTGTCTAGGTCCACTAAGTGATCAATATGATGTACCTGCACAGGTACACAAATAAATATTGGATAAAAACGGAAAATTATATTCTTTTGGAGCAATATTATACAAATTGGCAACTTGTCAAATTTATTTGACAAAAAAATTGTTATCTCAAAGACTACCTCCCATGATAGAAATTTTGGTAGCTGAAAACAGAGTTTGAAAAATTCATAAAATGAAAAGTTGCGTGTTTCGTGTAGCAAGAGTTCACTCTTGGAGGATTTATTAATGTATCTCAAAAGTTTGTCCGTATAATATAATAGTTTATTCAATACCTAATTTAAGAACACCTATTAAAGAGTGATATCTCGGCAGCTGAAAGTATCATGCAATTCATCGAGTAGATTTGATTTAGTCTATTCATAAATTTATTCAAAATGGTTTATTCCTACGTCGTTTAACTTTTTCCGTATTGTTTTTGTATTGGACTGTGATGAGTATATATACATATTTTTAATCTTACTATATAAATTAATGTTTTTTTAGTACAGATATCATTAAGTTACTTTTTTGTTTTTTTATTTGTATTGTTTATATTAAATAATGTACTACACACATGTTATTATGTTCACAAAACAGATTATTTTATTTGACTTCACCACGAAACGAATTGGACTACTTGCTACAACACGGCCAAAGCTTGCATAGCAAGTAGGGAACAATACATATGTAAAATAGATAGATTAATAATATAAACAATAAAATAAATAATAAAATTAAAAATAAAGGAAATAATAAAATAAATAACAGAATAAATAATAGAATAAATAACAAAATAAATAACATAATAAATAATAGAATAAATAATAGAATAAATAAAAAGTAAATAGTAAAATAAATGATAAAACAATTAATAAAATAAATAATAAAATGAACATTAAAATAAGTAGCAAAACAAATAATAAAATAAGTAATAGAATAAATAGCAAAATAAATAATAAAATAAATAGTAAAATAATTAATAAAATTAACAATAAAATAAATTATAAAATAAACATTTAAAATAAAATATCACATAAACCCTGTGATAATAATAATAAAATTCTATGTTCCTTTACATTACGAAAAAATTAGTTTAAGGCGATGCAATGGGAAGTAATGCAAAATCATGTATTTTCGGTTTGAGAATTTGATGGCCTAGAAATATCGTAGACGATTTAATTATATACTGAAAGTAGAACACACCTTGAGCTTTCGCATAACCGTTCAGTTTTTTGTTGTGTCTTTTTATAAGCCTATAAAAAAATAAAGTATCAGACATTAAAAAAATGTTAACAACGCAAACTCTCCTACTTATGAACCCCTTTTCCGATGTTTTCCTATTGTTCATTGTGGTAAATTAAGTTTTTTAGAATATGAACGTAAAACATTTCAATAATTATGTCTGAGCTTTACAGAATAGAATAAAACAAGCATTTTGGTGATGGTTTTTTTCCGCAAATCGAAACATGCGGCCGATGTTAAGCGGGACTTTCAACCTTGTTGCCACCTGCATAAGGAGCGCTTGATTTCGTTGAAATTTTAGCCGGTGGATGGCCTTAATGCGTGGAAAAAACGGCATATTAGTTGATTGTATTAAGTATGTGGAACATTATTGTGGTTCCGTGACGGATACGCATACAGTTCGTCTTCGTTGTTCCCGGCTGCTGCCTGCAGGGTAATTATTTACCCCATAATAATCATGAGAGGGCATCGGAGATACAAGTGGTGTCAGGTCCTTTATTAAATGACAGTCAAAATCAGTACTTTTAATACGAGTTACCTTGAGAGAGGATCCACTCCGACAGACACAATGATGACAGCCCCGACCATGCAGGCCAGATAGATGCCAGCAATCATCTGGATCTTCTCGATGGGCTGCGGGGGGAGAGCCTCATTGGCCGAGTCGCTGGGGAGGAAATTGGCTCCACAGATCTCAGGATCGATCGTGGATGGCGCCGATGCGCCACCGTCGGATAAAACTGAAAAAAATTAAAATTCAGCTTAAGGTTCAGGTGGTTTTGCAAAGATAGCTTGTTACAAAAAAACCCTTTTCACGTGAAAACTGCACAAGAGTCCCATCTTATCTTATCTTATCGTATTTACGAGTACTTGATACAATGTCAAACCACAAAGTGATTTCTTTTTATGATTTTTTTTTTAATTTTATTAACTAAAACAGGCAATATGTCCAACACTTACATACGTGAATGTTTACATAGCAATAATAATCAATAACTGTCTTCTATAACATACGCAAGATGTTAAACAAGAATACAATTAAAATGGTTTATTATGCATTAATTCAGTCCATATTGTAGTGTGGCATTATTGGGTGGGGCGTATAAAGCCTCACTACAGCCAATAATTACAATTGAAAAACTTATAATTAAAATCATCATTAAAAAACATTACGACTTCCCTACTAGAGATATTTCGTGAATTTATTTTACCATTTATTTCAGAATTATATAAAAGAATCGCCTTATATAGAATTTACAAAGAATTTTCCATCAATAAAATTCACTCGACTTGTACAAGCAACAGACTCAAAACAAATTGTGTAATAGCCATCCCAATGCTAAGAACGACCATGGCACAGCACCAGTTCATTATTATTATTTGTGTTGTATAAATATTTATCTTTTGAACTACTTTATTATTAAGGATTTAAACAATTAAATTTGGCACATATCCGTTATGCATAGCTATTTGTTTTATTATTATGTTTTTTACGATATTTTTTACGTTTCAATAAAACGTTTATTAATAAACAGAAATTACATACACTCTATAAACGGTAACAGAGTATTTACTTATTGCAGATAAAATATAGAGCGTTGGACGACATTTCTTAAAAAAAATTACAATATGAAAAACAGTCAAGTATTACATTATTTGCTTTCACAAACTCTTAAAAGGGGGCTAAAAAAACTAATCCCGAAAGCACTAAATCACCCTCCACTCCGCGGAGCCCATCATAAAAAGAGCTGCTTAGTTTTTAATACGCGGAATATTAATCAGTACTAAAAAAATAATTCTTGCTGTCTGCGAAAAAAAACAAAAATCCCCAATAGAGGGTGAGTTTACATAATTCAAAATCAACGAAACAGCTAGTAAACAAAAAAATAGAAGAAAAAAAAAACTACAGTCTGTTTTTCCTCTGTAATTTATCGCGTAAAGAACTTAAAATCTTGTTTGTTTGCTTATTAGTACGAAAACACTCTCAGTCCCCTAACATTGCCGTGGAATCAAAAACATTTATTCTGCAGGCTTTCACTCCTCGTTAGATATCTCATCTGTTAGCCTTAAATCGGTAGGCACTACATTTACTGTGCTGTCCCCTGTCTTCAGAAGCCACATTTGCCCTCTTCTCAAATAAAAGCCTTAAAACTACGTACCGTAATACAGTAGTGTACAGACGTGATGGTTTATTTTTCAAAAAATGGACTTTTTCGTGACCTTTTTCTCTTTGAAAACTTTCGGGTTTCCCTCATCAAGCCATAGCGATGGTTAATGGTATTAAAATCACTTAGTGTTTCACCTAATTTCAAATACGCTAACGAATAGTGCTTGGTTATACTCTTTATTCGATTCAGCCGGGAATGAATAATGAATTCGTAATTTGAATATGTTTTATATGAGTATCTACAAGACAAATTCGCTAAAAACTCTCCTCTCTCTACTATTCTTGGTTACATAATTAATCTGTCAGTATGATGAAATTAAAACGAAATTTTGAAATCGTATTTTAAATATGTTAAATACTTTTCGAAGAAAATCTTATTTCAAATAATAATCAAATAACTACTCAAAACCACGATACAATTTTAGATGAACGGTTTTTTGCGTGGATTTGGTCTGGAGTTACTTGGTATCTCAATTCAGCACCGGGCTGAAGACGGAATTAATTAAATGTGTTTTTCTTCTGATTTTCACATCTCGCATTCTCTGAAATTTTTTGAATGAATTCTCCGTTATTTTATTTCCATAAGAGACGCACAAAAATGCGCAGAAATGAAATATATTCGCTTACCGAAAAAAGTTCTGCTTTGTACTGCACTCTCTCCAGAAAAAATATTCAGGGAATATAAAATTTTACTTGAATTCATTACGGGAATCTGAAATTTACCTTTACCAGAAAAAGGTTTCAGCTTCATATTTTATTTATGTTCATTCACTCAGAGGAGAAGGTTAATGTTATTTTTATATAATTTTAACATTTATACACGTACCTCTCCGTCTTTAGGTAGGCACGGTAATTTTATGGATTTCAGAGAACCAAAATTCATTTAAGCTTAGATCTACCTATCGGAACTATGCATCCTTGAAAATTCCAATTTACGGGGGCAAACTCTTAGATCAGCGACGTCATCGACTATCGGAAGGCCTAAGGAACCGCACATCAGATACTTTGGTGAGCGTGCTTTCAGGATATCAGGCCCTAAGGCCAGGAATAAACTGCAATACAATGTAAGGTTGACTAGGCAGAATTCAAAGCAAAATTCATTTAAGCTTAGATCTACCTATCGGAACTATGCATCCTTGAAAATTCCAATTTACGGGGGTAAACTCTTAGATCAGCGACGTCATCGACTATCGGAAGGCTTAAGGAACCGCACATCAGATACTTTGGTGAGCGTGCTTTCAGGATATCAGGCCCTAAGGCCAGGAATAAACTGCAATACAATGTAAGGTTGACTAGGCAGAATTCAAAGCAAAACTTAAAACTCATCTCTTCGAAAAGTCATATCCATGAATGGATCAGTTGCATACCTAATTAATTTAGCAAAGCTAGCCGTTAGTACCGACATAAAGCAATTAACAGAAAAATTTGAAACTTTTGGTAGTCCGCGACATTGTAAATAACTATAAATATTTGTAACTATAAATATTTGTAACTTTAAATAATTATTATCGAAAATCTCAAATAAAATCATGTTTCAAATAAATACCTACTTTTCTATTGCCAATAAGCTTCTAATAAATTTAATATCATTGACAAATAGGATTTAAACAGTAACTACAATATCATGCAATGTGCAGTGTTTTCAAATATTGTCTCCCATGGGTGCAAAATCATATCTTCTTAAGTGAAAACTTTGTATTTTAACGTTTTAATCAGTAGTGGCCTACCAGGTAAGTATGTTTCTGTATCTATTTGTACATATAATAATACAACATAATAATAATGATAACTTTTTTAATTAAGTTTAACTATAAAAGACATATATAAAATAATAAAGTAAGTGTAGAGTAGTTTATAAAGTAGGTATATAAAATGAAAATAGAAAATAACGTAATAACAGTAAGCAATATGTAAAGAGCAGAAATTCGTAGTTATAAGTTGAAGTTTCACATATCCCGCCTCACTAGGCTAGCCTGTCATTTTGCATATTATTGTATAATTTAATAATACCTACGAATATTCGCTTACATTAAGATGCTCCGTAAATGGTTAAATCAATAACTTAGAATTTGGATAAGAAGATAAAACCTAGCAAGTATAATTTGCACAGCGCTCTTGAGGTGATTTTTCACAAAAACGGCGCTATACGAATCATCCAATTATTGTTATTATTATAAAACATGTCGTCCTTCTTTCTCGAGTAAATAATTCATTTTTTCGATAATTAAAATATAATATTTTTAACTTTATATGATTTTAAATGAATTAATCAGATTATAGAGACGTCATTTTTAATGAAATTCCGGAGGGTAAACTTTTGGAATATTATAATTCATCGCCCCCCATTGAGAGTGTGTGCGGAATATTTAATGGGTTTTAACCAAAAAGTTCTTAGTAAATGAGAAAAGATGAATAATTCCATACCACAAGCATCCGAAATTCCCTTCGAAACGCAATATGGAAGAAATTAATAATATGGCTGCTGGTGGGACCTAAAACACTCACCCCGCCAGCCGCCGTCTCATGGATGTCTCAACTTGATTAATGAATGCCGCAGAACCTTCTAGAAATAATTATTATTAATTATTATTGACCAGCCAAATGGCAACGACTTCAGTTTGGACGCATAATAGATCTCTTGAAAAATCACCACTTGCACGTGTTTTATGAATTGTTTTTGTGCGTTATTCGAAGAACATTTTTTTTTAAATTTTTATCATGTTTTTAATAAGTTCTGAAACCATTTTTAGGTTTTATTATTATGACAGCTGTTTCGGTGTTCAAGGTCATTTTCTAACTGTAGTTAATCCACATTGTGACGACTTATTTACATGATTTTATTTACTTCCACCCCATTCGAATTGGATTGGAAGGTTTTTAAAAATATTGATTCATTATCGGTTAATCCGATTTACTTAGAAAATAAATGAAATTCCCTATTTTGTAAGGTTTTTAGATTTATAGTGTGGCTCTCTGTATTTAAATGAAAATGTTTTCTTAATTGATTTATTTAAATATGTTATATTGTTTTGATAATGTGAACAGCAGCTGTCACAATAATAAAAACTAAAAATACTTGCAGAACTTAATAATAACATTATTAAATTTGATTTATATTAAAATAAAACGCATAACCCAACCTATCAACATATAACGCAAAACAACCTAAAATGTTTGTATAAAAACTTTAATACGTGGCTAATAAACAACAAAAAAAGGAATTCACCAGATTACTTAAAAACTCTCCTTAATCTGATTGTTATTCGTATTAATATTATACTTTTTTTTATTTTAACATTTTTACTATGCACTTTTAAAAAATTATTTTTTAGTTTTTCAAATTTTTTTATTACGTAGTTCGGCATGTACACTTTTTAAGCTTTGTATTTAAAATTTTGTTTCATATTTGTTTTATGTATTTTTAAGCATTTTTCTAAAAAAATATATATATCGATATATATATACATTTTATTTTTATTTTTATTATTGTTACCCGTCTCAGAATAGACATCGTCTAGTGAGACGAGTATATCACATGTAAATGTTTAAAATTTTGTGCCAATAAACTCCCGGGTTGCCGGCAATGAAATGAAAGAATAATAACCTCTAAAGATTGACTTCTTAAACCGTAGAAAAATATCGAAAACGCTTTCTAAGAAACCACAACAGATGTTCCGGCTTCTTTAATCAATTGGCACAATATGACGTCATTTCCGCTAGAAATAATGTATAGCAGTAAACCAAAAGCTCTATCCCTAATCTTTTCCATGTTACCAAAGCTTTCTGTTGGTGAGCGCGAAACGCTTCGTGGTTTACATGAAAATTGTAACCAGACACCATTATTTTCCAATTTGCTTGGTGTTCACCGACGGGGTCAATAAACTACCCTCATATTTAACCTTTTTATTACGGTCATTTTGTTGGCAACCGATGTTTTGTACATTTTATTAAAAAAAGTATTTACGTTTGCAGAACACGATTTTGCACTATTTGAGAGAAATTTCAGGAATGCGCCGACACTTTTTGACACTTGTCGGCAGGATAATTTTTCATGTGCTTCGTCGCAGAATACTACATATTTTGTTTTGATATTGTCAATTATTATTCCTGTGGTGTACGGCGTTTTTGTTGATTTTCTTAATTATGCATTGCGTGCTTATATAATTAATTATACAGTGAAGGTACCTCAATAGCTACTCTTGTATGGAAAAAAAAACAATGTAATAAAACTGGAAGGAAGTTAAAAATACATTGGTTCTTTAACAGTGGTTGCGCCGGTTACAGTTCTACTTGGATAGCCTTATAGTGGATTTGCATAATAATATGCATTCTTACAAACCTACACAATTTTAATTCATACCTAGTCCATCGACTTTACCAACATCATCGTCCGCTGTGATCTCGTTCACTACGCATAAATTCAGACCTGCATTAGTATTGTTTTTGTAACCGCTATTTGTATTGTGTGATCCCGCCGCAGACGAATATTGTCTGTTTTTTTTTTTATGTTGAACTCTCACTATTTTATTTATGTGCTCAGTGCATTAACAGCCAAAGAAGAGGTTTGTGGACAAGGGGTAAGTCTTTGGATCACATCTTACCCTTCCTATTTTACCCCTAGATATTTGAGATAAGTATAAGATGAATAATAATTATTTAAATTGTGATAACGATAATTTGTGAGCCAGCGCACCCAAACAGTACAATGAAATTACCTTGTGAGTTAAAAACGGTCAAGTTGAGCGATGAATTCCAT
This sequence comes from Halesus radiatus, assembly GCA_022606495.2. Taxonomy (NCBI): domain Eukaryota; kingdom Metazoa; phylum Arthropoda; class Insecta; order Trichoptera; family Limnephilidae; genus Halesus; species Halesus radiatus. The sequence goes on from JAHDVE020002780.1 coordinate 25,084, forward strand.
AAAAATATTTTTTTTCAAACCTCATAAAAGTATACCTTAACATTCGAGATTTTCATTCTGCTTCAAAAAAATATTTAATCCGATTTTCTGCTTTAAAGAAATACCACATTAGGACAACACGGCGTAAGTATTTACGGTGGTAGAATAATTATTTCTTTATATTTTTTATGTATAAAATACGAGTACAAGATATTAATGGAAACGTTTATATTAAATGAAAAAACACAATTTGTAAAACACTTACATTTACAGAAGAAATTCACCCATAAATTGCATAGCTAGGATAGCCGGTTGGTGCTCACCTAAAGTCACTTATAGAAAAAATTTAAAAAAATTACACATCGGTGCGCAAATGCGTCCACAGCCCGCAACACTGTAAATAACTAAAAGTGTAAAAAATAAATAAAAAAATGGTAATATCTATTAGAAGCTTCTTACGCTTTTTAAGGTCATTTTATAGACATTTTCCAGTCCTAAAAATTAAAAGTATTTCAAATAAATGCCTACTCTTCTTGTGCCACCAATCTTCTAATAAATGTAACATCAATAGAAAAATAGAAAAGAAGGATAACATAGCAACTGTAAAAATATCATCTCTTTACTTTCATTTTCTAATAAAACTGTGTTCATGTGAAGCGACCTGCCGGATAAGTATGTTTTTCTGTATCTGTTTGTGCATAATTAGACAAAGAATAGGAATTAAGATTTGATCTTGAGATGATTTTTCAGCAAAACGGCGCTATGCAAGTAATCCAATTATTATTATTATACCCACATAAAATAAGTAGGTACCTAATGGTTCTGCGAACCGATTTAGCAAAACTACCTCATTAAATGCAAAATCACTGTGTTTTGTAATTTTCAACAAAATGAATAGGACATGTTCTTACAATTTCTTTAAAAGATTTATGTTCGCTTTGAAGGGTCAAAACAATAAACGAAATAAAAATTACCTGGAAATCACCACTTTATTAATAAATACATATCAACACGTTTCGAAAGCGAAGCTTTCCTCATCGGGAATATACAGCAAACTAAAAAATAATACCAAGCATAGACAAATGATAAACATAGAACACCAAGACAAATATAAACATAAACAAAAATTGATTAAAATAATTAATATTATTAATACGAAAATAAATTCAAGAGATAACTAATTAAAAAAAATATATAATTGAGATTATCACTATTTATGATTTCTAAAATTCCAAATTTGTCTAATTGTAAACCGGTTGTATTTGTATGTAAATTTTTTTAACCTTTATTTATATCAAAAGAATGCTTGGTTTCCACAATATGATTGTCAAATTCAGGATTAGAATAATTATTGTGTTCTATTTTTATCATTTCTATTTACTTTATATTATTATCTTTTTTTATTTATTTTGTATATTCCTGATGAGGAAATCTTCGCTTTTGAAACATGTTGATATGTATATCCGTGCTGAAAGGATCAATGATGCTAGTTCCACAGAACATCTTCCATTGAAATACCGGTAGAAAAAGGAAAGCATTCCCACTTATCGTGAGTGGGTCTAGGAACACGGGTTTTTTCAGATATTTTGGTGCTCCCGACCAGAGGTGGCTGCCAAATTCTACAGTAGGGCGCACTTGCGATCGGTACAGGGTTAAGGATTTTTTCAGATATTTTGGTTATATGTCAAGTACCATTTTTATTGGCAATGTTTCCAATAAAAACCAAATACTTCACCTTAATTAGCCCCGAAGCGAGTGTTCAATATTCAAATAAGTACAGTTGTTTGAGAAAAACATGCAAATCTTTGAAAGTTAAACAAACTCCTGGATGCTACCTGCGCCGTAAAGCGGCCAAAGTTCGACTTTAGCGTTATTTAAGTTGGAAACAACATTAATAATTTTCGTTTATTGAAAAACTTTCCCCGAATTAGTATAATATTTTCGTATCGGGAATACATTTGAAATAAAATTGGAAGATATACAGAGGGCAGATTGTGAGCACAGTAATGTTAATAGAATTTAGTTTTTGCGTTGGGAATGAATTGTACTAAAAACAAAAATTGTAATAATATACCAAAATTGAAAAATCACCAAAATCGTTAAAAGTTTTCGTTTGAGAAAAAAAACTGAGGTATTTCTTTATAAGGAAAGTTAGCACTTAATTAAATTCAAAATTGCTCTTTACGAAGTAGGTGTTTCTAATATTGCGAACATTGTGAGGCTCGGATTTTCTTACTCCGTAAATTGTCACAGGAACTTCGTAGATTCTCTGAGAGAATAAGACGTTCTAACTATTTAACACAAATAACATTCCAGGCAATATGTTGGCGAGAGCACTCAAGAGTCAATTCAAATTTGAACGGGGATACCTTGAAACATGTATTTTCGTTTCAAGCAATACATAAAGTGACTAAAAGCGTTATATTTCACTTATTTTCTAGCTTGGAAACATCCAAATTTTAATTTTTATGAAAATCGTTATTGCACGCTTCAGAAGCTGTAACGTAAGATTTGTATGAATCTAAACCTTTAAAAACATTTTTATTTATTTACTGTAATTCATGTACTAGATAAATGGGTATCTCTTTTGTAAGTTCAAAGGTTTTGTTTATTAAGTATTTATAACAAGGTCTCTGTAGCTCAATTGGTAGAGATGCAAGTCCTGGATAGAATGGAGATTACGAGTTCGAGTCTCAATCGCTAACGTATCTTTTTATTTTCCGTGTTCTCCTATGTCATATTTTATAGTTGAGAGTTAAATAACAAACTAACCATCACGCTGTTTCTCCGCAGGGGTAGGTAGAAAGGACGGACTGCCAAAAAACTCGACCTTGCAATATACTTCTTGCTTCATTCACATTCATACATCGTCTCACACATTCTCTAGATTAAGCATAAATTATTAAAATTATTTATCTTTAAAGTGATGTTATTATTCCTTTTTACAATCAATACCCGTAGTGCATATTAATAAACAATATAATTCTTATCAATAGGTACCTAGCAATGACTTGATCCTATTTTTCTGCTGAAGTATGAATTCTGGTGGGTATATTATATGTTGTTTTATTTTAAAATAAGTGAATTTTAGGTTGTTTAGCATTAGATTATTTTTTCCCGCCATGCTAGGGATGTCCATGCGTTATGGCGGACAAGTGTTATGAGGTAATGATTAACTAACTAACCATCATGCCGTTTCTCCGGAGGAGTAGGCAGAGAGGACGGATCGCCAAACAACTCGATCTTGGCATAAACTTCTTGCTTCATTCACACTCATACATAGCATCTTACATCCCATCATAGATCGTATCACACATCGTGTTATACATCGAATCATACATCGCATCATATATAGCATCATACATCGCATCATACATCCCATCGTACATTACATCATACATCCCGTCATACATCGTATCATACATCTCATCATACATCTCATCATACATCTCATCATACATCCGCATCATACATCGCATCTTACATTGCATCATACATCCCATCATACATCGCATCATACATCCCATCACACATCGCATCACACATCTCATCATACATCGCATCATACATCTCATCATACATCCCATCATACATTGCATCATACATCTTATCATACATCGCATCATACATCTCATCATACATCGCATCATACATGGCATCGTACATCCCATCATACATCGTATCATACATCGCATCATACATCTCATCATACATCGCATCATACATCCGCATCATACATCGCATCATACATTGCATCATACATCCCATCATACATCGCATCATACATCCCATCGTACATTACATCATACATCCCGTCATACATCGTATCATACATCTCATCATACATCTCATCATACATCTCATCATACATCTCATCATACATCCGCATCATACATCGCATCTTACATTGCATCATACATCCCATCATACATCGCATCATACATCCCATCACACATCGCATCACACATCTCATCATACATCGCATCATACATCTCATCATACATCCCATCATACATTGCATCATACATCTTATCATACATCGCATCATACATCTCATCATACATCGCATCATACATGGCATCGTACATCCCATCATACATCGTATCATACATCGCATCATACATCTCATCATACATCGCATCATACATCCGCATCATACATCGCATCATACATTGCATCATACATCCCATCATATATCGCATCATACATCCCATCACACATCGCATCACACATCTCATCATACATCGCATCATACATCTCATCATACATCCCAACATACATTGCATCATACATCTTATCATACATCGCATCATACATCTCATCATACATCGCATCATACATGGCATCATACATCCCATCATACATTGCATCATACATCTTATCATACAATGACTACATGAAACATGACTAGAAATCAAATAAAATTATTTCTTCGAATTTTTAAGATGAAAGATCATCACTACCAATTAATATCTAAGTTATGTCTGCTGGTATAGAAATCAGGGACTACCAATCAATATCCAAGTTATGTCTGCTGGTATAGAAATCAGGGAATACCAATCAATATCCATGTTATGTCTGCTGGTATAGAAATCAGGGACTACCAATTAATAGCTAAGTTATGTCTGCTGGTATAGAAATCAGGGAATTCAATTAATATCTAAGTTATGTCTGCTGGTATGGAAATCAGGGACTACTAATTAATATCTAAGCACATTTTATTTACGATTAGTTGAAGTACTCATCGTCGCCCGGAGTTATGAAAGGTTTGGAGTAAAGTTTTGAGGTTGTAGTGTGTTACCCCTACCCAGTAACTTTCCTCTTATTTTATAAAGCATGAAAATTCTGCTTTAAGCAATGGTAAAGGGGGTGTTTCTTTCGAAATCTTATATAGAGAGTAACATTTCTCTTGTTTATATATATATATATATCTTCTATTATATGTTTACATACATATAATAGAAGAATATCCCGGGCTGGCGGAGAGTGTTTGTTTTGTATACAAATCTACAGTTTTATTCCCAGCTTGATGAAATTTTACACATTTGACCTACAAAACAAGATAAATTAATTTTTTTAAAACTACTTCCATCCTCCTTTACCACCCTTAAAGCCAAATTTTGGTACTTGATGAAATTTTGCACAATTGAGGTTAAAAATAAGGAAAATTACTGGGTAAGGGTAGGGGTAGAGAATAGGAGTGGAAGTAGAGGTAGGAGTAAGGGAAGGGTTATCTTATTCTCTATTATATAAAGAAGAATGTCCCGAGCGGGCGGTGTGTATTTTTTTTTATTCAAATCTACCCTTCAATTTCTAGCTCGATGAAATTTGGCACAATCTACTCGAAATTGCAAAAAAAAACCACCTCAATCCTCCTTTACCACCCTTAAAGCCAAATTTTGGTACTCATTGACAAAATTTTGCACACTTGACGTTCAAAATAAGAGCAAAATTACTGGGTAGGGGTAGGGGTAGGCAGTAGGAGTAGGAGTACGGGTAGGAGTAGGGGTAGGGTTTGGGATTATGAAACTTTACTCCAAATTATTAATAACCCCGGTCAACGCCGGGTACATCAGCTACCAGAAAATAAAAAGTATATTTTTAAAAAGTGAATGATAAAGGTCGGTAATATCACTTTCCATAGGAACAATTCATTTAGTAGGGGTGGTTTGGATACATCAACGTTGTCTCATTTTATTTCATTAACGCTTTATATTCATAATATGTAATCCATTCCCGCTTCGCTTCCTCTTCTTAATAATATTTGCCAAAAAATCCTCGGAAATATTTATTTTTACGTTGAACGTTGTTTGTAGGTTTACGCAATTTTGTTTGTTTTCTTGGCGAGATTTTGCAATTCCTGTGCGAAACACTTTGTCAATCACAATTTTCAAATAATATGGAACGCAAGACGAGCACACGGTTTGAGCGCGTTATATTATTCTGGGTCTGTACAACACGTGTTCAGTAGTCGCCTCACGTTTTATCATGGGTTGAATGTAACTGAAATAATTCAAGTAACGCTGAGAGCATCTGCAGTTTATGGTACGGTATATGAAGTGAGTTCTGATTTTATTCTCTCTCTCTTCAAATTTTATAGACTTGCAAGAATTTATCGGTTTTTTTCAATAGAGGGCGGAACTCACCTTTATGGGCAATTTTGTATTGAATTCGTTATTGGAAGGGTTGAATAGAAAGAGACCTACAGGTGCGGATGTACGAGACATTATTCAAATAAACTAAATTTGTCCTACACGCTTAGACGTGCTCGACACAAAAAGATTTCGTTCTCGTAAAATGTCGATCGACCCACTGTTGGTGTAGGTAAAATTTATTATTATATAAACCTCGTATATGAGATAGACGAAGAAGGGACTGTAAGGAAAATATTCATTGAACATTTTGACAGCTCAATACTTAACTCGAATCGGAATACATAAAACAACAGACGTGGATATATGAGAAATTGAATGCACGTGAGTGAAGCAAGTTATTATCAGGAAATTTACAGAAACATATTGTTGGTAATACAAATTGAATTAATTAATAGTATATTTATACTGGCCTGTGTTCTGAAATTCCGCAGTACATGATAATGTGGAAGAGAATTTATTAATTTTTTAACGCCCCGATGGGCTTTTACATATTTTAACAATTAAATGATTCTGTGTGCAGAAATAAAAAAAATAAATTAATTTAATAAAAAAAGAACATGATACATAGTATGTACGTAAGTGAAACATATTTGTGTCGAACGTGTCTACAGAGTTTATTAATTTAAACAGATAAAAAATATTTCGTACAACCAAATATAAATTATTGCACAACACATGCAACAAGCCAAGCCGTGAGCTGGTATTTCATAACACCTACCCAAAAACCTATATTGCACCATAAATTCAATAGGAAATCAGGATTGCACCACAAATGCAAAACGGAGCCCAGATTTCACAACACGTGCACACAATGTTCGGCCGCGCCACGCGCCCTATAAGAAGCATACGTACAGCGGTATGTGCTTCTTTTCACTTCAACCGCAGAATGGACAACATGTCCTCACTTGGATACCTCCACCTGCCACTATCAGACAAGAACAGTCTTCTACACCCAGCAACCGCTGACGTCACCACCCGCTTCCTCAGCGACCGACCATATTGGCTGGTGCTATAAGTAAAGTGCGCTCGGAGCGAACACATCTCTATTGGGAAACTACCAAACGCCTTTCTCAAGAGGATTCGCGAATCACAATAGTCGTGGGTCCCTGTGTGCCGGTGCCTAAATATTTACACTCTTTTTCTTGCGCGGGTCTTACACGTCTCATACCATTTATGATATATAAGTATGTATAATAATGTATAAGTGGAAGTTATAAAGGAAAGCTTTTTTTTTAAGTTTTGAATAATACATACATATTTTTTTTAAATATAAATAGTAATAGCCTGATCTACATGATGCATGATATACAATTGCACAATATAATACAATATGAATGCATGACATTGTGCAAAAAAAATGACGTGTTGTTGTATTTCGGACGACGTAAAAATGTATGAAATTGCATAATACATAATATCGTGCATACAACAGAGAAAGAAAAAAAAATGACAAGTTTTTGGATTGTAGATAAGTAAAAAGATAATATAAAAATATAAATACAATAGTTGCTATGCGGTGCTCTAATAATCATTGCAAAATAAAAATATCGTACAAGTACCTTTTAAACATGTGTAAACTTATATTAAATATATCTAAAGCAGAGGTGAATTTGTTTCCAAGTGTATGTAGGCAAGGAAAGGGTGCATGTATTTGGTATTTACTCCCAGAATTATTGTTGCAGAATAATATGTTTTGCCGAGTTTGTCAGTGAGGTACTTTGGAGTTGATTAATTGCTGGAGTTCACGTAGTCTTAACATTAAAAAGACACATTATATGTTATTGGGAAATAGGAAGGGGCAAAGCCTTGTCATCTCTCTAGGACCAAAAAAACTTGAAAAAGCAGAAGTCACAAAGTATTTGGGCTTTCTGATTGACTCACGGCTCTCATGGAAAAAAACTATATTGACCATGTAGAATCAAAGATTTCTCCAGTGAACGGTGTAATATACAGATTACGTGGATTGCTTCCCACCTCTATTCTGTGATCATTGTACTATGCTATGATTCATTCCCACTTGGTTTGTCTTTGGAGTATCTGGGGTTCGCTATCAAGAAAATGATATCTAAAGTACATATAATTCAAAACAGAGCTCAGTGTCAAATTTTTGGCTTGCCATGGTATACACCCGTTGAAGATTTTTACCGGTACGCTCTAGTAATACCTTTTAAGATTATTAATATCTACGAGATAATAAAAACTACTTTAAATATGATTCAATGCTATATTCATACAATACAAACTACTTGCACTGGCTTAGCGGATACAAGTTCTCATTATATGTAATTAAAATTAGACTGGTCGGTGGCTGAGTTAGAATCGCGTTAGGGTTTCAACCAGGCGTCGTGAGATCAATTCCTCGGCTGGCTAAGTCCTCCATCACGACACAAGTAACACCTTCCGCTTACTGTGATAGTAGTAGGAGATTTTCAAATATTGTCAGGGTATTTGTAACCAGAGAATATTTGTCTTTTCTTTAAAAAAAAATTAAATAAAAAAAAATTAATAAAACTAACAATAATAATAATAATTATTATTATTACATTGAAATACCAGCCATAACGCACGCAACACGGTACCACTTCTACATACATAAATACAAACTACACCATAATCTATACATCTGCCCTGATGATGGACACCGTAATGCTGTAAGAAACGTCGGCCACAGTAGGAGGACGCGCAACACGGCATAATATCCCAAAAACTACTCAAGAAAAAAAGTTCCATAATGGGTTGAATTGATAACTCATGGGAGTGCAATATCGTTGTGTCTTATTGGAAATAAAAAAAAAAATAAAAAAAATAATTCCTGGATCTATTTTTTTTATTATTATTTTATCTAAGAAAGTTCCTGAAACTGAAAATGTAAAAGTACTTTGTCCTATACGAACCTCCTGCAGTATTTTATGATGATTGATTTACATACAAATAACTGGGCTTACATATTTTTCAACTAGTGAAAATTTTTTTTCTTCATATAACTTTTATGTATTAAACTTACAATAGAACACATGTGCATTGGTTACATGTATTTTAATATGAATGTAATATCTATATATAAATAAGAATTATTTTATTTATTAAACTAAAAAAATTACGACATGAAAAATTACACTTTACGTATTTCGTCACTTCCTTCTTAAATTTCAAAACATTTTCCTCTTCTTTTATATTGGCCGTTATATCTTGGAAAATCTTCATGGCTCTATATAGTAATGAGTTTAGCGATTTTGTTTTCTTTCGAAAGAGAACTCTTATTTCATTTCTTCATCTTGTAGAGTGATTATGTCTGTGTTGATGTTTATTAATGTTCAACAATTCAGAATTTTGTTGGCCGTTAACTATCTTAAAGAGATAAACTATTACATTTAAGTATATTCGAGTACTTTGCTTAAAAGACAGTATGTTTAGATTCGTTAGCATTTTTCCAAATTTTGAAATATTTGTTTCGTCTTACAATTATTCACATGGCTTTGTTTTGCAAAGCTGCTAGTTTCCTAAAATCCTCCTCTTTTGACAATAATAAAATACTGCTACAATAATTAATATAAGTAACAATGATGGCATTGTATATAGTTTTACAGAATTCTGCACTGATATATACCTTCTTATCTTTCCGAGTAGTGGAACTTTTTGCGATTTTCTTTATATTGTATGTAAAGATAGGGTCAGTCTGGAATCGAAAGTAATATACAAATATTTCATTTCGGATACTTTGACTCATAATTTAACTTAATTGAAATTTCATAATGTTATTAATAAGTTCTACAAGTATAAAAGGTGTAATTATTGTGACAGCTGTTTCAGCGTTTAAGGCCATTTTCAAACTCTGATTAATCCACATTGGGATGATTTACTTATACGATTTTATTTACTCCCACCCAATTCTAATTTGGACGTTGTTTATTATTTATTACCGGTGAAACCGATTTATTAAAATTCCCTATTCTGTACGGAACTTACATTTATAATGTGTTATACTCATACTTAAATTACAATGTTTTCTTGATTGATTTATTTAAATGTGTTATATTGTTTTGGTAATGTGAACACACTAATAAAAAATAAAATTCTCGTAGAACTTAATAATGACATTATCAATTGTGATTTTCTTTGAGTTTTTAAAAAAATTAAGTGGAGTTGTGCGAATTAAACAGAAAAACAATTAATATATAACATACTACCTACATCTGGTTTCTTTCAAGTATGTTCAGTCTATATATACTCGTATGTCCCAAATACATGGACTGTTGAGACACAATATCCTATCCATTCTTCATACTATAGGTCTAGCATTTCAATTCTACTTATAATTTGGTACTTTTTATTCGAATTCCGTCCGTACGTGCTTTGCACACAACGAACAAAATTTTTATTACAATTTTTATCAAATCCTAATACCAACAGCTATAAATATAAGCGATTGGTTACCTAAAATTGCGACCTTTTAATTTTAATCTTAGGGTATCACACTTGAGCAGGTTCGTTAGTGTTAAAATAATAAAAATGTGACACTTATGATTACATATTTTATAAAAAAATATGACCAAATAATCTACGTACAAAATAAACAAATACAAAAAAAAAATCTCAAGGTAATTGATCGAGTTTGGAAGTGTTTGTTGATTGATCGCCCATCTATTATATAGGAATAGAAAAATAAAAGAATGGTACTTTGATGTAATTATTACAACGGGTGGCCAAACAAGTATTTCTTGTTTGTATTTATATCAGTGTTATTTTGAATTCATTTTTGTCCTGTTGGCTGTTTACCTTTTTTGAGTACTTCAAGACACTGTAAAAATTCAAAATATATTAAGGCGATCCAATTGCTAAAATTCCTTCTAAATCACGGTGGCGACAAGGTTGAAATTCCCGCTTAATATCGGCCGTGTGTTTCTATTTACATATACCGAAATGCTGGTTTTGATTTATGTTGTAAAGCTAGGGTATAAAAAATAAAATGTTTAACGGTCATATTCTAAAAAAACTCAATTTGCATCAATAAACAATACGACAATACGATAAGGGGTTCGTAAGCAGGAAATTTATTTGAAATTTATAGTCTAAGATGCCGAAATGAGATTTTTGGGAGGCGTTGCAGGAGTCAAGAGATGGGATCGAATAAGAAGCTCGATGATCCGGGAGGACCTTAATATCAAATCACTATTACTATTCATAGAAAAGTCTCAACCAAGGTGGCTTGGGCGTGTGTTAAGGATGCCAGAAGGTCGAATTCCACTGAAAATTCTGAGTGCTATTCCAGAGGGAAGACGTTCAGTGGGCCGCCCCATACACAGCAACTCCAGAAGCTGTGCGAGGAGAGACTGGACTTACTATGGATGGATGCCGTAAGCGTAGCATGGGACAGGCGCCTTGTCGATGCAATGGGTCCACGACACGAGTAGGATAAGGAGAAGAAGATGTATGTATGTATCTATGTAAATAAGAAATTTTGCGCTTTAAACATTTTTTTTAAGTCGGATGCTTTATTTTTCTCTAGGCTTATAAAATACTCACAAAAAATGGACGTTTGAACGAAAGTACAAGGTGTGTTCTACGTGTATTATTTTATTAAATCATCTATAATATTTCAAGGCCATCAAATTCTCAAACCCAAAATACATGATTTTGGATTAGTTTCCATTGCATCGTCTTAAAGGACTTCAAACTAATTAATTTCGAAAGCGAAGACATTGAATAGTCGCGACAAACTCAAAAATATCACTTTAGACGTTTTCTTGGCATGATACATAAAAAAGCTATCCTATGATAAAAAAATTCAATTTCCGAAAATAGTATACTTGTGAAGTAAAAGTTTCTTATCTTGCATTTAGTAGTCTGTTGAGCTGTTGAACACAAGAACGAGTCATAGAAGCGGTCCGTTCTCATGTGATAAATGTCAACCACGTGCAAGGGTTGGGCATGTTTCCCGACTGTGCACCGGTGTCGAAGGGATCAATGATACATATCAATGAAATATAGAAATCCGGTCGTTTTTTGAAAAAAGCGTTTTTTGATATTAGTTGATCATCAGAAGTAAATCTAAGGGCCGTTCTTCCAAGCTTTTTGAATGATCATTCTGAGTTAAGTGTTTTGTCAAGTATTCGCTCTGCTTGCCTGTTTCCAAGCAGGTTTTGTCCTAAATTGTCCATGGAGGTGTCCGCCCAATATTAAAATAGTGTCTACCCACTTTTAAGACAATAATGTGATATCAAAGTAAAAACTTTCAATGTAAAATTAATAAATTAGTTAAAATTGTATTTATTATAAATAGAAAACATTTGTTTTTATAACAAATACATAAATCAACATTTTATACTTTACAAAAATGTGCGTTAAAAATATTTTGAAAATAAAGTTTAAACTATACTTTTGCGAATGCCGCGAAAGCACCTTATTCGTTTAGTACATTTGACCTGCTACGTTTCTCGTCCGTAAAAAAAACATAGCTTATAAGAAGTAAAACAACTTAGATTCTCATCAGCTTTATTTAAATCATTCAAAAAACATGTTTTGCAATTCAAAACAGAAAAAAAATCTTTGTTATTCTATATTTGATTGACGTAAAATAGATCGCAAACTAATAATAACATTACACATTTCGGTGCCATCTGTTCTCCCTGTTGACACTTTTAATAACTCGCTCTTTATTGAGAGGAAATTAATCCACAAAAATCGATAGCCTGAATTGGTCGTAAATTTGATCGAGAATTTTCGTTGGGAAAAGCGTATTTTTGCATTTGAACAGTGTTAAGGCGAATTTCGTCTCAACAGTTGCTCAGTGGGATTGGAAAGAACGGCAGTAAGATATTTTTTTGCCACCCTGTATTAAGTTTACTGTTTACTCAAATTGTAAGTAATGCTGTAGCATAATAAAATATCTGGCAAATAAAAAGAAAACCAGAATAACACACGCCTTTCGCATATATGTGCCCAAATGGCAGCATCTTCTACACATTCAATTTTCTTTTCATTGAAAATAAAATACTTTATGGCAGAAAGCCAAATCTATGTTAATGTAGTTTTGACTATATCAAGGCGTAATTCTGCGAAGGACATAAAACTACGTTTATTTTAGCGGTCTCTTTTCATCATTTCCTTCTGCGTTCGGGTTCGCAATTTAATAAATTAAAAATTACTTTGTATTCACTACTTTATTAATATACACATATCTACGTGTTCCAAAATCGATGTTTTCTTCATCAGGAATACATCATAGAATACGGTAATGTAAGAATAGAAAATTAAAAAAAAAAAAAAATGATTAAAGTGGGTAAGTAATTGATGAAAAATTATTACAAATTTATATTAACATTTTTTTATTTATTACTTACCTACTGCAATAAATTTTGATTTCTGTTTATAATTTGGATATTCTTACAATATTGTGTTTCTTACAATATTGTGTTGTATGTTTATCATTTGTCTATACTTCATATTATTATTTTTTAGTGTTCTCTATATTCACGGTGAAGATAAAATCGCTTTCGAAACATGTTGATATGTGTATATTAATAAAGTGGTGAATACAAAGTAATTTTTCATTCTTTTATTAATAATGACGTCACAAAGTGAATACCAATAGTTCAATGAAATTATAATAAATTAAACATAAAAATCTAAGCATTATAAAAACGCATGAGAAATAGGGTTATTGTGGAACTGGACACCTAGATCTTCTGCTAAATAGGGGTCTGCTCTAGTCACAGAATTATGAACAAATTGCTAAAAAAATATGTTTAGATATATTTTTTTACTGTAACTCCACACAGTAGACCCTGATAGAAATAATTTCCATCAAGACCTATAAAATCTTTGGGGATGCTGTCTGGAGGGTCTTATGTAGGATAGGAAGGAGTTAACTTGGGTCTTGAAGAGCCTCAAATTGTAGGAGGAAGGAAACACAGAAGCCGGTAAATAATTCCACAGTCGAGCTGTTGAACACACGAACGAGTCGTAGAAGCGACCCGTTCTCATGTGACAAATGTCATCCATGTGCAAGTGTTGGGCTCGCGTTTGGTGTGTTTCCCGACTATGCACCGGTGCCGAAGGGATTAATGATATTCTAACAAATATCGAAAATATTTTTCAAACTTTTGTGTCTTCATTGGCCAGTCGTTTACTTCAAAGCATTTCAAATTTGTATGTAGTTTAGTTTTGGGGATGATGTGTGGAGGGATTTTTTGAGAAAAAGAAGTAATCAACCTGGGTCTTGGAGATACTAATATAGATAAAAGATACTTTCAGTATTTTCTTTAAGAAAGACCGCAATTCAGAATCGAAACATTGCTTTAGCCGTGTTTGGTGATCAAATCTGAATAGAGAGGTAATTTTACACTCCTTTTATCCCATTTCTTTCCCTTACCCACTACCTTAGTATAGTACACTACGCTTATTGCTTAGCTAAAGTCACTTAAGGTGCGCAAATGCGTCGACAGCCCTGTAAATAAGTAAACGTGTAAAAGTAAATAAAAATGTTAATATCTGTTAAGAACTTCTTACGCTTTTTAAGGTCATTTGATAAATATTCTCCAGTCCTAAAAATTACAAATATTTCAAGTAAATGAATACCAACACTTCTTGTGCCACCAATCATCTAATAAATGTAACATCAATGGAAAAGGAGGATAAAGTAGCAACTGTAAAAATATCATCTCTTTACTTAAATTTTCTAATAAAACTGTGTTCGTATGACGCGACGTGCCAGGTAAGTATGTTTTTTTGTATCTGTTTTTACATAATTAGATAAAGAATAGTTAATACTGTTTGTACAGCGCCTTGAGGTGATTTTTCACAAAAACGACGTTATAAAAATGATCGAATTATTTTAATTTTTCTATTATTACTATAACCTTCAGCCGCACAACAATACCCCAATTGGGGATGCCATGGTCCCACTGGCTACAGACGGTTGGGAGCAGTTGGGACTCCTGTCTGGTAGGAATTCACGTTGAAAATATATGAAATATTTAATTGGTTTCTAAATTTATTGTTATATTTCACCAAAATGCATTTACTTTATCTCTGCTAGATATAATATATATTATTTACTTTATCTCTCCTTGATCTAATATATATTATTTACTATATCTCTGTTGGATACAATATAAAGTATTTACTTTATCTCTGTTTGATACAATATATAGTATTTACTTTATCTCTGCTTGATATAATATATATTGTTTACTTTATCTCTGCTTGTAATAATATATATTATTTACTTTATCTCTGATACAATACATACTATTTACTTTATCTCTGCTTGATATAATATATATTGTTTACTTTGTCTCTGCTTGTAATAATATATATTATTTACTTTATCTCTGATACAATACATACCATTTACTTTATATCTGCTTGATATAATATATATATTATTAATATTTTATGTGGTATAATATAAGACGGTTTTTAAAACTAATGATTTTATTAAAAGATAAACATAAAATTTAACTTAATTAATGGTGTGTTGAATAAAAAAAAAGGAATTTAAAAACAGTGATTTGTCAATTTAATATTATGTCCAATATTATAATAATGATATTTACTGAAATAGTTATTAGAATAATAATTAAACACAAGTAAAAAATGAGATAAAACAGTTATAAAATTGGTACGTTAGAATTTTGTTAATTATTATTGAGGCACGAATGGAGACATTAACTTTATCAATTTGTTTGTGTACTAAAAATTAATTATGTCTTTGGTTTTAGTCTGTTAAATAATACATTATTGTTGTTTGAAGAGTTTTAAATTTTTCACTTCTGTGACCTAATTAAGTAACAAAAGTACATAGTGATGGAAACTCTTCAAACAAAGTCTATAATTTGTTACGTAGTTAATGCTGCAAAACAGTATTATTGTATTTACATAATAATATTTATTTATTTGAAGCAGAAGTTATTTAACAAAAAAATGTTAGAAAACTTTGACTGGACAACTGGGAACAAATCCTATTTAGGACAGTCAAATTGACTAGTTTAGTTTACATTAAGTATCATTATACATATATGCAATGGAAAAAATGGTACTGATGTAGTATGAAAATATAATATGCATACAAAAAACCTATTATCATAATTAAGTATAAATAAATCTGAAAAATAGTAGGTATAGATAAATCAATTATGTATACCAAATTATTTACAATATAGTATTATAATTAATAGAGTATAAAGAGATGAAAGAAAAGTAAATGGTAATCATTTACGTATACCAGATAAAAGTACAGTATAATAATTAAGGACTTATAAAGAGATGAGAAAAAACAAATATTATGGGGTAATCAATTATGTATAACAATTATCTATATGTTTGCCTTTTGAGGAAAAAAATGCATTTAATTTTGACATATCAAAATTCAAAAATTGATTGTTTTACTGAGTTTGGATTAGGATAGTACATAGATATTTATATATTATGAGGTTGTATCATTGTATCTTATATGTATAGATATAGTTTAAAAAGGGCCTTGGACGTCGAAACAGCTGTCACAATAATCTTAAATACTCGGAGAACTTAATAATGATATTAACAAATTTGATTTAGGTACAATGTAAAAAAAAAAGAATAGAGTTCTACGAATTAAACATATTACGAATTATCATATTTAAAACGTTGTTTGGTTAGTGTACCTCTAAAATCCCTGTCATTAAATTATATCCAAATTACTATATTGTGTTTGAAAACTTTAAGGGAATCACAACGTTTAATTTTTTCCCGAACGTTGGAAATTCTTGTCGCAAAGTATTTACAACTCCGCTGATCAAAAACAGTGTAAATTGCAGGACGTGGATTAAGTCTTGGTAGGTATTTTGAGTGTTTAGTCTTGGTTCCTAGTATTTGTGTTTGTTTGTTTAAAGATGAGTGAGGATATTTTTTGTGTGTAGATAGATACTGAACGTCAAATACTCTCATTTGTTAGTATAGACTTAGTTGCAGTTTACAACAAGAGGTAACTATAGGGTTATTTTGTAAATTTCATTTTTTTCTGTGCTTTCACGACTGGGTCTAGATCGAATGAAGTACCGCCTCTACACGCTATGATACTATACTCAATAATTGACAAATTAGCAAAGTAAATTACGACCGGTCAGTGGCTAAGTTGGCATCGCGTTTGGGTCTCACCCAGGCGTCGCGAGTTCAATTCCTCGGTTGGCTAAGTTCGTTGGGAGATTTTAAAATACTGTCAGGTTATTCGTAAACAGGGAATATTTGTCTTTCTTAAAAAAAAAAATTTCTATCTTATTTGCAATAATTTAAGTTTGAAGATTCCATTTGAGGTGGTAAAATAGACGTAAGGGCACTGACAGCATTTATTGGGATTCGGACATGTGGGTATTCTTATGGAAATATCGTAATGTTGTAGGCCAGTAACACTAATGCTTAAAGTGACATATTAATTTCGGCCTTCAGTATAAACGTGCTTAGATCAAACCACCGTTTAATGGTTGGTTAAGTGTCAGTTTGAAATATTAAGACAGTATCATCAGCAAAACTAACAATTTTTCAATGTACCTACGTCATAAAAATATAACAGAGAGAAAGGCGGTACTAATACCCGTGGGACACCGTAGTCAGAATGAATTGACACAATTAACACAATAGTATTTTAATTCTTTTCGCTTGCTTAAGTGTACGTGATATTTTCCTGAAATGAGTAGGTATATGTCGTGGTAACAAAAGTTGCACAGAAGGTGCCCACAGATGATTAGCTGACAACTTTAAGAAGTAGGTATGCCATCATGGGATGAGAAAAACGAAGGTTTTGACTTCATTTCGTTTGAAGCTCTGATTGGAGTACCAAACTCTTAGAAGTATGGCCATCGCAATGTTATACTCTATATTTCTTAGTTCCGGAAGGTTCATTGTAGGTCACCATAAAACTAAATGCGTCTGCTACTAGTACCTATCGAAGACAGTGAAGTCAGAATGTACATAAGGATTTGGTTGATCAAGTAAAGATATCAACCAAATAAGTGATATCTCGTTTATAATATGTTATGACTGTATAATATACTTTTAGAATTTATTGCTTTTTTTGTGAATATATATCAGATTTATTAATTTCAGATTATATGGCTTACAAAGTTCTTGATGAGTTAATTTTAGGTCTTTAAATGAATTCGTCAAAATTTTGACATACTGGCTATTAAATAAAAAAAGCTTGTGATTTTATTTTACTAAGTGGGCTACATTTCATTTGTAGTTGAAAATGAATGTGCATGCTTTGCATAAACATTTTGTAGAAATTGATCTAGCTCTCCAAGTTACTAGTTAACAGGAAATCTTGACTGAATATGAAATATGAATAGTATTTCTATGTTTTTTTTTTATTTTTTAATGTTTTTAAATAATTTTTTTTAAATTTATAACATTACTAAATTTGATTTACATTAAATTAAAAAAAAAATTAAATGGAGTTCTACGAATTAAATACAAAAACAATTAATAGTATACTTCATATTAACGTACTTCATATTAACGTGTACTTCATATTAACGCAATAAATGTATGAGCAGTTTTTTTATTAATCATAACAACGTTTTCGACTTTTACCAATCAGACAAATAATGTCTAGGTACTACTGGTTGCAACTATCAATCATTGAATGGAATTGTTTTTTCTGAAAGCTGTAATGTGTGCATTATCACAGTTTTATTAGGTATACTGCAATGATACCTATATAGGGTAGATGAGAATGGATTTCTCAACAAGATTCAATGAACATATACGATGTTATAAAAGTAATAGCACTTCTTCAAAATTCCCAGAACATCTCTCAGTGAATAATCACGTCCCGCTTGACAACAACGAGCCTAAACCCTTGCATATAGAAATAGAGGGTTTTAGATTAAAATTTACTTGAAAAATTCGAAATTAATAAACCAACGGATGATCCTATAATAACAGTAATTAATAAAGTAAGGAAAATTATGTTTTAATGTGTTCACATTATCAAAACAATATAACACATTTAAATAAATCAGTTAAGAAAAAAAAATCATTTAAATACCGGAAAACACATAATAAATGCAAAAACCTTGCAGAATAGAGAAATTGAATTATTTTCTAACTAAATCGGTTTTACCGCTAATAAACCATTATTTTAAAAAACCTGTCCAAATTAGAATGGGGGGGGGGGAATAAATAAAATCATATGTATAATTCGGCACAATGTGGATTAACCGCAGTTTGGAAATGGTCTTGAACGCTGAAACAGCTGCCACAATAATAAAAACTAAAATGACTTGCAGTACTTAATTATAACATTATTAAATTTTATTCACATTAAATTGAAAAAAAAAAAAATTGTTATTGAAAAAAAATTAACAGATTATTATCATCGTTCTATTGATAGATTTGCTTATACTTGGCAAGTAATGAATTAGACAAGCAACGAACGACGTGGGCAGCGTAATAATACCACATGTCCCATAGCAATATATTACCTTGGATGTAGTATATGACACTATATTATCTGTAACATTAGCAACTGTCTTCCATTCAGGAAGCAAGGTGCACACCGCTCTGCTTAATGGGCTCCATATCGATATTAAGGCAAATTATGAACCTCCTCGGTGTACTGTGTATTCATCTTGGTTACAAGTATGCCGGTAATAACGGAAAATAAGTGCTTTTCTGAATTTATGGAGCTATAAATCTGCAAAGCAGTGGTCGTTTGTAAAGAATGAGTTTAAAATAAACAAGCTTTATAAATAAAAGTTTTCACAGAAAACAATTACCTGATTTGTTGTTTTGGCATTATACGAGCACTAACTAGCTCCGCTAAATGGCCTGGCAACAGTTAGAGAAATATAAAAATTAAAGGAAAAAACAGCAGGCTATCAATTGTATTTAATTTTTTGACAGTTTATTGGATATTTCAAAACTTTCTGATGAAAACAAAGATTTGTAAACTTTAAAGATTCGGACAAAAGCTAAGCATATTTCAGGACGTGGGAGCTCATTGCTCGAGAATTGTTCCTACTTTGGCCAACAGATTTTCTACTTAACAATAAAGACGTCAAGTATATAACTATGTTTTTTGTTCAGACAAAATATCTAAACTTTTCAACGACACCACAAAATGTTATAAATATATTATTCATTGTGGAGGTGTAATATATTTTTTTTAACATTTTTTTCAAAAGTTTAAATATTTCTTCAAGAACTTTTAGTAAGCCATTAAACTTCGATTACCAGGAGAACAGCAACGCATGGAGGTTGTAAGTTTCCGCTATCGGTAATGTAATAGAAACAAAGCTGTTGGCAGAGCAACGAGGATTACGTACTTCTAAAGCAAATATCATCGTTTCCGAACTAATGAAAATAGATGCAGAGATATTGCAACTTTAATGAAAAATAACATACAATAAAGTAGTTTTACCCTGTGCACCATAAATACTCGTACGTACGTCCATTACTTCCAGCCGCGTTGAACAGTTCTAATTTGACTTTCTGGAGAAAGAAGCATGGGAAGGAGACAATCAGAATAAAGGACTTAATTTAAATATTTTACCAAAATGACGTAGTTAATAGCAACTTATTTTTTCGCTTGGAAATCCCATGTGTTATTTTCAAAGAAAGTAATAGGTGTTTTTGTCGTTGTCATATTGTTTCTGTCAACCTGTTATTTATTTCGGTAATTTATCAAGTTGTTATGTAGCAACTGCTTTTTTCCATTATTTTTATGTTCTTGCCGCAAGCAAAAAGATGCCGTTGGCTTGAAAGCATTAATATTATTTTTTCTAATTTTGAAACTGTCAATTCAATGTGGAATTCCGTTTAAAATGTATTTTGTTGATTAAAAAACCTTTGTATCTATTTTAATATATTAATTATAGTGTAACCTTACTTGTATGCATCAATAGTATCTAACATACGAATGTAAATAGGAAACACATAATAAAATACGATGGTAAAATGTAACTAAGAATTTTGTCGCACACATCCAAGGCAAAATCTAAGAAGGATATTGCCCTGATGTGTACCTATTATAAGATAAAACAATCTTGTAAGGACCCATTAAAATGTACCTGGTTACCCGTAGTTCATGTAACAACGTGACAAAAACTGCCATAAAATTCATTTTAGCAAAGAAGATTGAAATCACAGGGAAAAACAAAACCAGAAATAACCCTCTGTTCAAATAAAAGCTGACATGAATGACATTATACAATTTTTTGAAAACCCATAAATTCTGTAAGGAATACAATAATCCATCTTCCAGAGAGTAATAAACCAACGCGAAAGTAGTTTTTAAAAATATAATAGTAAACAGTACCGTCAGCAATAAAACAAATTTCAAGTCATGAAACAACAATATTATAAAGAAGGGAAACTCATTCCTGATATCGATGTTATATATACCATAGATTTAGTTTTAATGTGCCAGTCTGATAATGCCCGTCATAGGATGAAACCTGTCGGATCGAAAATAAATAAGTTTAAAAAAGTTACAGTGGTTTTTTAATAAAATTTTTTTTTTAATAATATTATTTTTTCTGATTCTTATTATATTATATTTATAAGAACATAAAATTCGTTTTTTTATGTACACGAAACCGCACAAGAGTTACACCTGCTTGAAACCAGTGGAACTGAAGCTTCTCCATTATTTTGAGGAATATTGCGAAGTTGAAGTGGTTGGAGATAGGAAAGGAGAAAAATAATATTGGAAATGATCTGCATATTAAGAACGAGTTTTTAATATAGGCAAAGCTTTTTAAATGAACACTTCAATTCTGAACGATCGTCTTGCATAAGGTTAAAGGAATCTTAAATTTGAGACGACCTTCAGGCGACGAGACGTGCAAATTTACCACATTCTAAACTAAATTAACGATTTTAATTCAATCCAATGGATTCCATTTATCACCATGTAAATATAACTAGTGTGATGTTCATTTTAAGTAAACATGATACGGTTCATTAATGCTTTAGAACAAAACTATTTACCAACGGCTTATCTAAACAGCTCGGGTACAAAGCTTACGAGCATCTAAAACCAGGGGAGGCAGGTAAAAATATCATGAACTTAAATATTACACTATCTTCGGTTCCTTTGTGGGATTTTGCTCGTACGGGTCATCAGTTAGCGAGGACAGTACTTGTTTTGTTGATTTTATCATCAAAATAACTTTTAATCGAAATTCCACTGACGAGGATATAATAGCGTCTAGCCTCGTTTGCCTTTCCAGTTTTGTCAGTTTCCAGAATCCGACGATTGCTCTTTAAACTTTGTGTTGTGCTATCGTCGAAATAAAGCCTTAAGTTTTGAATTTCAACGGGAAGTTGAAAATGTTCTTTCTGGAGTCAGTATGGATGTTCAATAGGTTAGTTTGCACTCCACAAACTAAGTTAGATTATAGAGAATCGGATAAATGTCGTCTGAAAACATTAACTATTAACATGGAAAGATTAGGTATTCAAGTTTACTTATTTTTCTTTTCAAAAGATTTTTACATCGATTTCGTATTCACGAACTAAAAATAGATATACTTATATTTTTTAATATTTCTGTATTATTTACCAAAATACTTGACAATGTAAGGGCCGTGATTACGCCATCTAACTCTACGATGAAATTCCAGTAGGTAAAAGTTAGTAAAAGTAATGAATTTTTCAATAAAAACAAATTTGCAGTACGACATCATTCTTAAGTAAAAAAATTATTTTTAATATTTTTTACATAACGATCTATTTTATTACCTTAATATCCACATGTTTCAAAACGAATGATTTTTTAATAACGAATTATTTACCTTCCCCCATTACTTTTGTTGTTATTTTGTTGATGTTTATTATTATTCCGAAATAAACATAAAACTCGTCTTTTCAGACAACCATATGCATAAATTGAAGAAATGCACACGTCAATTGCTTAGCTAGACTAGCCGGTTAGTGCTTACTTAAAGTCACTTACGGAACACGTAAAAAAAACACTGACACGTGCGGAAATGCACAGACCGCAACATTGTAAATTTCTAAATGCGAAAAAAAAAGTTAATAGCTATTAAAAACTTCATACGCTTTGTAAAGTCATTTTATAAAAATTCTCCAGTCTTAAAAATTATAAATATTTCAAATAAATACCAACTCTTCTTATACCACCAATCTTCTAATGTAACATCAATAGAAAAAGATAATAAAATAGCAACTGTAAAAATAAATTAAGCTCTAAGCTTAAATTTTTTTAAATTTTGTAATAAAACTGTGTTCATCTGAAGCGACCCACCAGGTAAATATGTTTTTCTGTATCTGTTTGTATATAATTATATAGAGAAGAGAAGTATTATTTGCATAGCGCCCTTGAGACGATTTTTCACCAAGACGGCGTAATGCAAAACATTCAATTATTATTATTATGTCCATGCTTATGATATATGTCATTATTTTTCATCTTAAATTGTATCCTGACGAAGAAACCAATCGTTTTATAACGTCTAAATATTTATTTATTAAATTGTGGTTTGAAAAAAATGTATGTATTTAAATAAAAATCACTACGTATTCGTAAAAAAGTATTTAGTTTGTGTCATAATTGTAATATAAACGTATAAATTTGTTTTCAACCACATTAATACATTTACAGGACTTCAAATTCTTCATCGTAATAATAAAGTCAAAAAATTAGATAATTTAGAACCGTTGGAAATTAGAAAATCCCAAAATAATAATTCCTGTATATTGAATCACCATGAAAATTAAGCGTATAGTCCACTTTTAAATATTTTCCCACCGAATCGCATTATTCTTCCGAAAAAAACCTAATTACTCCTTCCTCTTTGGTCGACTCCCACTCAAACACCTAAATATTCATGTTTACCTATCATTATTTTATGTCGCGGTTTAGTTTTAATATATTCCTGATGAGGGAAGAGTACTTCCGAAACCGGTCGAGATCATTATATTAAATTAATGTGGTTCAAAACAAATATAAACCTTAATATTATAAAAAATAATTACATTTATAAATTCCAAAAATGAATTAGTGAATTAGAAAATATCACGTTATAAGCTAAATCGAGAAAAAATTGAAAATATAAGATATTCCAATCTACTAATATTTTTGAAGAGGTTTTCATTTTGTATTCCAGACGGCAATCGCTGGAAGGTATTCTGTCATTATTTTGAAGGCGTTTCGTAATAGGGCTTTAAAGCTGCTATGGGCTTAGCTGGTAATTTAGCCATGCCATGGATCGCAATAGATTATGAAAATAAGGGCATTTCAGGGCGTAATAATTTTTTTTTTAAATTTTTATCTTGAACTTAATGCAGATGGCGTCATTAGCATTTTCTTATACCCATAGAAGCTTCCTAAATTGTCAAAACTACATTCAGATGATATTGCTTTATAAATCGTTAAATCATTTGCGGAAATAGTGAAGTCTGTTAGTTTTGGTTGTACATATTATTGTCTAATTTTGAAACTGTCAATTCATTGTGGAAGTCCATTTTAATACGATTTTTTTTATTTATTATAAAAGGTTTCTATCTTTTTTCCACATTTTAATTTACGACCGAACCGGTTTTACCCTATCACGGGCATTGTTAGACTGGCGCAATTAAAACTAAATCTATGGTATATGTAGCATCGATGTCAGGAGTGAGTCCTATTGCTTTCTAATATTGCTTTTATTAGTGACTTAATTTTATTTTTTGCTGACGGTACTCCTTTACTATTATGTTTTAAATCCACTTTTGGGTTGGTTTCTTTTACAAAGGTTTAAGTAAAGTTATAAAGGTTTTTATAATTTAAAAAATCGAATTGTTCGTAATGCACTTTAGAGATCAAGCAATTAACCATGCTTACTCAAAGTTCAAAGTGAATCGAAACGTATCAAAATCTGTCCATGAAAAGTATGGGAAAAGCAGAAAATTTGCTTATTACCTTTTTCTGTCATTAGTGATATTTCATTGTTGAAAATAGTAAACCACTGATATAATTTTAACAAGCAATAAACGTAGAAATTATAAATAAACCAGTGCCTGATTAATACTATGGTTTAAATATTGTAAGGTATTTGTTTTTCTTTTTTAGAATATTTCTGAAAAATTCAAAATAGGTGTGTCAAATATGTTGAAAATTGTACTCACATTTTACGCCATATTTTTCACGATCCGTCAAAAGCCTGAGGTTCGTAAAGAGTTATTGAAGAGTCAATACAAATGAACAAAAACATTTAAAAAATATGTATTATCGTAATAAAATAATAAATTCACGGTGGTAGATACTTTCAGTATCGCCCTGGTGAAAGACCACCGTTCAGAATAGAATTGTTGCTTGAAATGACTTTAGCCGCGTTATGTGACTAGATCTGAATAGGCAAGTACTATCCTACCTTCCTTTTCCCTTCTCCTCCCCGAACCACCACCTGCAGCATCACAACATACCCCATTTAAGGATACCATAGTATCACTGGCTCTAGAGGTTTGTGAGCAGGTGGGACTCTTGTACGCTACTCACATAAATAAAACATTCCACAACATTTTTTTGTCATGAAAACTGTCTCTCGTTCAAAGTATTTAAAAATAGCTCAGTAATCTATTTTTAGAGAGGATTAAAAAAAGTATTCTCTTTAGTCGAACGTCATATGAGAGAAACATTTTAAGGACTACCTACTTAAGACTAAATTTTAAGTTACTAGCTATAACTTTTAGTTATAAGTCACTAGCTATAAGCCATAGATGTGAGTCACTAATTATAAGTCTCAATAGTTAATCCCTAGCCATAAGTCTTAGTTGTAAGTCAATAGTTACAAGTCTCATTTATAAACTATCAGTAATAAATTTTTGTGGTAAGGTATTGGTTGTACGTCAAATGATATGTAATTGGAAAGTGCCCTTGAGGCGATTTTCCCACGGAAACAGCGCTATAGAAGTAATCCAATTATCCATAACAAATATTCAGATACAATTTTGCTTCATGTTCTAGGATAAATTTGGTGACCCGATAAATCAGCACACGTATGAATCGACACATTTTTTAAAAGTGATATATAGTCATTAAAAGTTCGAAAAAAAAACTAACCCGAAAACCCAATCTAACCTAACCAAATAAATATATATATATATATATATATTTGTAATTTCTTCAAAGCATTAGTATTCACTTTGTGGCGTCATTATTAATAAAGGAATTAAAAATTACTTTGTAATCACCACTTAATTAATATTTACTTATCAACATGTTTCGGAAGTGAAGGTTCATCAGGATACAGAGAATAATGAGGAAAGTTTCGCTTTCGAAACATGTGCATATATTAATAAAGTGGTGATTACAAAGTCATTATACATATTTTTTTAATTCCTTTTTTTTTGTTTCAAAAAATTTCATAGGAAATACTTTTATAATAAATAAGAAGAACTTTGTTCACATAAATGTTTTAAATATATAAATATCTGCACTTTTCAGAAGAAAAGCCTCCCTCATCAGGATAAACAATATACAAATAAAATAAATGGTAATGTTTTGGTTAATCCAGTATTTTTTTTAATTACTTTTTTTATTTTTTATTTAATTTTAGGAGAGAAAAAATACAATTTAGAAAGTCCCGATAAACTACGTTTTTATAGTTTGTCTAGCGGGAGCTTGTTATTTAAAACTTAAAATTTGCAGACTTTTTATGGTTACAAAATATGTAAAATAAAAACATTAAAAAAAAATAATTAAATTATATATATCGTATAAATATCAATATGTTTCGGAAGTAAAGCTTTCCTCGTCACATGACACAGTATACTGAGAAATAAATACAAGAATAGAAAACAAAAATTAATTAGAAAATACTCATTTAGTTATGCGAGATTAGGTTGTCGTGCTATTTTTAAAATAAGTTGTTTTGACGACTTCGTATAACTTTTAAAAAGTTTGCCTATTCAAATTTACATCAAATTTAAGATAAAATTTTATTTTTCAATTTAAATCAATTGATTTTTAATATAATTTCTTCAAACGATTGGTATTCACTTTGTGGTGTAATTATTAATAAATTAATTTAAAAACATACTTAGGATTCACCACCTTATAAATATAAATTAATATCTACATGTTTTGAAAGCGATGCTTTCATCGTCAGGAATATATAGAATACATAATAAATATTTATACAGTGTATATTTTTATATTTTCATGTGAAGCGGTAACTTGGTGATTTGACATTATAATTTAACAGCGAACTAAATTTAATAAATAATCAAATATTTTTTTAAAATAGCTATCTTAAATTTATTTTCGTATTAATATTAATAGTAATAATTTTTATTTATACTTCTAATTTAAATGTATTATTCAATTTTTTATAATTGTTTCGTTATTAGCATTTTTGATCTATTACTTACCTACTTTTTTTCATTTTTGTTTATGCTCATATTTTGTATATTCTTAAATTATTTTTCTAAAATTTTTATCATTTTTCTATACTTGAAATTATTTTTTAGTATTCATTTATTCCTGAAGATGATAGCATTGCTATCGAAACATGTAGAAATATTTATATATTTTAATTAAAGTGGTGTATACAAAGTGTATTTTTAATTATATAATATAAAATATATAAAATAAAACAATAACTTTGTTTACATCACTTTTATTTTTACTTTAGCCGACCGGGTTTCGCTGCTACCGTAGCTTCTTCAGGGCAGTATACAACAATATTTTTAAATCCATTTATTAATTTTTAATATTTCCCTATCAACAAATAATATTCCCGGTGATAAAATATCGTACAGAATATACTTATGAGATTTGCATACAGTAAAATTGTGATTATTGATCGGAATGGCTTACCTAGAGAAGATATCAAATTTCCCCAGACTTGGGCGAACTGGAAGATCATGAAGAAAACTCCAAAGAATCTAACCACCAGAACTTCAGATGGTATTCCTGTGATTTTCTCGTAGGCAACTGATACCTGAAAACATAAGCAAGTACAAAACAAAAGTAATTAGTTACTTACGGGATATTTTTTATGACTTTATCGGGGTTCGTAAATTTGGTATTGTTTTTCTTGTAGAAATTGTATTTCCATGGCTTGAAAATAACCTAAAGTAAGTTCGCTTCAACTTTATTTATTTACCTTCGCTTTGCAAAATTGGTTTACTTCGAGATTTCACCCCGATTTAGTTGCCTTATTACGTATCATTTTATGTTTACCGAGTAATGGAATAAAAATTATTTTCTGTCGTAGAGATATTAAATTATTTTAATTTTGTTAACTAACTTCTCCCTTGCACGTTCAGAATATAAAATATAATATTAAAACCTACTTTTTCGAAAAAAAAATACCATTCATTTGGTGCCCAATAAATACTTTCTGGGTATGAATATTCAACATACTAAATAATTTCAAAAAATTAATTAACGGATCACCATATTTAAAGATAAAAAAAAACCGGCGAACTAAAACAATTTCACAATTTAAAGTTTTCGGGACCATCTGGCTTTACTTTGTGTCGTGTTTGGAATAATGGCGGCAATTATTCAGGAAAGGACTTAAAAGAGTACTGCATGCTTTCTATTATATACGTAAATCATGATAACTAATATTCCCAGATTGCTGGGCAATTTAGCTTTGAGTTTCCTAATATATTTATGAATATTTCCAATTAATTTCTGAATTTCATTTTTTCCTTATATTATTCACGTAAATAAAGAGTAGGACCAATTTATCTGACTTACAATATAGACAGTATAAGCTAATAAGAGGCTCCAAGAGACTAGCATAGCAAAGAGCATGCAAGAAAGACCACGACAAAACATGTAGATGTAATAAGAGACCAGGAGAGTCATGAAGAAGGAAGAAGTGGCCAGAAGAACTAAGACGAACTAAGAAGAGGCGAGAAGAGACCAAAATAAAAGACTACGAGAGAACCAAGAAGGAACAGAACTCATAAAGAAGCGAAAAGTGAGAAATGAAAATCAACGCTCAAACAATTCAATCCGTTATTCCTACCTATCCTAAATACCAAAATTGACTTATTGGGTTGCCATGTATACCGATCGATTAAACTCCAACCTCCTACCTATCAAGATAGCATGCATTAAAAGTCCTAACAAAACAGTGCCCCTTGGTGTACCGGTCACACCGGGACAGGAGTGATCCTGAATAGGGTGGTACATTCGAATCGTATCGTATTTATCTTACTCAAAATAGAACACATGGATACCTTATTTCAATAGGGAACTAACTCAAAATACCTCATTTTGTAAAAACTGGATTTGAAAATTTTTCATACAGACATCGCTCCGATTTAAAGTTATATTGTCCACCTATAACATAACAATAGATACAACATGTAAGTAATTTATCAACCTATCATATCATAGGAGTAAATGGCTTTATTTATTAAGTTTAAAGCGGAAACATTTTACATGTTTCTACATTGAACTAAGAATGTGCTGACTTCATTATAATTCCATAAATGATTATCTGACTACATAATTAGGACAAATTTAACCTTTTTTTATTTAATTATGAGAAGGGAGAGTTTCTTTACCATTTTTCATCATTAACCCAAAACCCAGAAATTTTGAGTCATTTCCCCATTGAACTAAGGTATAGATATGTGCATTGGATATATTCTAATATGAACATAATAAACACTTTACTTTATTTGTCATAAAACACTACGCCCTGCGAACGGTTGTGGTGGTTTCGCACAAATTATGTGCCTTTTTGTGGGTCAGAATGAAGATGTGATGTCAATTATAACCACTGAACAGGATATATCTAGTATGATGTATTTTGAAAGGATGCCGGTTATTTACACATAACGTTTCACGACACATAATTCATCTTTTTTATAACCCATTTTAATTAATTACTTTCCTGAAGAAGGCACCATAGTCTTATATCAAACTAGTTGGGTTTGAACTCAGAGTTTGTATATCTAATACACATTACCGGTCGCTGGTCGAATGATGCAAAAAATCGGATTCCCATCAATGCGTTGCGGATTTAATTTTATTATAATGGCGCAAGCAATATTTTCACACCAATTCTAACTGTAATTTAAGAAATTCAAATATTGTGAGATTACTCGTAATCTAAGAAAATTTGTCTTTCTTAAAAAAAAGAGAATACACAAAGACGCATTTAATTTCTGACTCGAAAAGTATTTCAAAAGCTTTCAACATTGCAGAATGTTTGTAGAACTAACGTTAACCGCACTACCCATACGAACGTACGTGATACGGCCGCTATATTATCGCCCGAACGCAACAAGCCGTATCCTGTACGTAAAGGTAGAAAAAAACTATACCCGAAACCCATAAAACATTCGTATACATCAATTTTGTACCTGCGTTATTTTGTTTAGTAGTTCGAGGTGAGCCGAAGCTAAAGGATGCGTTTGGGAATTTTCGTCTCTCCCGTACAAGTTGGCATATTGTAAACACGTATTGTTATTTCGAAATCTAATGAAAAAAAAGTCGATGTTTGTTTACCTACTTCTTGAATAATAACCCGAAGGACGTGCGGTTAAAAACATAGTGTATTATGCTGTTTTGCATTACTCCTTTGCAACATTGTAACGGTGGCCAAACGTGGATACAAAATTTGCTTCGTTCTAATTATTTTTGTCTTTTCCTGCTCAAATTCCATTTATTTAAAATGTGAAACGTAGAAAACAGAACTTTTGAGCTTTTTTATAGAATTCATTGCCTAAAACGAACATCTCTTTGCTTAACGAATTGAAATTAATATGCATATATATATGAACAACATTAAATTTTTATTAAATTTATTTTTTATAACTTATTGAAGTTTATAAACCTCATTGTAATATTTAATCATTGAAGAAGATAATATTAACACATCCCAAATGAACCACGAAACCGAAAAAACAACAAATTAAAAATATTTCAGTCGCATCTGGGACTCGAACCCAGGACCTCTACGTAACTAATTGATAAAATAGAATACAATAATGTAAGAATAGACACATTATAAACATAAACAAAAATTGATTAAAGTAATTAATCAAATATGATACTAAAAAAATATTATCAAACATTGAATAACATATTAATATTAGAAATTTTTAAAAAAATATATTATTAATACGAAAATAAATTCAAGAGATGGCTATTTAACAAAATAGAATATTTTATTGACTATTAACACTTTGTATAATTTCTCAAATTTCAAATTCGTCTAATATAAAATCGGTTGTATTTGCATGTAAATTTTTTTAAACTTTACTTACATCAAAAAATGATTTGTTTCCAAAATATGATGCCACAAAGAGAAAACCAATCATTTGAAGAAATTATACATTAAATTCACCTCACTGAAATTTTAACACCTTTCGTAAACCCACCATTGTCATACATAATTCGTCCAATCATCCTGTTTCACATAAACACCCCGCGTTTGATTCAATAATCCTTCGATTAGTCACGATATCGCTATCAAATATAACTTTTTCCAAGGAATAAGCATTAATAAAAAAATGCCGTAAATAATGGATATGTTTCCGATATCATTGATAGAATTTTAGGTAAAAAACAAAAACAAATAGCCACAAAACACTTCTTATTCCAGTTATAACAATCTTAGTTACCAATGGCGTCGTATTGTATTCATAGATCATTTTCCTTCCTGCAGTGTCAAGTTTTTTTCTTATGAATTAAGACCGGTATTTTATATCTGATAAAGACAACAACCTCAGTCACTCGGGAATTTATAAATCAGATTTTAGTGACTGTTTAGCGTATTATACTAGTAAAACAACACGCAATATCAACATCAGAACTAAAAAGCATTTTGGATGCTTAAATAATAATTACTTTTCGGAATTCGCCAATTATTATATTGATAAAGATACCTTCAATCAAAGCACCGGTGCTATTCTATTCTGCGCAAAAATGAGCATGGCAACACATAAAATAATTTAGAAGCATTTTTATAAACAATAATTATTAGCCTGAAACACTCATCCAAATTGAAAAAACCTTCCGAGAAAAGATAAATGTCGCCGACAGGACTCGAACCTGCACCCTTCTGATTGCCGGTCAGATGCTCTACCGTTGAGCTACGTGGCTTATCGCAAACCCGCCAAGTTAATCAATATATACTGGTGTTTCGTTCAATAATTACTGTTTAATTTTTAATTTTTGCGATAAGCCGACGTAGCTCAAAGGTAGAGCATCTGACCGGCAATCAGAAGGGTGCAGGTTCGAGTCCTGTCGGCGACATTTATCTTTTCTCGGAAGGTTTTTTCAATTTGGATGAGTGTTTCAGACGAATAATTATTGTTTATAAAAATAATTGTTACCCTTTGCGCTCTGCACAAAAATCTTGTCTTAAAAACTTTCGTTTATCAATTAATAATTTAGAAGCACTTGAAATAAACAAACCCATTGAAACTAACAGCCAAATTCTTAATAATCAATTAAATATGTGAAACTAAATTTTATCAAACAATTTAACGAGGTTATCAGTAAAGCCAATAAAATTCTGGGATTCATAATTCATATTTCAAAACCTTTTCACAACCTAATGATTCTATACCCTCTTTACACAGCGTATATCCGCCCTCACTTAGAAAATTGCACACCGATATGGACACCTTTATACCAAGCCTATAATGAGAGAATCAAAGGCATTCAACGTAAATTCTTTAAGCATATAAACTATAAATTTAATTTATACTTTGCAAATAATACCGAATCGTTAAAATTCCAAAACTTCATCATCCTTCAAAAGCGAGGTTTAATATTTGATCAAATATTGATATTTAAAATTATGAATAATAGCCTGGACTCTCCAGACCTCATTAACTTTATAAACATTCACATACGACCAATACCAACCCGACAAACCGATTTTTTTTATTTGCCCGCATGCAGGACCAATCTTAGGATAAATTCTCCAATTCCCCGTATTTGTGCGCAATATAAAGCACAATTTTACAATATCGACATTCTTCACAATACTCTTTCAAAATATCGAACCGCAGTAATACGTACGACCATAAATTAATGCACGAGTATAAATTGTATCAAAAGCATCTCCTGTCCCGATCCTATCTTCCTTTTCCTCTCCCCCCATTCCTTTTTTTTTTAAAATAAAACCTCTTTACCTAACCACCTTTTGCATAAGAAACTTTGTTGGCTTACCTTTCGTAAAATTTTATTTTATGTAAATCTGTATTAAAAGCTGTTTCTTACAAATAAATAAATACATGTATCCAATAGCCAGTTATTAGGTATATTTCCAATGAACTGATAAACTTCCCATTATCCTTTAATCACCTGTTCAGGTGATACATTGTCCCTTTAAATGTAAAATGGCATTCCATTATGTCCACATGTCTCTTTCTCTCTGTTACTATGTGAAATTTTAATTTCATGCTTTCTTACTGTTCTATTTTTCTATGCATTCTATATGTATAGTACAGACAATGTATTTCTTGATAAGTTTTATTTTATACTCTGATGATGCTTGTGTTAAGCGAAACCGGTCGGTCGTAAAAATTTAAATAAATGTCGTGGTTACAAACAAAGCGAATGTTTTATTTCAGTAAAAAATGTAATTTACTAAAGCGACGTGATAAATTACCGGAAAAGTTTCCACCATATTGATGGTGGTTCCAGTAAATTTAAATTGAACTCGTAATAAAAATATTGGAAAACCTTTAAAAAAATATGACGTGAATGATCGAATTTTAATTGAAAAATGTGAAGCATTACAAACCATATTGTAGTATCATGTGACCAGTTTTTTAGAGAATATTTAAGTAGAAAACAAATTTGTTTTTAACCAATGTGATCAAAAGTTTTTTTTTATTTAATTATTCGACCCTCCTAATTTTTTATTTAAGAATATTAGCTGTATTTTTCAGCATAACCTACATGTATGCACGTAGGTTCAGATATTAAACAGGTCGAATTAGTAAGAAAAAAAAAGAAAAGCCTTTTGCAAAGATGTGTGTATAATATTTAAAAAAAAAATTGTTTCAGTGTTTGGCTAATTCGGTGATTCATTTTTTTATATGTCATACCTGCTATTATTATATTGTACTATCATTATGATGAATTGCTCAATAATATGCATCCTTATAACCCTGCCCAATTCTTTTATTTATTTTATTGATTTTAGCCGTATCATTGTCCTCTGTGATTTCACTACGCATTAATTCACACTCGCAACCTTCTCAATATTTGTATTGTTATTGTAACCGGCGCAGATGAATATCTTCTGTGTTTTTTTTAATGTTGACTCTGATTAATTTTTGTACGTGATCAATGCATCGACAGCCAAATATGAGGCTTTTGGAGAAATAAGGATTAGGGAAAAGTCTTTGGATCCCATCTTTCTCTTTCTATTTTACCCCTTCATATTTAATTGTATTTATTTAAATTGCGATAACGTTAATATATGAACCATGGCACCCATCAAAATGTTTTCAAATGTAATAAACCTGTTTTTACAAACTAATTATTATAACGAAGGATAAGGTTTTTAAATACAATAAAAAAATCATTATCAACCCTATAAATCGAAAATGATCCAGCGGAGAGTGTTGAAAAAAACCACATTCTTGTTGGTACTGATCACCCTTAGATTTCCCACTCAAAAGTTAGGTACTTTCTGAATAACGCATATACCTCCTACGAGTGGTATATATGCGTTCTTACATTTTTTTAAACCATTTAACTGGAGGAGGGATCTTGAAAAACTGTTTAAAAAAGCTATAAGGTTGATTTACAAAAAAAATACCTACGGTTTGCAAGCGGGAGTGTGAGGTAAGGGACTTACCACGGTGAGGTAGGTACACTTGGCGCACCACAGCGGGCCGCCCCCCAGCCCTACAAATATGCCCGCCGGGATGAGGGTGTAGAACTCGGGATAGAACTGCGCCGCGATGTAGGGCATGTAGGCTATGAAGGACAGCGCAGTGGTCCATTTGCATCCCAACCAGCTGCAAATTAAGATAAATGTTAGTTGCTCCCAGGGATACCAATCTGCTATGGATGGTTAGGTTACTTTGGGCTGACAAGAGATATTGTGAATAATGGTTTGTGCAAACAACGGTGTGTTCACGCTATTGACTTAAAATTAATATCAGGGGTGCAATTCCCGTTATTTTTAAGGATGATTCCTTATCTTTTTCCTTCGGTTTGAAGACTTCTTACTTAAATGCGGTTCCGGTTCTCTCGGATGACAGCTGTCAGCTGAATTCAGCAAACGACATTCAATAAAAATGTCAATATTTGCATAGTTTTAACGAGAGAAAATCTCAATATTAAGTAAGTTACCAATTACATTATTATTTACCTCAAACATTATTAATTAGTAAACAATATTGAAAATTGTATGGATGTTGACATTTTCAGAAAGGTAGTTCACAATGTTTGGCAATTCATGATAGGCGCGGCATAGAGAGTCATTCTGGCTGGAGTGAGTCCAATGAATCCGATTCTGAGGCGGTGTACTCACTCCGAGTTTTCAAATCTGGATTCACTAGTTCCAATCTCACACAAGGAATGACTAAGGTTTTTTATTGGAGTCAAAAACTATTCAATAATGTAATATGATGGTCATTGCTATCTATTGAGGTAGATACCATTTTACAAAACGTAATGCTGCGTTAAAAGGCGTATTTATGATATGTAAAAATAATATAAAAATGTATTAAAATGCATTATAATATAATGTGAATCACAACTACCCTACTAGGCATAGAGAAGTACAAATGTATATAATTAATAAAACGCTACAGAGATAGAACAAAGAGGCATAAAATTCCTGAAATGTTTAACGCATTACCTGATGATTTTAAAAAAGAGACATCTGCTTCGAAAAAAAAAAACAATAGTCAGTTTATTCTACCTCCATAGAACATGAAAGTAAATACCATACAAGTATATGCATACCTTACCGTAAGATACTTAATGTTAGAATTAGAATTAATGTTAGAAATAATTATAATTATATATTTATATAATTTATTGACTACATTGTGTAAGTTTTATACACACTGAAATCAATAAATGTCTAATAAAAAAATTAAAAAATGAGAGATTTCTTACATTCAAACTGAATATACTCAGTTTCGTAAGATTTATGTAAAATACAATTATATAAAAAAAATAACCTGAATAAAATATTTAAAAAAAAAATTGTTTTAAAAAGTTTTGGTCCAAAACCTCATGTCACCTGAAGATATTTCCTTTTTTTTTATTTTCAAATAATCTCTTGACAATCTGTTTATGATTTTTTTACTATGTCTCTCCGGAATTCCGCAGTTATTCAAGAAGTCTTTAAGCCTAAGGAAAAAGATAAGGAATCTTCCTTAAAAATAATGAAAGCAGCACTCCAGGCCTTCATTTCATTATTTTTGATTCTTGCTGTTAATATTTTTTATCTTTAAATCTATTCTACACAGGTTACTTCACAATCCAATGTTATATAAAAAATAAATAAAGTAAACACTTTATGATGGGTCATTTTGGGCAGAGAATTGGGTAAATTTGGGTGTTGATGATAACCACTTTGTAGGAGGGAGGAAACATAAGATCCTATACGTATTTTTCCAACTGAGCTGTTTAGCGCAATAAACAAAGTGTTCTGCATATTCTCGCACTTGCTTGTCGTGGTACATTCTGGTGTGCGGAGTAGTTAAACAACATAAAATCAATTGAAATAAATTTAAACGAATTCCTCCATTTAACATTTCTCTGAAAATAACTTAATATTTAGTCACTATATTGTAAACGTTTACAATTTAAATATTTACTGAGAAAGACATGCAAAAGAAATTCAAAACAACTTAATTTGGTGCCTGAAGTCAAAAAACCATTCGAAAATTCGAACCAGAAAGCACCTTTACGACCTTACAGGGAAAAGGATTCAATGATAGGAAGAAAAATGGTCCTTCGAGCAGGATTGAATATCGAAATGGACTCCAACAAAGCGGAGCGAATTAGAGCCTGGAATAATATCCGCTTTAAATACCGAGCAAAATCCCGTAAGTAACCCGAACGAAGAAAAATGCCTCACAACCAACCACACTAAAGCGAAGATACATTACTGTTAAACATTTATTTCCTTTTTTTAGGTACATATTTTATATTCAACATCTAAATGGAGAATTTTAAGTCGCTCACTACTAAGCTAATAATGATATCGCATGGAAAATAGATTAAGAATTTAATATCAAGCCTGCTAAGACGTTTTTAATATATTTCAGTTTTAAAGTGTGAAAAAACAAAGCCGATGAGTCAATTTGAAAGATGGATTATTTGAAAACAAAAAAATTGCAAAGAAGGGGAATAGTTAAGATTAGGGGGAGCTTGGTAGGTTAGATCATGAAGCAAAAGAGATGTAAAAACCTTATATATATAAAATACGCCACCATTTTATTATTTTCTCGGATAACCTCCCACGAGCAGCAGCTCTTGGCGTAGATTATGTTTGCACTCATATGTGAATTCAAATAAGGTGCGAACATGTTTAATTTTCTTCTGTTTTGAACACACGGGGGGTGCAATCAAAACCAGCAACCTCATGAAACCGCATGAAAGAATTTCATTTTATTTCTTACTGCAAGTTATAAAATCGCCGGGAGCACATTATTATTATTATGAAAAATCAAAATAATTTTTAAAGATCTTTTAAAAATTGTCAAAGTTTAGTCGTTTTTTTCTATAGCGAGTAACAAATTGTTCAACATTTCCTAGCTTCTAAACGATATCTTGTTACACAATCTGTTTTTATAGGTAAAGCAATCTTATTTAACGAAATCGACCCATTACAGGTTACAAGAGGTTTTTTTAAGTACTGGAAAAGTTTTTTTACCGGCGTAATTTCGTAAAATCTTTTTATTACACTTGTTCGATATCAGATATGAAAATTCAAAAGAAAAATTGTAGCGAGGTTATCGGAAAAAAATACCTAACAGAGTTGTCATATATTATTTTTGTATAAAAACCGTTGATGGTACCCAAAGTGACGCGTATCAACTCTAAACTTTAGCATGCCTACTAAAAGTATCTATATGCACCTCGAATAAATCTAAAAGCTTTAATACCTCCGGGATTTGGTTGGCATTAAAAAAATAAAAGTTTCATTGCCTTAATGTCCACAGGGGTTGAAACACTGATGTCATAAAACTAGTGTTCACAAAGAATAAAAACAGACAAATCGTAAGTATATCTGTTCATCATTTCATCGTAACCGGCTGAAGTCCGTATTTCGTAGCTAAATCTGAACTAATACTTACATATTTATTTTAATAAACCTACATCTTAACTATTTAAATACGAAATGTCTAAATGGATTGAATAATTTTTTTGGTTGTGTTCGACAAATAACCGATAACCCTTTCTATAATTTAAAATATATATATCGACCGGTTTCGAAAGTTCCCTTCCGTAGTCAGGAATATTTTAAAACTTTTAATATATGTATTTTTAATACATTCCTGACGAGAGTAGAGATTATTATATCAAATTAAAGTCTTTTATTTTTTAAATGTACAATAATAATTACATACAATGGGAACTTATATCCGCTAAGCCACTGCAAGTAGCTTATCAGAAGGAGTTTAGTTCAACAATATTTGTACAAAAAAACTTCTTATGCTATGATACTAAACTTTACAACATAATCCCACTCTCCTTTAAAAATCACAACAACCATAATAAAATAAAAAATCAAATTAAACACTGGACACGTTACATAGGGAGATCTGAAATAGAAAATATATTAAGACTAAATAAAGACTAACACCGAAACCCGCAACTGCACTTAAAACACCTCACCTTAGAATTATTTTTTTTTTTTTCATCAAGCACATTAATTTAATATAATGTAATTTAATGTTTTGTAAATGAAATCCTCAGCACGGGAAATCTCAGACAGTATATTATTATTTGTTATTTTGTTATAAAAAATGATATAATAAGACATTATCATCATTATAAAATACAACATTAAATAACAATCATCATACTAATGTAGCGCAAAATTGGAATAATAAAGTTGCACGCAGGTGTTGCGGTCAATGAACACAAGTTGGAAAAAATATATTTCGTAAATATGAAACAGCATAACA
This sequence comes from Halesus radiatus, assembly GCA_022606495.2. Lineage (NCBI taxonomy): Eukaryota > Metazoa > Arthropoda > Insecta > Trichoptera > Limnephilidae > Halesus > Halesus radiatus. Next base: position 64,296 of record JAHDVE020002780.1, read on the forward strand.
GTTTTGTTATAGAGATACTAGATTCCAAATACATACTATCGATTTAAATATTATTATATAAATATCAACAAGTATTATACAAATTGAGAAATTAAAAAAAACAGTAGAACAGTTTTGTTACGGTGAGAATAGACTTAATATAATAGTAACACTTATATAGTGTTAAAGATACCTGCAGCTATCAAGAAGATATACAATCAATTTTAATGTGATTTTCGGCGTTATGTTTCTATGTACCCGTCAAGTACCGGATACTAAGAACTATTAAGCCTAGCCCTGTCATTCCTGTTAATATTCTACATACAGAATGATGATGATGGACAGTCTATTAGTATTAAACAAATTGAGAAACAATGAAAATAAAACAGTGGTACAGTTTTGTTATAGCAAGGACAGACTCAATATAATAGTAGTAATTAAATCAATAATTATGACAGGCCACAAAGTAAATGCTTTTTACAAATAGCCAAGCCTTTCATTTGCGATTTCGTCTATATCACTTGTTGAAGATAATAATGAAAGTAATTCAAATATCTTCCATCTTAAATCAAAAGAGATATTGTCGAATGATTCAATGAACATAAAACCGAGTACCTAACTATTTAAACAAAAAATAGCGTAGTTTTTAAACAGTAGGTACAATCTGAAAACTTACTCGATTTAAATTGATAAAAATAATTTAAAAGACATTTGCCTAGCAATTAACACGATTAAGCGGGCATTGTATTATATATTTGGAATTGTATTTCACAACTCATATATAATACGTATTATTTTAATCAGCGACATGTTTTCATTAATAATTATTTTATCACACTTCTTCGGGAAGCTTTAGATATTTGATGTGGCAATTTTACTAGTATCTTTAATGTCCTATCTTGCGTGTAATTCTACACACGGCACATACTAACACCACACTCAATTACAATAACGACGTACACCAACACAGCACAAGATAGCCACAACAAACTACATCTACCAAAAATACATTTAACAAAACATGTATTAAAATCTTTAGAATATATAGCTTACACATAATACAATAAATTACCCAACGATATTAAAAATGCAAGCCAATGTGAAAGGTCTCAAAGTAAGATGCTTAAACTCTATTACTTGAAAGAATACATTAAGGATTAAAGCTGAAATGTGTCTTTATAATAAGTATAACTACATAATGTACCAGTGATGTGTTTCTTTATAGTAAGTGTATCTGTACACTTATATTATAATGTACCAGTGATATGTCTTTTTTTCAAATGCAAATTATATATTGCAAATGTTGTTAATGTACTGTGAATGTTAAATATGTATTTTAAATATTAAGCATGTTTGTTTCTAAAAAAACTGTACCGTAGGTTTTGCATGTAATCCCACAATGATTTTCTTAACTCTTGGGAATACAATGCATAATGTAATATATACTTTTCAATAAATAAACAAATTGTCACAATAAATAATATCGTTTAATAAAAACACAATATCTCTGTGGAAATAAAGACAGAATATTGAACAAGTATCTACTTGACGGACTTGTGTTTATCAAATGTAAATACGTTTTGTTAATTCGGAGGCCTGTCATCGTAAATAATGTATGTCAAATCCTTGACAATTAATTGCTAAATGATTGTGATAAAGCCGATATGGAAATATACTAAAATAACGTTTTCACAAAATTAATCCTCTAGAGATACTGATGGTATTTACACAACCAAAGTCGTAGAAGATATTGGCAGTATCACTCTGGTGGGTATTTAGTGGTAAGATCTGAAGATCCAGATACTTCCTAACCTTCCTCTTACCATTGAACCCATCGTAAAGTTAGCCTCTCAGAAGCTGGGCGTATTGTACAAAGTTCGCAGATACTTTAATAGCACACAACCGCTGACCTTGTACAAAGCACTGTAGAATTTCTCAGCCACTTTTGAATTAGGAGCCACAAAATATCTGAAAAAAACCCTTGACTCTGTGCAGAAACGGGCGGTCTGTTTGATAGATTCGCCTATCTTAACAAACAGATTGCAATCTTTGGAGCACAGACGTCAGGTGGGAATTCTGTCCTTGATCTTTCGGTATTTTAATAAAAGATGGTCCAAAGAACTAGCGTCATTGAGCCCTTCGGCACCGGTGCATAGTCGGCAAATACGCCAAACGCGCGCCCAACATTTGCATACGGTTGACATTTGTCACATGTGAACGGGTCCCTTCTACGATTCGTTCTTGTGCTCAACAGCTCGACTGTGGAATGATCTGCCGGCCTATGCGTTTCGTCCCTACTACAGTATGGGTCTCTTCAAGAGTTCACTCCTTCCTATCCTCTAAAAGACCCCCTAAAAGATATTTACTAAACCTTTAATTAAAAAAATATATATCATTAGGTTTAGGTGAGTATTTGACCTCAAAGAGTTTTGTATGAAACAGACGACGCAGCCGTTCCTCTTAATTAATAATTTAAAAAAAAATGGTTTGACATGGGGTACACCCATTAAAGATATTTATCGGCACGCACTAGAATTACATGAGATAACAAACACTATTTTAGATATGATTTAATGCCATACTCAAATAAATATAAAACTTAAATATAATCGCAAAGTTCACCAATATAATATACGACACCACCACAAACTACACATACCAAAAATATACTCAATTCATAAGTATAATTTTCAATTGAATCTTAAAGCACTTCCAAAGGGTGTTGAATTTTTATAATTCAAATTAGATAAAAAAAAACGGTTTTTTGTTTCTCCTATAAAGTTGATAAAACGGACTTTTCAGATTTTACGGAATAATTATAGTGGCGAAATGGTCTTGATGAGTTAAAATTAGTTTGAATTAAATTAAAAGACACGTTGTTTTAAAGCACTCGTACTTTTGTACAAATACTTCGACAAAATCACCTCCAGGAATTAAAAAATAGTAATTAAATAAAAGGAGTATGCATGTATGTACAGAGATAAAAATAGGGAAAAGAGAGATAAAATGTTAAGAGGAAGATAATAATATAACAACAGAAACATACAAGGAGGGCGGTTCGTCGGATTGCCAATCGATTGTTAACAGACCAGCTGCCATCTCCGATGCACAGATGCAATATAGGTATGCTGAATCTGGTCTACAGATATTTCAATGGAGTCTGCTCGACGGAGTTAGCAGCGTTGATCACGTCCACGACGGTGCACGTGCGTAAAACTCGATAAACACGAGTGGAATACCCGTTCACAGCAGATGTTCAATGAATATGTGGAAAGAGCTGGCGGCATTTGTTTTTCCTCCAACATTTAATCCAGGCCTCTTCAAAGCCAGTAATAACAAATGCCTTCCTACAGTCCCCTCCTTAACCCGCCTCACAACGTTGCACCAACCGGGTAGCGATGTAGTTACCCTCTACGTGATCTGTACATACAGGGGCGCTCTTTAAGGGGTCATTTAAAAAAATACAACATAATATATATATATGTATATATATATATAACAATATAGACGATGGGAAAACCACGAAAGAACTACAAAGAAGGTAACAGAATGTCAAGTAAGGTGGTGGATTTTTTGAGGGGAGCGAGAGATCGAAGGGAACGAAAATATGTCCAAAATTGGACTATAAGTTAATTTTTTTTGATTATTTTGTGGACGACTATTATTTTTATTTTTATTTTTATATTTATTTTATTTTATTTTCCTAAATAAAACAGGTAATATGCCCAAAATTTACACACATCAACGTTTAAATAGCAATAATAATCAATAAGTACCATAAACAACAACAAATATTATCTCGCAAAAACGATATTAAGAAAGAAAAAGAAGTGAAAGGTCAAAAATATATTTGTAAATAAACTAACTCGTTATTGTAACCTGTGCTGATGGTACACCGTTTTGATACTTAATAAATCGCATCATCGAATTATCAGTTTGATATTAATGCAAAAAAAAAATTTAAATTGATTAATTGCGTCATTAAAATGTCGATTGCATTATTAGAGCAGTGTATAGCATTGTAATTTCTTAGTATCCGCTGTAAAGGATAGAAATATCCCGTATTTGTGTGATAGGTTTTAGCATAAAAAATGTCTTTTATCCTCCTTGTTGATTTTCTTGTTGTTGTATTAATGTTGATTTGAGATAAAATGTTCGGTGTATCAATTGATGCATGTATAATTTTGTGCATAAGAAATACATCAGAAAGTTTACGTCTGACTGATAGAGATTATAGTTTATGGTGCGATTGCAGATTGTTATTTTTTTTAACAAATCTATATTAAGTTTATTACGAGAAATTTGGTTCGAAACTTACTTGATCATAACCACTGGGAGAAAAAGGTTGGACAATATAAGAGACGCGTATATAGAAGCCAGTGACGCCGTCCCCAGTCCAGCCTCTGCATTGATAGAACTCTGAAGATTTGCTGCTCCCTGAACAAAGTAAAAACAAAATATTAGATCAGTTTAAAATCTCTTTCTTGAATTATTTTAATGCAACCCGGTTTTTATAAAATATGTTTTCCAATTTAATTCTTAATAATATTTTGTCTCTAGGTGACGCAATTATGGGTTAAATTTCCGTTATAGCGCAAACAAATGTCGAATGTGATTGCGTTAGCTCAGTTAGCCAAGGTGTTATTTTGTTGCTTTTTAAAATAATATTAAGAATATTTTAATCCAGAAGGTGCAGGAGTAGTGCAATTCAATACGTTCCATTGGTTAAAATAATAATAAATTAAAAATATTATTTTTTATTATTAGAAACCAAAAAATTGATAATTATATTCAGTGTTCAGTAAATTTTACAATACGTGTATCAAAATACATACAGAAATAATTATCTACATGGAAATATAAATATGTATAAAAAATTTAAAGATTAGATATAAACCACCTAGACTGAGCCTGTTCATGGAAGAAAATAAAACAATTTGGATATCCTAAATTCAAAGAACATAAAAAAAGAAAGGCTTTTTTAAATACAGCTTGAAGTTTGTTGTATTTTGTATAAATTTTGAGAAATGATATAAAATATTTTTTAAATTATGAAAAATATAGGCGTGTAGTTTGTTCTTATATTGTAGATGTTCTCTGTCTCTAGCCACAGTAAATAATGCCTTTGTTAGCTATCCATGTGTAAATTTTGTGTTTGAGAGTTTCTACTGGATATTTTTCACCGGAGTGCCTTGTTGATTGGGTTAATGCGTACTACATCGTTCTTAGAGTATTTTACGTCCGTTATTAAACAATAATATGAGTTTTCTGACAATACATTTAGTTTTTCAATGAACTCCATGTAAATGGATTCCCAGCTGTCGTAAGGAAAAAATATGAATTAATTAATAAAACCGGCAAAATAAACAGGCGTGGACCATCTTCCAGATAAATTTTGATCTATCATATATATTTTTATTTATTTATTCAAATAGACAGGCAAAATAAACGGGGAAACACAGATCAATGATAAATCCAATAATATCTAAATCTGACATTGAGTGTTACAGTCGTCTATACGAAAGGGTCTTAGATTAAATTTACTTTAACAATTAGAGATTAATAAACGAACGAATAATCCTAACAGTAATTAATAAAGTAAGGAAAATTATCACCACTTCTCAGTATGTTAACATTACAAAACAATATAACACATATAAATAAATCAATTAAGAAAACATTGTCATTTAAATACGGGGAAAACACATTAAAATGTAAAAACTTGAGAGAATAGAAATTTTTTTGTTATTTTCTGACTAAATCGGTTTTACCGATAGTAAATAATTATTTTAAACACCCTTCTAAATTAGAATTGGGTGGGAGTAAATAAAATCATATAAATAAGTCGTCACAATGTGGATTAACCGCAGTTTGAAAATGGCCTTGAACGCCGAAACAGCTATAACAATAATTAAAACTGAAAATACTAACTAACACCGTTATTAAATTTGATTTAAATTAAATTAACAAAAAGTGTTATTGGTTTAGTTTATAATTAATATAATTCTATTTCATTAAAGTCAAAGGCAGGTGAAAATTAATCTTTTTAAGTTTAAGTAAACTTTTAAACCACTTTTACTTTTCAAGTAGGTACCGGCAGTTACGATAAAAAATGTGAATTACCTACGAAAATAACAGTAAAAACTTTATAGTCAAAATATTCAACCAAGTATTAACGAAATTAATGACTGGAACACCGGATGATGATAACCTGTTGAAGCGAATAAAATAACGTTTTGAATTTCGAATGATTTAAGGAGTTGTGATGGGAGGATTTTTTTTTCATGGCATATTCTTTAAGTACATTATCTCAAGAATACTCTCAGTAAACTTTCATAAGGATTGGAGAATTAGATCCGAAGTTCACATGAATAAATTTTAAATACGATAGAAACAAACTAGATATCTCAGAATCGCGTTTTTTTAAGTACCTTTGCGGTGGATACGATTACAAAAAAAACTATTAATCCGATCAACACCAAACATTTTTTAGAGCTAATAATTCAAACTTTTTGTTAAAACCGTTGCCATTTAAAAAAAACCTTTCTTACAAATTTTTCGTTTAGCGACTAGACAATACAATACACTAACGATTTTTTTTTTGAAATTCTGATTTAGGATTAAGTTCAGTTCTCGAGTTATCATGTCCACTGCACTGTATGCCCAAAAACGACGAGCTCCTGAAATACAGCTGTAGTTCCGCTATTTTCAAATATTTTTTTAATATGAAAAGAATTTAACAAGTACCCCAAAACACGATGTTGTTAACAGTTTTTAAATAAATATTTGTTATGCTGTTGAAAAAATTATCGAGAAAATATCGTCAATTCACCCCCTACAAATGTGTATAATTATACCCTTAATTTGTTAATCGATAGCTTATCAACTTTCAATATAAAAGAAGGTTGCGGCAGGCATCATTTTAAGGGCCAGCACTCAAAGGTGGCTTTAACCTTCATTTTGAAGGTTGCTAACTGAAGCAATACGAAAAATAACTATACGGGTTCCTTGGAAAATATACAAGGTTCAAAAATGCAAAAATCCTGAAACCGTGACCGTTAAATTCTTTGAAAATGTCTGTATATACGTGTTGTTTAAAAATCAGAGAAATAAATTTTGAACATTTTACCTAAACTACTAGTACGTATTTCATATAGAATTTAAAATATTACAATTTAAGGATTATTATCTTTTGAAATTTTATAATTTTTCCCGTTAAGAATATATAGATTTCTTGGGTTAGAAAACTACAAATTATTTATTTTTTGGATCCTGCCCGTTAATGTAATGCTTTAACGTTCAAAATTATTATGTAAAATACACTAATGTATTTTATTGAATGTGTATTGTTCTATAAAAACACTATGGAAAAATATAAAATCGGAAAAAATGCCTGTTTTCTTTCGATATAAATAATCCGTTACTTAGGTGAAAATCTGTGTTACCCTTATCAAAAGCAGAATTTAAAAATATGGTGTATTATCTGGGACTATTTTTAATATTTAATCATTGAAGAAAATAATATTAACATAACCCAAATGAAATATGAAACCGGACAAAGGGATAGAAACTAAAAATATTTCAGTGGCGTCCTTTTGTCCGGTTTCATCTTTCATTTGGGTTATGTTAATATTATTTTCTTCAATGATTATCTTCTACTTGTTTATTTCGAATATATTTTAAATACATAAGTGTATGATCGTTAAATTGGTTTTTTTAATCAAAATATTCACATTAAATTGGAATTCCACAAAGAATTGACAGTTTCAAAAAAGAGAAATAATTAAAGCAATACTACTCTCTACTTTCTCAGTAAAATGCTGCCTCAAAGTTCTCCCTCCCTGTTCAAGAGCGGAAGATACTTTCAGTATTGCCCTGTTGAAAGACCAACATTTAGAATCAAAAAAAGTTGCTTGAAATGACTTTAGACGTGTTTGGTGACAATATCTGAATAGCTAGGTACTTCCCCACCTTCCTTTTCCCCATCTCCTTCACATCTCCACTACCTGCCGCCTCACAATATACCCCAAATGGATGCCATAGGCTCAATGGTTTATGACGGTTTGGAGTAGCTGGGACTCTCGTGCGGTACTCACATATATTAAAAGAGGCTATGCAAAATCTCTCCACAGTCATTTTTTTAATCTCCTGGCTTTGACCATGGTTTTATCGTAAATAAAATAATACTAAAATCTAAGATTTCCAGTTTCTTCACCATTCAAAGTAATGACATCACTTCAATGGAGCAAGAAAGACAAGAGTATTTGACATGAATACTAAATTATATAACTACAGCGGGGAAAACTGCATAGATTCTGCGATACTACAGTAGCTAGCAGTCTACGTGATGTAAATGTCAGCTTCTGAATAATTTATAGATACAATCTTTGCCACCCCCGCTGCGGTATTAAATGCATTTAACCTTTGAATTAACAGGCTGGCTTTCTCATTCGCGACATGCTCATGGTTACAGTAGGATGAATTTGAATTTATTTTGAGAAATAGCAAAAAAAACTCCTACGTATAATTACCTAAATCAGGGAAATATAGCAGCACTCTTAAAAACACTAACGGCCGTTTTTCCCAACCCTACTGAGCAACCATTGGGCCGAAATTTTCTCTCAACACTGTTTAAATGCACAAATTCGCTAATAAATAAAACTGAAGAGAATCTAACTTGTTTTACTTTTTATAAGCTACGCTTTGTTTTGTTTTTTCACGGACGAGAAACGTCGAATGTCAAATGTAATAAACGAACAATGTGCTTTTGCGGCATTAGCAAAAGTCTATCTAACGCTTTATTTTCAACATATTTTTAACGCATATGTTTATAAAGCACAAAATGTTGATTAATGTAATAGTTTTTTTAAATAAATGATATGTATTAATGATAAATATAATCATAACTAATTTTCGTTAATTTTACAATGAATTTTTTTACATATGATGTGACATTACTGTCTTAGAAGTGGGCGGACACTATTTTATATTGGGCGGGCACCTGCATAGACAATTTCGAACAAAACATGCTTGGAAACAGGCAAAGTGAGAGAATATTTAACAAAACACTTGGCTGATCGGTGACTAATATTGATCATTCGAAAATTTGGGAAGAACGGTCGTTAGTCATTTAATGATTTTTTTTTCCAAAACACAATTTCATATTAACGTTATGTGAATACTTTCATTGCTTTTCTAAGAAGGACTTTTTAATACTCAAGCTGGTTTATTTTAATATAAAAATACTACTTTTAATATTAACAGGCGACATAATATATGAAATTGCAACTTGCTAAATAAACTTTTTTTTTTACGACAAAATGTTTACATGAGTAGTGAGTTATTGACTTCAAAGACTTGTTTTATAAAATGAATAATTTGAGTAGTATTTTTTTTATTAGCACGCGACGGAAAATATTGAATTGAGTCTGGATGAACTCCAAGGTGATAAAAACTTTTTCATCAGTTTTTTTCCTAGCAAGATTTTCATATAAATAATAAGGTGATTGCTGAAAGACTTATTGCATTATTAGGATGATGAACTCACTTGGAATGCAGTAAAATGCACCATGAACGCCAAACTAAGGACGACCACATTCTTCATAATGCGCCATTTCTCCCCTGGACCCAGAACGAGATCATCTGCATTTTCTAGGTCTTTTGTTGGTCCGCTATTATCCAACTTCAGAAGTTCAGACGATATGACAGCTGAATCTCTCGGTATACTTTTTTCTATTGTACTCTCACTTTTACCACTTTCACTGTTATCACCCATTGTTTTTGATTAAATAAAGTTTTTTTTTTAAATTTCACACTTAAATCAAATTATTCTTCGGCACGATAAAAAAAATATATAAAAAAAATTTATTTAAAAAAATTTATCAAAATTTGTATGTGATGTTTTATTCAAACAATTCAAACGAAGGACCGAATGTCGATACTTCAAATATTTCAAGTGGACGTCCAGAGAAGTGAATACTTAAATGAAACAATGCCTGAATACACTTTTATCTAAGAATACGAAAAGAATTACAAGATATCGATTTATTATCGCTGTTATGATCGTTGGTACACTTAAAAATCAATAAACAATCATTATTATTGCACAGTATAGAAATATTTGCCGTATCAGTCAGTTGGATTATAAATTTATCTGTTTTATTTTACAATGCGCTAAGTCGGAAGATATGAATGAATTGTTAGCATGTTTACTTTTTTCTTCGGTGCAAAGCAGTTTATCGTAAATTAGCTTGTTCTTACTTGAAACATGTTCGATATATTCTGATTTATTAAATACTCGTACTGTTCTCGATGAATGTTAGTAATAAGGAACTCCAATCCAATTTTTTTTGTATAATTTTTTATCAATAATGACGTTCAAACTTAAATACCAGTATATTTCGTTTTATTTATAAAATTTTATAAATTTCAAATTTTAATTTTTCAAAGCCCGCCAAAACGCTCATAATCTATGGGCCGGTCGCTTTTGATCAGTTTTGAGGATAAAATAACAAATGTCAAAACAAGGATGAGCTTTACCGTACACAATTTTACATTCTGTTCAAAGTAAACCATTACCAAACATAAGTAATAAAATTCTGTACCGTTTTAGAAACGTTAACTCAAAAATAATAATTGAATTGATCTTTAATATTATCATAATATCCGTATTGATAATTGATTTGCTCAAGAATACTCTAATTTATTTCACTAATAATATATTTTTTATATTGAATAACACATGTAGAGCTTAAAGTAACCGAAATTGCGTTTAAATTTCGCCGAAAATAAAAAATACGTATTGAAAATACAAAAGAAAACTGAAAAATAAAAATGTCCATATTAATCCAAAAACAGAATACGCACTTGACGTCAAATATTATAAATACAATGGTATCAACATAACAAGGTATTTTGATGAGATGATTTTTTTATTAACTTTTAAAAAACGATTTATAAATTCTATGGATAGTTAAATATAATAATAATTATATATTCCGATTCGGCATTTGCTGATCTATATGAATACATATTTTTGAAGCGATTATATTTTTCACTGGAGTTCCTTATTAATTAGTAAATTCTAGTATCCACAAATTATAATATGTATTAAAACATTAGTTCTACCAGATATTACGAACGACCATTGCTATCGAAACTATTCGTGATGATGTCATTCAACATCTGAAATATTTTATTCATCAAAAACGTTCGTCCTCTATAGTTATTTATTATTTTTTTCAGTAGATATATTTAAGATTCCACTTTCCTTATAAAAAGATTTAAATATAACACTTTCCCACTTTTACTACTCGACGAAAAAAGATAAGATAGATATACCTAAGCTTTTTTCGCAGCGTAATCTTTTTTATTGGACTGATATATCTCTTTACAATGGGTACATTACCTTTTTAGAAAAATAATATTAAGTCACATTGAGGATTAATCTACCATTTTTATGTACTGTCTAGATAATTTTAATCATGGTTGTTCGTTTAAAATAATCTTCAGGTATTTAAATTCAGTTTTTATTTATTTATGTATTCATTATTGTAATTACTGTTATTAAAAAAAAAATCAATTTTATTTTAAACTAAATCAAATTTAATAAAGCTATTGTAAAGTTTTGCAGGTATTTTAGTTTTTATTACTGTGATAGTTTTTTCGGAGTGCAAGGCCATTTTCAAACTGCCTTTCAAATGGCCTTGAACGCCGAAATAGCTGTCACAATAATAAAAACTAAAAATACTCGCAGAAATTAATAAATTTAAAAAATGTATATAGTTCTATGAATTACAAACATTAATTTATATTAACCGTTTTCGGATGCTTTAGATTCTTTAATTATATATCTACTGTTTCTTAGTCTTTCGTAATGACTTACATGTACATACGTACGTACATGTACATGTACTATAAACCTACATATAATATGTATATTGATAAAATACGTACTTGAACATTTATTTTTTCCTTTGTACTATTTGCACGTTTTTTGTAATTATCAAGAGAACTTGTATATACCTGGTAATACTTATCTATATTCTTGTTAAGTACTTACCCACATATCAATAATTGATGATCAAATTCATTGATTAATTCTCTACGGTTGATAACCTTCCAATATGAGTCTTAATTAATTTACTTAGCCACCTGCCAATTAATTTGGTTACTTTTCCGGGCTCCATGATCAATACAGTATTATCTGTATTAAACCCTGATACATTTTCTTTCTGGGATTGATCAATCTAACTCTGAATCAAGTTGCTTATACTGTATGAACACAACACTGCTATATTGACTTTTAACTCTTGACGTGACCCGACTCAAGTACCCATTTGATTCACTTTACGTTTTACTGGTACGTCAATGACATCATCTTCCTTCCACTTTTATCCTTTCATCCATACATTACTGTCGATCTCCATCAGCCACGTATGCCATGCAATAATGGCATTCCTTCTATAACATTATTATTCATTATGCTCACTTTGGTCAAGCATTTGATCATCATTTATATATTCGGTCCATTTATCATTCCACTGGACGTTGTTTTCCAGCACACATATCAGCTTTACTCATCAAGCATAATCCCATAGAGTGCGATGTTAACCGATTGAAAGAATACGATCATCTGTATTTTACATTTCTTCAAATAAATAGTATTAAAGTACATAATAATAAAATTAGGTAAATAATAATAAATAAATAAGAATATTTAAATACTAATAATCAAATATTAATAACTAATATAATTCACTTCCATCGGCAATAAAAAAAAAACAGAAATGCAAGTAATTTCAAAAATCAAATCTAAACCTGGCTCAAAGAGGAGTTACCCGGCATCTTGAAAAGAACCTCGTAGGAGCTTATAATCAGTTTTTAAATAAAAATAAAAATGGTCCGCCTCAGCACGGGAACCCCTAGTGAGGAGGACTAAGAAAAACAGTACAAAATGTATTATTAGCCTTGTAAAAATGTATTAACTAAATAAAAAAAATGCATTGCAACGAAATATAAAAAATAATAATAAATTTTAATTTAGAAAAAATGTTAAGTAAATACTTCTGTTTTCCGTATTATATATATATTTTTTCTAGATTTAAAAGAATTTGTTCATATCGCTGTACCAGAAATTAGGGACCTAGAAACAAGACGACCTCCATGCTCGCGACTACGAGTCCGAAGGTCACGGGTTCAAATCCCGGCATGCGCAAGTAAATTTTATTTAATTAATTTGTGCTGTTTCACAATTAATTTATTTAAAAATAATATAGTATATTTGCGCAGGTTCCAGAGTGTAAGAAACTCTCACTATCGCCCTAATGAAAGATCACCATTCAGAGTTGAAACGTTGCTTGAAATGGCTTTTAGCCGTGTTTGGTGACCAGATCTGAATAGCCAGATGTTTCCCCACTTTCCTCTCCCACTTCTCCTTCCCCTCCCCAATACCTTCAGCCTCGCAACATTCCCCAATTGGGGGTGCCATAGTGTCACTGGCTCTAGACGGTTGGGAGCAGTTAGACTCTTGTGCGGTATTCATATAAAAGAAAGAAGATACAATTCGCCGATACATTAAAACATCCGTGGTTAATGAATAATCTATTATAATGTCGTAGGTAACAGAGAGTTGATTGAAACACGAACATTACAATTTAAGTAAGAAACTCTAAAAAACATTTTTTATAATAAAATATCATCTTAAGAGAATTTTGGCCTCAAATCCAAAATTAAGTTTTTTATGAAACCAGCCGCGCAGCCGTTCCTCTTGTAGTGAGCTTCTTTTAATAATAACTTAAAACACGAAAATCACAAAACAAAAATCTGTTGACTCTTGCAATATACTATATGGTACAAATTTGTTGTTGAAAAATGGTCACCTCCTTTTTTGTTGTTGTTTTTTTTTATGTGAATACCGCACAAGAGTCCCAACTGCTCCCAACCCTCCGGAGCCAATGGGACTATGGCATCCCCAAATGAGGAATGTTGTGAGGTCGGAGGTAGTGGGGAGAAGAAGGAGAGGAAGAGGAAGGTGGGGAAATACCTACCTATTCGGATCGGGTTACCAAACACGGCTAAATCTATTTCAAGCCACGTTTCAATTGTGAATGGTGGTCTTTTACCAGGGCGATACAGAAAGTATCTTCCACTCCGGAACATGTGCAAATATATTATATGTTATTTTAAATGAATTAATTGTGAAACAACACAGAATAAAATAAAAAGTTTATTTTGAGGATTACACGTTCGGCACGGATTCACACCGAAGGGTCACGAGAATGGCAATGTATGAACTATTCCTTAGGACGAAAAGCCCCGTAGACGCTGAATTCATATACGGAATTTATTTCGGACTCACTCTCGGGCAGTATTGCCTATATATGCAGGTGAATTTGAATGGCGCTGTTTAAAGTGTAGTAAAATTACAATGCATATTTGTTTGATTTTCTTGTCTTTTTTAAAAGCACTTTAGAGGAAACGGTCACTGCTAATGACCAGATCTGTCGGTCGCTTACCAAATTTCCCACTTCCTTCTTGTTCTTATATCCTTCTGCCTCACAACAGTTCCCAGACTGGAGTTTTCCCAGTCTCCACTGAAAATTAGACACCAGTGCGGTAATAACACGAAGAAAAAAATATAACCAAAAATTTATTATAAGCGCGTTGAGAAAATATAAAATTTGAAAAATATTTTTTCCTTATTAAACTGATTAAGTGTCCCATATTACGAAGTACAATGTATTTTTATGGCGTCAAAATTCAACAATTAGGATATCATTGGTCGTGGTATCAATTCCTAACTTATACCATAGCTATTGTTTTATGGCTCGTGCATTACTGGCAGAGAAATGATGTGAAATTTTTCCAATTTGTCAAGGCTTATATAGAAATTCACGCTGTAATCCTAAAATATATTTTTTAGTACCTATGCGATAAGGTGAATAAACTTACTCGGCTCTTTCAAAAACTGTTGTGTCACTTTTCATTTCATGAATTTTTTAGAATACATTTTTTTCTGGCAATAAATATAATGGCTTTAAAAAAACGCATACACATAGATCAGCTAACACCGACTCTGAATATTTAACTTTTATTATATATAATCATACGTAGAATTTATAAATCGTTATATAAAAGAGTATAAAAAATCATCCCATCAAAACACCTTGTTATCTTGGTAACATTGCATTTGGAAAATCTGACATCACGTATGTATGGAAATTTCTATTTGTTGTTTTTGTTTTGTATTTTAAATGTGTATTTTTTTTAGTTTCGGCGAAATTGAAACTTAGTGTGACTGCTCTGTAATTGTTGTTCAATATAAAAATGTATTATTAATTACATAAATTAGAGTATTAATGAGCAAACCAATTATCAATGCGGATATTATGATAATGTTCGTGCTCGATACTATTATTATTCTTTGAGTTAAACTTTCTAAAAGTGGAGATAATTTTCTTACTTATGTTTAGTTATGGTTTACTATGAATAGAATATAAAATTATGTACTATACCGTATCATCGTGGAGCGTTTTGTCGGCCTTTGATAAATTGAAACTTTGAAAACTCTTTAATTATTAATACAAACATTAGAAAGAAAGAAAAAAATAAATATATTTCTATAATTTCTTCAAATGATTGATAACTTTGTGGCATCATTATTAATTATATAATTGAAAATACACTTTGTATATACCACTTTACTTAAAATATATAAATATTTCTATAGAAATGCTATCATCTTCAGGAATAAATTAATACTAAAAAATGCTCATATTTTGTATATTCTTATTATTGTTTTAAATTTTTTATGATTTTTCTATACTTGTAATTATTTTTTAGTATTCATTTATTCCTGAAGATGATAGCACTGCTATCGAAACATGTAGAAATATTTATATATTTTAAGTAAAGTGGTATATACAAAGTGTATTTTCAATTATATAAATATATTTCTATTTAAGTTTGAACGTCATTTTTGATTAAGAAAATAAATAAAAAAATCGACCTATTTTAAATTTTCCTTTTTTTTATGTTTTGTGATGTAAATATCGTGGCACGACGATTTAAAAATTTGCCACGAAAAAACTCTGGTACCTCTTTTAAAAACTTCATATTTAAACACCGTATCGGAAGAGCACTGTTGGTCTGATGTTGCCGCAATTGTTCAGTAGTTAGAGTCGTTGTTTCGCTCGGTTAGCTATGAATTTATCGGTAAAAATTCATATTACGACATCCATATTTGCGACACTTTCAAGAGTGGAAAATGCTCTCAGTATTGCCTTGGTGAAAGACCACCATTCAGAATCGAAGCCTTTTTTGAAATGGGTTTAGCCTGGCCTTAAGCGTGCTTGGTTAGTGTCAGCTACTTCCCCGCCTTTCCATGCCCTATCTCCTTACCCTCCCCGAGGCTCTCAACCTCACAAATAACCTAATCGGGGCTGCCATAAGCCCACTAGTTCCAGACGGTTGGAAGCAGTTTTAATTCTCGTGCGGTATTCACAGCAAGAAAAAAGTATTTAAAGATATATATCGTGAGCATAAAACAAAAAGTGGCCAAGTAAAGATCCCTGTCTTTTGGCAGACTAAGACTTCAAGTCCTTTGCATAGACAAAAACTCACAGCTTCGCAAGTCATAATATTTTTTGCGTACGTACAACAATATAGACTTTAATCAAAAATAATTGTTTGATTTAAGTTAGTTTTAAGAACGCTAGTGAATGATACGGATTTGTCGAAATCTGTAGCACAGTAATAAAACGAGTTAACAAAATTACAAAGTGATTAAAACTCTTAAAAAATATATAAAAATATCCTAACTTGCGAGACTATGAGCCTGCATCCATGCAAACATATTCGATCTCATTCTGCCAATGAATAATGACATCGACTTGGCCACTTTTCGTTGTATGCTGACGATATTTATATCTATTAATAATCAAAACAGTAAACACCACTATCTGTTCAGGAATATAAAATTTTTTAACTTTAAATATGTGTATGGGTCATTTTCTGACATGGGGTGAGCAGAGTTTCCAAAAATATTCGGTTAATATTTTTTTTGTTAAATGGATTGGTCACACCGTCATCAAATTATTTATTTTTTAATTTTTTTTTTCAGTTCATAAAAATATAAATAGATATTATTTTTGTTTGAATGGAGTAATGTGAAGGCTCTTTGAAAAATTCGTGGAAGAACTGAGTAATATGTTCTTCTGATATTTATTGCATGTTTTTTTGGTATCTGTAATCTTTTTCACATTTACTGGCAATTTCGTACGTACTGTATGCCTATTCAGTTTATTCAGTTAAGCAAATTGAAAACCTTAACGTATCCAGGTTTTCCCGATTAATAAAGACGCTCTATTGTTAGATTCAGAAAAATACATTTTTATCCAGTCGAACGTCTTTTTTCCAGAATGAATAGATACAAAAAACCTTACACTTTTTGCTTCTGCACGTGGCAAAGTTTTAAATTGCATGTTTTGTGGATATTTCGAATATTTTTGATTAACCTTTTATATGTTATAAATATACACCTTTCTTAAAAAAACTCACCATCACGCAATTTCTCCAAAGGAGTCGGACGAGAAGATGGAACGCAATGCAAATATAATATATAGAAAAAAGAATTGTCTATACTTACATAATTGTATTCTATGTTCATCATTTGACTATACTTGACATTATTATTTTTTATTCTGTATGTCCTGATGAAAGCTTCGCTTTCGAAATATGTTGGTATTTACATAGTAGAAAGCGATTTTTAAAAAGTAACTTTTAAATAATTAATACAGTTGCCATGTTTTCATAAGCTACCCCGACTGGTTCTGCATTGTAAAGTTTTCTTCTCAAGCTATATGACCAAGCCACCTCAACGCCATTTTCTTAATCGGTTTTGTTTAGTTTTCATGATTCTTACGTTCTTTCAGAATTCTCTGATTGTTATACGATCGTACTGCATTTTACTGCATTCAGTATTAGACATAGAAAGATTGATTCTAAGTAGTGAATCAATTCAGTCGGATTCACCTAGTCTTGTGATGTTTTTCATTGAATTCATTGTTATATGTATAATAATAATATTTAATAAATAAATCAAAATGAGGGATTCATTCGCATTCGTAATTGCACTAATGCTGAACATAACAGATTTAAAAATAAAACCAAAATAATAATCTTACTCGAATAGATAGGTAATAAATAACACGAAAAATGTATACAAATCTCAATGTGGAAAGTTATGGTTTCGTTTGTAAAGACAATATTACGAGCCAAATAAAAACAGACTAAAACTAAGTGACACTTAATCACAGAAAATAAACGATGAAATCACTTCATTTTTTTAAGTTATTTTTTATGAGACCCTAGTATCGATCCAGTATTAGATCGATGCACCCTACTGCTTACTTCGAAAATTCTCGCCCAACTGATGGCTTGGCTGCGCTAGAACTAACGACGAACGGAATCACCGTTGGAATTGAGGAATGAAATAAGAACTTCTGACTAGTGTCTCGCAGTGACTTGACTAACTTGTGCCCTGCAGATCCAGTACTCGATATCGACGGACCAGAGACGTAGTGACTACGACGTTACGACTGAATACGGAATACGTTTCATTCCTTGAATTAAGGAATACGAACTGCGAAAGCAAATACGCGCTGCTCGTAATTACTGACTGGCCGACTAGAGGCGGTTTGCTGCTGCCAACTAATGCGGACTGCGAACTAACGACGCCCATAATAGCCGTAGTGCCGCGTGTTTTTTTTCCGTAACTCTACACAGAAGGCTCTGAGGGAAATATTTTCTCTAAAGGCGTATGTCGTCTTTGAGGATGCTGTGTGGAGAGTCTTTTAGAGGATAGGAAGGAGTGAACTTGGGTCTTGAAGAGACCTATGTTGTAGGAGAGAGGAAACGTAGAGGCCGACATATCATTCCACAGTCGAGCTATTGAACACAAGAACGAGTCATAGGAGCGACCTGTTCTCATGTGACAAATGTCAACCATGTACAAATGATGGGCGCGCGTTTGGTGTGTTTCTCGATTGTGCAGAGTTGCCCAAGAGATCATTGACGAAAGTTCCTCAGAGAATCTTCTATAGAAATAATGGCAGAAGAAGTATAGCATTCTCACCTGACGTACGTGATGCCCACTCGAGGTGAACCTTCACAAAACTGCGCTATAGAAATTAACTCTTATTATTATATTATTAAATATTGCAATCCATTTGTTAAGATAGGCGAATCTATTAAACCGACCGCCCGTTTCTGCACAGAGTCAAGGGTTTTTTCAGATATTTAGGGCTCACGACCAGACGTAGCTGGCAAATTCTACAGTGGGGTGCACTTTCGATTTGTACAGGGTCAGCAGTTGTATACTATTAGAGTATGTGGGCTCTGTACAGTACATCTTGCTTCTGAGAGGATTACTTTACTCTGGGTTTGATCGATGGAACCCCCATACCTTAGCTGGTTACACCAAGCATATCAATGGAAGGTTTGTTGGATATATCTATTAAATTAAAGGAGACTAGATTGTCATTTCGATCCCCTTTAGACGTAATTAGGAATGATTGGGTCATTGAAACATTTAATTCGAAGAGGTTATTCTTATCATAAGAGGAAACCCTCTCAGGGTAATCGTTTATTCGCTGCTTGTATTAAAAAAAAATCATAGAGTTGCGAGGCCCAAGTTGAGAAATGAAGAATTAAATCGGTCTCAAATTGAGAATCAGATCGATTATGTTGGGAGATAGAATTTAATCAGTCCTTAATTTTCGCCCATGTCTATTTAGTATACGTTAGCCCATAGGGATTAATTTTGTCCTTACTACAGGTTTTTTAAAAAATAAAATGTAATGTAAATCAAAAAGCCTTGAACGCCGCAACAGCTACCACGATATATTTTTTTATTTTTTTTATTTGTGGATCAATGTCCAAATACATTACATGAAATGGAATAAACAATAGCTACAGAAAAATAACAGCACATACATGATATAAGAATGAAGCAATGAAAAAAAGAGGACAGAAATATACACTTGGAAGAACATTCAAGTTAAAGCCTGAACAAAGTTTTAGTAGAGTTCTTGATTTTAGACATTTTAAATGATAAACTTCGATTTTTGTTTTCGTAAAAACCCACAAAAATCGTTCAGACTGGTATCAACAATTTCAAGGCCCTGGCTTGAATTAACAAATCTCTACATTCGGGACAGTGGATAATGGTACCCATAATAGGTAGTGTTTATTGAGTCTACGGCAAAGAGTATTGAACTGAATGAGTTGTAATAAAGAAGGTGTTTCAATAATACAATAAATTATTTTAAAATTGCAAATAAGATCAAAGTCTTTCCTACGCTTTTCCAATTTAGAAATATTTATGGTTTGTTCAATTTCAACATAGAAGAAATCGCCACTTTCTCGCGTTAATCTCCATGCAATTCCATTTAAGAAGTGATGTTGTACAGATTAAATATAATGAATATGAACAGCATAGAAACGAGACCAAATGACACTGGCATATTCAAGATGAGGGCGAACCAGTGATCAGTAAGTAAACAGTTTTTTGGGTATTTAAATTCTTAGAGTTAAAGGCAATTCCATTGATGAAGCCAAGAAGTTTTAGTGATTTATTAGTGACATTATTGTTTTGGTCACGAAAAGAAAGCTTAATAATAATAATAATAATAATTTGATGATTTATATAGCGCCGTTTTTGTGAAAAATCACCTCAGGGGCGCTTACAGTTTAAGACAGCGAGGTCCTTAATAGATCTGATAATAAAAACTAAAATACTTGCAGAACTTAATGAAGTCATTATTAAATTTAAAAAAATAATAATAAATGGTGTTCTGCGAATTGAACACAAAAACAATTAATACTTGGCTTGTTATCAAAATTCTATTGCGGCTTGCTAACCTCGCTTTCCGTGACGACTCAATAAACGTGACACCGCATTCAGGACTATGTCAAGGCCAGGAGGAGAAATCCCCATACATTACTTTTTTACTCATATCCGCAAACTGATAGCGTTTTCGAAAAAAGGAATTTCAATTGGTTTTAAAGGTTGCGTACTAACGGTAGATTAGCAGGTGCTCTAAAAATATCACCTTTCTCATATTCCGATAACATGTAACTTTTATGGGTTATTCAAATTATGCCATAAAAATTTTATGTTTCAAGATATTACTATATTTTTAGTTTATATGAAGTAAAATCAAAAGAATTTGTTGTTTTTTTTTAAATACCTCCGAATAATAAAATAATATATACATACGTCTTTGTAAATGCATTGATCATATTAAGTTGTCTTGATGTTCTCATACCGAGATATTACGACCTTTGTTGGTTACCTTGAACACTTAAAATGGATCATCACATTTAACGGCTCATCATCACTGTTATCACAAAGGAGTATAATATGACCGTTAAAACCACTTCATGCTTTTGAACGAGCAGTGTTCAAGGCGCACGTGTCGTATCGCGCCTATCCGAGAATTGCTCGCGTGTTTCGAGTTGTTTGTGTGACATAACATAAACAAACGAACTGAGCTCGCCAGTTGCCACTTGACGCTCGTAGAGGTTTACGCAAATCGTTTCTTCTGTTTTAAGTTATTAGAGTTAGATTTGTTTTGTTTCTTTTTATATTAGGTTAAGTTTTTTTTTAATATTTCATTGCTTGCGTTTTTTGGTTTTTTGAACTGGACAACTTTCAAATTATTTATTTATTTTCAATTTCTTCAAACGATTGGTATCATTCTATTAATAATAAATGAATTAAAAATATACTTTGTATTCAACACTTTATAAATATACATAGAAATCTACATGTTTTGAAAGCGATGCTCATATAGTCCTAATGAAGAAAGCATCGCTTTCGAAACATGTAGATATCTATATATATTTTTTTTAATTCATTCATTTATTTGATTATCGCCCATGTGGATTTTTACGTGGATTTTAGAAAATAATATAAAGAGCTATCTAAAATAACAAGTACATAGAGATTCTAAAATATACAGTAATGAACAATCTTTTTCAAACGTTTAACAGTGACATAAAATAGAAAACCAAAACAATATTATAACGCAAATCATTAATGCTTCATTATCAAAGCTACAATACTACATATTGTAGGATTCATCAAGGTGCTTGTATAGATGATGCTTTACTATATAAATGGAGCCAGCAAATACATCAACAACACCTCCAAACCTGTTGCCGAGATCATGCATCGTATTGGTTAATGAATGAGACTGATAGTTGGTTATGTAAGTGTTTCAGAAAAATATTACAATTTGTCTTGTGTTCCTCGTTGGCACATTTAATTTAATAGTGGCGAGGATGGCAGGGCCGTCAATTAGACTGTTAATGATTCTATATAATACAACTAGGTCTGACATAATTCTCATTATCAGACAGAGTAATAAAATTAATCAATTATGTAAACTCTTTAAAGGAAAAATGAAATAACCTAATGTTTTTAATTCTATTTTCTATGACAAAAGTGTATTGAAAACGCGTTTGTCATTGAAATAAAAACATTGAACACCTGCATTAACAACGAGCACGCAAATAAGGCGCTAAACGTCACTTTTCAGGTGTGCTAACGTAAGAAATACAACAAATAATTTACCTGCACATTCTATACGGGTAGTTAGGAAAATGCATAAAGTTTCCAATGATGAAAATTATCAAACTGTAATCTTTTGAATTCTAAAAATTTCTGAATATATGTGCAGTTTGAAAACCAATTAAGTAATTTTCGAACGTTTTACCTAAAATTTCATTACGTATTTCGTACAGAACTTAAACGCACACAGTTTAGGAGTTTTTGTTATTTGAAATTTTACACATTTTCCTAACGACCGTGTAGAATTTATAAAAAAAACCTTCGAAGTATTTCTTACGTAAGCACACTCAGTGTAAAATTGTTAACTCATCCATATTCAAAACACCATTTTACATGAGATTTCTGTGTGATACTTCTGTAAATGGAGAGACAAGAAGAAACTCTAGATAATAGAAACAAAGGGATATATGGCATGCTAACGTCTCAACTGTCACCCTGCCACGACGAAACTGCACTGACTATCAAAGCGGCGGAGCCAATGAAAGTTATTAGAATTTTTTGTGAAGATAGAAGCAAAGGCGGGGCACGGTTGTGCCTAAATGCGATTTGCAGTAGTATGGGTAAACGATGTTGGCGATACTTTTGTATGCGCGTTTCCATACTCATAATCGTTAATAGCCCATCTCCCTTGTTTCTGTATATCTATTTGTAGAACTATTTGTACAACTATGTATATAACTATTGTACAACTATTTGTACAACTATGTGTACAACCATTTTTAGAACTATGTATTTTTTATTTATTTATTCACGCCAAGAAGGCTTTTATATGTTGTTACATTTATCAGGTTATACAAAGGAGTGCAATAATATAGTATATAAAATATTAAGTGGAATGTAAAAGAAGTAAGTAAGTACAATATAAGTATATAGTTAAAGCGTAATGTGTAGCACTTTTACCTGTGATAGCAAGAATTGAAAGAGGTGGGCTTGGGTGCGAAAATGAGTAGTCTGCAAGTATGTTGCCTGTTGTATGCTGATGATGCGGTGCTCATTGCTAACAGTATGGAAGATCTACAGTCCCTCGTATCTAGGATGAACGCAGTGTGTATGAAGAATGAGCTAATGATGAATGTAAATGAGTTCAAGGTCATGGTGTTTGAAAGAGAGAGTATGAATATAGTTCTAAATGATGAAAACTTGGACCAGGTCGATGAGTTTGTATATTTGGGAAGTATGTTTAGGAGAGATGGAAAGGCTGATAGGGATATTGAAAGAAGGGTGAATGCAGGAAACTCCATTAACGGAGGACTGAACGCGGTTGGCGTAAACTAAAATTTATCCAAGGAAGCGAAGCTAGCAGTCCACAATGGAGTGCTGATACCAACCCTGATGTATGGCAGTGAGGCATGGAATTGGCAGAGAAAGGATGAAAGTAGACGGAATGCTGTAGAAATGAGATCTCTGAGACGAATGTATAGTAAAACCATGTATGATCATGTGAAAAATGTTGAGATTCGTAAAGAATGCAAGGCTGATGTAAGCGTAGTGAGCAAGATTAAGAAAGGGACGCTTAGATGGTTTTGGCATGTAAAGCAAATGAATGAAGAGAAGAGTGTAAGGAGAATATATGACCCGAATGTGAATGGAAGAAGAAGCCGGGGACGCCTGAGGAAGTCATGGCACTATCAAGTGAATCAAATACTCGAGTCGGGCCATGTCAGAAGTCGGAATAACAGAAGAGAATGTATGGGGCATTGTATGAATGTGAATGAAGCAAGAAGTGTTTGCCAAGATCGAGTTGTTTGGCGGTCCGTCCTCTCTGCCGCCAAAAAAAGGCGTGATGGTTAGTTAGTTAGTTAGTTAATTATTATTGCAGGTTGTAGAAAATGGTATAATAAATGGTTGGGTACATAATATAATAACATAATTATAAAAGAAGTAAGAAGGTAGAGACTATGTAAGTAGCTAGTTACAGCGCAATGAGTAGTTAATAGGTTTATAATTATTATTACTATTTGTACAACTACTTCTACAACTACTTTTTCAACTATTAGTACAACTATGTGAACAACTATGTGTACTACTATGTGTACAATTATTCGTGCACCTATTTTTGTACAACCTGCTACTATTTGCTGTTTATGTTGTGTTTTACTATTTACCTTTTACATTTCTTTTTGTTCTACACCTGAAACATCTGGAAAATTTTGGTGAATAACTGTTTCATTGAGATTGTTATAAAAATTCCAAATTGTAATAATAAGTAAGTACAAATATGATTATCTATTAATTATTTATTGAACTTTAAAAACCTCATTGCAATATCTTAATCATTGAAGAAGACCATAATAACATAACTTAAATGAAACATGAAACCAAAAAAAACAACAACAAAAAATGATATGGGATTAAAAATGTAGGATAATATTAACAAGTCTTGAATTTGAGATATGATATCGATGAAGATGACATAAATTGAACTGGTATCATTAGCTAAGCTGGTAAAGCGGTTGTCCCGGAAAGACCGAGATCTTGAGTTCGAGTCTCAGATGCGACTGATATTTTTTTTTTCTGTTGTTTTTTCAGTTTCATTTTTCATTTACGTTATGTTAATATTGTCTTCTTCAATGATTAACATATATATATATATATATATATATATATATATATATATATATATATATATATATATATATTAATAAAATAGAAATATATTGAATGGTTATAAAATGTTGAATATCTCATAACTAACTACAACACTTGTGAAAAATCGACAGTTCTACTGAATATCTTATCCAGAATAACACCGCATTGGTTTAGCGGTGTTTTTGAGTACTCAGTGGAAGGGAATTACTTATATATCTGTTTACCTTCTACCATACAGATTACCTTCTTTAATTTCAATAAAATTTATTACACTCCTATTTTGTGTGCTTTACCACTGACAGTGCGAGCATAAACATAACATGTATAATATTATTAATATGTATGGTATGTTGGTTGTAAGACTTTAGTTTTGTAAGTCATTTTGCAATATTGTAGTCATAAATATGTATTGGTTTTAAATATATTTTAGGTTTACATATGTGTTAGGTTCATATTCTAGTTATACCTACTTAAGTCTAAACTGTAAGTCACTAGCTATAACTTTTAGTTGTAAATCACTTGATATAAGCCATAGATGTAAGTCTCTAATTATAAGTCTCCGTAGTTAATCCCAAGCTATAAGTCTTATTTGTAAGTCAATAGTTTTTAATCTTACTTGTGAGCCATTAGTTATAAATTTGAGCCGTAAGGTATTATTAGCTATACGTCTTAGTGATATATTACATAAATTATTTGTAAAGTGCCCTTGAAGTGATTTTTCCACGAAAACGGCGCTATAGAAGTAATCCAGTTATTATTATCATTCATGCAAACTATGTCAATGAGGCCTCGTGATTAGAAAACGTCTATTTTAATAAATTTAGTATTTATGTAAAGTGGCAAGGTTGTATGAATTAATACCTTGATACTTCCATACTCTTAGCAATCAATACCACGTCATCAGCATACAACAGGCAGCATACTTTCAGTATGTTCATGTCTCCTAATTTATGTCATTCTAATTAACTTTGATATATTTTTACATCTTTGTTATTGTTACTTCTCATATGTATAACAAATGACACAGTCTGTTAAAAAAAAATAATCGTTGGAGGAGCGCCGCTGTGCATAGAAGTAGTATGGGTGGACGTTATCGGAAATGTTATCTGCGCGCGGTTTCACACTAATATTGGATCACGGCTCATCTGACTTGTTTCTATTATCCATGGTTATGATACCAGAACTACCTACTCAGAACCAGCGGAGCTATTGAATCTCGATTTCAAAAATTTATTCTTGTAAGGCTGAATGAGGGTAGAGAGGTATGTTGAAAAGGATAAAATTTGGTTTCCCAATTCATATCACTCTTTTGAAGTGTTTAAATAAAATACACTTTTTTACTCTATTCCACTTCAAATATAAAAAGAAAATTTAAAAATTAAAAAAAAAAAAAAATAATAATACGAAAACAAATAAAAAAATAAAAATAAAAAATAAGATGGAATAGAGTTAAAAAGTCCCTTTTATTTAATCATTATAGTGGAATTTCACTATGTATTAACAGTTGCAAAAATAGAAATGTCATTCTCTTCCGTAGCAATACTGATAGACGATAGTTTCCTCCGCTCTAGACAAAGAATAACAAATAATGCGGCTCTTTGGCCCCTTGTGTACGGCTCTGCCACAGAAGAACATCTCTGTGCTGATATGAAAATATTGGAGAAAATCAAATGTAAACTTAGTTCACAGCACACGTGGTCTGCTTTGAAAGACCCGGAAAAGGAAGACGTGATGATTTTTAACCCATGGAGCGTTCTTTTTAAGGAAGATTCCTTATCTTTTCCTTAGGCTTAAATACTTCTTGATTAACTGAAGAATTCCGGAGAGACATAGTAAAAAAACTTTAAACAGATTTTTAAGAGATTATTTGTAAACACAAATTAATGAAATATCTTCAAATGATACTAGATTTTGGACCAAAACTTTTTAAAACAATTTTAAATTTATTAATAAATATAGTAAATACGCCTTTTAAAGCAGTATTACGTTTTGTAAAAAGGTATCTACCTCAGTAGACAGTAATGACCTTTTTTTTCACTAGTTCTAAAAGTGATATTTTCCGTCATGGTTAATCTATGCCGACCGAAGAGTCGGGTAGTTTCACTAATTTTACAAACTCGGTTCAAAATCCCTGTTTAGCCACACGGACTCGATTCCTCGGACTCGGTCTTCGTTCCTTTCGGTCCGTACGAGTCCGCCGTTCCTGAAGCAAAAATCGTTCATATTGCACTATTGAATAGGGACACTTTTCGTTTCTGACTCCAATCCAAAGTTTCTTTGAGTTTGAGTTCGGAGCGAGTGAATCCGGATTTGTGAACTTGGAATGAGTTCACCTGAGTGAGTGAGTGCGAGTCGGATCGGATTTATTAGACTCGGCCGGCCAAAACGACTCTCCTCTATGTCGCGCCGGCCGTGAATTGTCAAAAATGTCAACATCCATATAATGTTTACTAACTAATTAATAATGTTAAATAATAACGCAATTGGTAACTTGCTTAGTATTGAGTTTTTCTCCTGTTAAAATTGTGCAAATATTATAATTTTTAATGAATGTCATTCTCTTTATGACAGGTGACAGCTGTCACCCGAGAGAACCACAAAGTTTTGAAGCCTAAGGAAAGGAATCTTCCTTAAAAAGAACGGGAATTGCACTCCTGGAATAGTATTCTGGAATCATGTGATTAGTTAAAAAAGAGCGTTCGCTATTCTTTCCTTTTCGGTTCTACATATTCATGCGAACAATATTTTTAAGTATGAACATTATAAAGAGTAAATTAAAAATTCATCGTATTGATGACAACCTGGTATCATACCTAAAGATAAAAACAACAACAAATAAACCTGACTTACCCCATTGTACACATTAAATGTTTGCCAGTCACTGTCATGATTGAATTTCACTTGCAATTTAATTGACATCAATAAATAAAATCATTATTAAGAATGATGTTAAGAAATATCCAATATACCTATAGTTTAATTAAGACTTAAAACATCATTTAAAGTAATGTAGGTTAATAGAGTGTAGCTACCTACAAAGTTTATTTTTAAGAAATTTGGCTCTCAAAAGAATTTGGCTCAATTTTGGCTTGATATATATATATATATGAGTTTGCCGAACACTGCTCTGAGGACAGAATCAGTACCTTTCTGATGATATTGCGATCATCACGATTTCAAAATATGATCACTACCTCCGTGGTTAAACGGAGATCTTCAATTACGAATCCAGAGGTCGCGGGTTAAAATTTTAGCGCATGCATTAATTAATATGTTATTTGGTATTTAATTCTTTTCAATAATATAATAGCATTGAAAATCGAAGCGGGTTTTTTTGTGACTAGAAAAAACCGAAAAACTGATGGAGTGATTTAGCTTCATAGAGAGAGAGTTTTATTGGTTACTATATTCCACTCTAAATTATTGTATATTTTAAGGAGAAGAAAATTCTTTCGAATTCGAATATCATTTTAAATGAAAACTTTCTAGAACCCGCCAGGCGCTGTTCTTATTTTGCGACAGACTTGAAAATTCGTTAAATAAATAAAGTGCCACTGCAAAGTGCATGCTGTAAAAGCCAACGATATAATAACAAGATCCATTCAATTTCGCAGAGTAAGAATTCACCTTTATTAAAGAAGCGAAGTAATATTACTTGAGCAAAATACTAATTTACGTTTTTCTACCACAACTCTTTTGAACAAACGATATTTCTTTTTGAAAAGTCCACCTTCTGGTAAAGGAATCCTACATTTAGTAGCTTTTTGTTCCCGTTCATTATGTTTTATTTATTGTTAAATTCCTCTATGAGACCCAGAAATATTTATTTTATTTGTTAAACTTAAAATAGAACAGATGTATTGGTTATGTATTGGATATGTGTATTCTAATATGAACATAATATCTACATTCAACAATATATCAAACTTTAAAAATTACGACATTAAAAATTGCACTTCACGTACTTCGTCACTTTCTTCTAAAATTTCAAAACATTAAACATTTTAAAGAGAAAAACTATTACATTTACATACATAATTTGCTTAAAAGGCGGTATGTTTAGATCCCTTGGCATTTTTTTAAACTTTAGAATATCTGTTTCGTCTTAAAATTATTTGCATGGCTTTGTTTTACAAAACTCTTAGTTTTCGAAAATCCTCCTGTTTTGATAAGAACAGAATACTGCTACAATAATGAACATCAGGAACAATGATGGTATTGTATATAGTTTTACGGGATTCCGCACTAATATATCTTCTAATCCTTCCGAGTAGTGAGACTTTTTCGCCGATTTTCTTTATAACATATACGAGTATTGTTTTTAGAGATAGAGTCAGCCTGGAATCTAAAATAACACTCAAATATATCATTTCAGATACTTCCTTCAAAATTTCTCCATCCATCATTATCAATATTGAACCAAAGATACTTTCACGAATATGTAATATGCATCAGATGTGGAATTACGAGGTGAAAAGTATTCCATAATAATAATCTTCTTTTTTTATAACAAAATACAAATATTGATAAAAACAGTATACTTTTCTCTATGTCAATCAATTATATCTTATGGTATAATAGTCTGGGGAGGATGCTTAAAAACTATATTAAATCCATTAACTAAAGCTCAAAAATTGATAATACGTACTATTTACAAAGTACACTATATTCACCCCACGAAGGACTTATTCAAGGACTTCAAAGTACTCGATATAAAATCCTCATATATCAAACATATATCCTCCTATTTTAAAATCAAATATATAAAAAAAAATATTGTCCAATCAAACTACAATACTAGATATTCCAACGAATCCAATTATATTATTCGAGCGACAAAAACATTAATGGCACAGTCACAGTTTAATTTCCTTGCTCCTAAAATCTGCAATAACTTAACAATTGAAATAAAGGCAATAACTAAAATAAATAATAATAATAAGTCGCGGGTTCAAATCCCGGCGTGCGCAAGTAGATTTTATCTAATTAATTTGTCCTGTTTCACAATTAATTAATATAAAAATAATATATAGTATATTTGCGCATGTTCGAGAGTGGAAGATACTCTCAGTATCGCCCTGGTGAAAGACCACCATTCAGAATTGAAAGTTGCTTGAAATGGCTTTATCCGTGTTTGGTGACCAGATCTGAATAGCCAGGTATTTCCCCACCTTCCTCTTCCCCTTCTTCTTCCTCTCCCCAAAACCTTCAGCCTCAAAACATTCCCCAATTGGGGATGCTATAGTCTCACTGGCTCCAGATGGTTGGGAGCAGTTGAGACTATTGTGTGGTATTAATGTAAAAAAAAAGTAATTTTTTAAAATTTTATGTGGTAAAAATAATGTAGTCAGTCTACATTGCTATTTCCCAGTTTACCGTCAGGTAGTCTGCTGCGCACTTTTAATTTTCTACAATTAACTGTACAATAAGGAACTTCAGTCCATTTTTTTAACAATAATGGCGTTCAAACTTAAATACCAGTATATTTCTTTTTTTTTTCTAAAGAAAGTTTTCATGGTTAAAATATTTTTCAGTTTCAATTTTTCCAAAACGCTCCATATAAGAAAAAAAATTGCTTACCTTTTTAGAAACTTAAACTCAATGAATAATAATAGTATTGACCATTGAAATTATCGTAATATCTCTATTGATAATTGATTTGCTAATGAACACTCTAATATCTTACATTAACGATAGTTTTTTTTTATATTGAACAACAATTATAGATCTTAAAGTAACCCAAATTAAGATTAAATTTTGCCAAAACTAAAAAAAATTCAAAATAAAATCGAAAAATAAAAATTTCCATTCTAATAAAAACACAGAGTGCGCACGTGACGTCAGATGTTATAAATTCAATTGTACCAACATAACAAGGTGTTTCGATGAGATGATTTTTTAATCGCTTTTAAATAGCGATTTATAAATTGTACGTATAATTATATGTAATAAAAAGTATATATTCAATATGACTGTTAATGCATTCATGAATAAAACTATGTTTAGAATTTTTTAATAGTATGGTAGGCAATCTTTTGGTTTTTTTATTATTCGTATTTTATTGAGAGAAAAGTAGAGATATGTCAGAAATTTATTTTTTGTGATCTCTACAGGAAGTAATAAATAATAACATAATCAGGTCATTTAGAAGAAGTTACTATCGTACAATATACCTGTTAATAAAAAAAATACAAAATACAATATTTAAACTAAATCAGCTTAATAAAATTTAATTTTCCAACTAGAACTAGCTACTCGATCAATAATTTTATTCAATTGTAACAATAATTTCTGGACTGAGTCATTCAAAAATTCTCTTGTACCTAGACTTCATGCTGAAAGTAATATTTTTGAGATCTAATAGATATGTTTAACTGCTCGGAATACAAATATAAAAACACGATTATTGCATACATCCTCAACAATTATTATGTATGTGTCTAGAGTATTTGCCTCTCTAGCAAATTATTTGGAATGGTACTTACAGTATGTCATTCCTGTGTTTGTTGGTGAGACAAAAGAAATATTAAGTTTACCTAAGGAAGCAATCACATCGTGGCTTGACATTATAATTTAAATGAAAAATGTTTTGTTTTAAGCTACTATATTTTATTTATATATATTTCTGCATAATAGCGGTTTCGGTTGGATTCAACCTTTTTCAGGAATGTAAACTGTTACGTAACGGAATTAAATACTAAGATGCATCTAGCCGCTTGTTAAAAAGTCCGCGAGATTATTTATGGTTCCGGGTTCCGCGACCGGAGCGATAATTCCTCCCATCATCGGCGTTGCGTGGCTCTCCAGAGAACCACCGGGCCACACTTTCGCTCGTCATCCGGCGCGGGCTTGCCTCCCAGCAATGGCCGTTGGCCCGCAAGAAAGATACCGGCATTAGTACGCAGAGGTTGTGTGTGAACCAGACGCGCTCCGGCGCACCCACGCTACTTGCAATGGCGCCTGTTTCCGTAGCGTGCCCAGAACGTACGTTATTATTTTGCAGAGTATAAACTATGATTGCCTTCAAGTATTAAACCCTGGCTAGAAGACACATATTCTTTCATTTGGTAATTCGAGTACCTTGTCCCTGAGCAGATATGAGGCTGAACGCCGACTCCCGACCCCGCAGAGAAGAGATGACTTGTCCCACCTACTTAGCTATCCAGGTAAACTCTGAGTCAGTCGCTACCTCGTCACTGTTCCCTTATACTGACGCCCTAGAGTGGGGCTTGTTCCTCAACGCTGGCGCTCCAACGTGTTTTCCCATTCCCAACAACACATGTAAAGGTTTAAATCTGTACACTCCTGAAGAAGGTTGAGTCCAACTGAAACCGGTCGAATTCAGAATTATATGTGAATAAAATAAAGTATCTTAAAAAAAACGTTGTATTTTTATTTTTATTTTTATTTATTTATTTTTTTTTAACAAGAGAAAAAAATGCAATTCAAAAAGTCCCGATAAACTACTTTTGTTTTATTATTTAAAATATAACATTTACAGAAATGGTTACAAAATATGTAAAATAAAAAAATTAAAAAAAAAAACAATCTATAAAATAAAAACATAAAAAAACATATGTAACAAGTTTAAAACATAAATATTTATCAAGAATATTACTGTAAAATATTTCTACAAAAATATATTAAAAAAATGAATAAAATAAAAACATAAACGAAAGCAATAAATTATAAATAAAATAATATTTTCTTATTTCTAATATAAATAGCTTCTTTCAGCTACCCAAGTTTTCAATGTGTTTATTAATGGTTTAGTTTTAATATTTGAAATATTTAGTTGTTGTATTACATGAAAGCTATCTATTATATCTATGTACTTACTGTGATGTGTTTTGCACATATGTGACTATTGTAACTAACTATATACGTAAAAGCCCATATAGAGAATACGCCCATAATACTTACATAATATAATAAATAATTAATTTATTATCGCTTACCGATTTAGTTCCAACCGTTTTGTTAAAATCGTTCTTAGATACATCAATAAACTCGTAATCTTTGGAGGACAGCTCACATCTCAGCTCGCATGTAGAATTTGAAGCAATTCATATTGTATCATGTTCAAGTGCCTTTCAACCCTTTTATCCCTTCGTCTTGCTTTCTTTACTTTAGATCGATGTGACTTTCAAATAGCATTGACATGACTAAGTGACCCATCACTTGAACAAACTCTTCGAAAGACTCCATAAAATAACATGGCCAACGCTGATTGGATCGAAACTCAATTATCAGCGTGCCTGTAAAAATACATCCAGTAACTTTACTTCCGAATAAATAATGTGAGAAGAACATTGGTTAGAATTAATTAGTAACGATGGAGCGTTAAGCACTTTTTGTATAGTGTGATATGTCTAAGAAAAAACCTTATAAAATGAGAAAAAATTCTATACCAAAAAAATTCCAGATAAAACTTCTGATATTTTGAAAGAAAGTACTCGTATATAGGTCATAAAAAATAAAAATAAATCATTTTGTGATATAAGTTTTTAAGGTGGTTCACGTCTATTATTCTCTCAAGGTTAACTAATTAGATGCTAATAAATCTATTTAAAGAAAACGTTGGTTTCACCGTAGTTTAACTTCTTTTAAGTTTGTTACGTGTGTTTTTGTTTCTCTAATTTATTTAAGACCGGACCGGTTTCACTCTACCGCGAATATCATCAGAACCCTTACTTTTTCTTTTCCTACTTTATTGGTTACATCTATGGATACTTTATAAATTACCCAACGATATTAAAAATGGAAGTCAATGTGAAAGGTCTCAAAGTAAGATACATGAACTCTATTATTAGAAAGAATACCTTAAGGATTAATGCTGTGATGTATCTATGTAATAAGTATAACTATGTAACGTAAAAGTGATATGTTTCTGTATTCTGTTATTATAATGAACCAGTGATATATCTTTATTACAAATTCAAATTATGTGTTGTAAATGTTGTTAATGTACTGTGAATGTTAATTATGTAACTTAAATATCAAGTATGTTTGTTTCTAAAAACTGTACTGCTTATTTACTGTATAATGAATTACCAAATATTTTTTTAAAACTAGCTCTCTCTTGAATTTTTTTGTGTATTCTTTTATTATAATGTACCAGTGATATATCTTTATTACAAATTCATATTATGTGTTGTAAATGTTGTTAATGTACTGTGAGGGTTAATTATGTATCTTAAATATTATGCATGTTTCTAAAAAGTGTACTGCGTAATTACTGAATAATGAACAAGCAAATATTTTTTTAAATAGCTATCTCTTGAATTTTTTTAAATATTAATATTAGCATTAAAAATAAGTTCTTTTTTATTTTCTAATATAAATTTGTTTTTCAATGTTTTGTGATAATTTTTTATTAAATTTTTTGATTAATTACTTACCTATTTTAATCAATTTTCTTTTATGTTTACAATTTGTCTATTCTTACATTGTTCTATGTTTATCATTTGTCTATACTTGACATTACTGTTTTTTAGTATTCTGTATATTGCTGATTAGGAAAGCATCGCTTTATGTATATATTAATAAAGTGATGATTGCGAAGTAATTTTTAATTCGTTTATTAATAATGACGCCACAAAGTAAATACCAGTATTTTGAAGAAATTTTAATTATTACTGATTTAATAAATATGACTCCAGAAAGTTATTTTACATCATTTGAACAAATATAATAATTTGACTCAATTTGGCATTTTTTTCACAATATTAATTAGACACCGACTCTAATCCCCGACTTGACATAACCCAACTTCTATACGTTTTTACCGGTAATTGCACTAGTACAATGCTATCACAATTTTTCGATTTAAAACATTTGTCTTTAAGTTATAAACTGATTAATCATTCGCAGAACTCGATCGCAATAAAATCAATAAAACAATAATGTTGAATTACTTTATTGTTAATTTCCTTTACAGTCACCACAATATAACACTTACGTAAGTACACTAATTTTTATTGATCGTTATCGCACTTAATTTATTAGGCTTAAAATTGTTCGCAATGCAACATTTATTGCACAGTAAAACAAATATTTCAACGAAATAATGATTAAGATTACACACTTACTTATAAACACACTATTAATG
Source organism: Halesus radiatus (assembly GCA_022606495.2). Taxonomy (NCBI): domain Eukaryota; kingdom Metazoa; phylum Arthropoda; class Insecta; order Trichoptera; family Limnephilidae; genus Halesus; species Halesus radiatus. The sequence continues at coordinate 99,611 of JAHDVE020002780.1, forward strand.
TTAGACGCATCGAAGCCACCTTTAAACATATTTTAAAACCTATCGTTTTCAGACTATTATTCTATTAGTTCTGTAAAGGCACACGTTGTGAGTTAAATTACCAATTTGTCTACTGAGTGAATTGAAAAATTGTTCACTCTCCAACAACCGTCCAATTTGAACTGAGTTAGTGTATGAAAAAGGTGTAATCTTCTTTGCTGGTGATGACCCGGTTTAAATAATAAATGCCGGCTGCGAGAACACAATGCCACAGATAATCCGCTGCACAATAACAACTCATTATGCTTACAAATTTTTTGAATAAATTAGCTGTTTGATAGGTCTTGTTATCTCAAATTTGTTGTAAAACCCAGCGTAGAATAATTATATAATTGCGTTGTGATTTATAACCCGTGTAAATTCTGGAACATTTGAAAAACTGATAATTTGTCATCTATTTTTTTATGTGCGCAACACTTAACCATTTCATAGTAATGTATTTCATAGAATGAATTTTTATAAAGATTGTTTTTGTACCATAAGTGTATTAAGTACCATTTTCAAAAGTGTTTTTTTTTCAAATAAATTGTCTTTTTTTTTATTTTAATTTCAAATTATATTTTGTTGCATAATATTAAAGTAAAAGTACATAGTTGATAAAACACAAAAATGTCTTGAAATTGTTACATATTTAATGACCTAGAAATCCAAAAAAATACTAATTATAATAGTTATTACAAATTTAAAAAAAATATTTTTTTAAAAATTAAGTATTTATTTTACTTAATTTAAAAAATAAATTAAGGGAAAGATTAATGGAAGACACCAGCTTCGAAATCTACGTGACCGGTACAAGTGTATTTTCACATAGTTATGTTCTTTGGGCTGTAGCCATAGTATTGCAGTATATAGGTATGTTATGTATATATGATATCATAATTTTTTTTAAATAAATGACAGCCCCTCCCCCGACCCATACACATAAGAATATATTTTTTATGAGTAGTACATTTTTATAATAATAATAATAATTGGATGATTTGTATAGCGCCGTTTTTGTGAAAAATAACCTCAAGTTTTAGCATGAGAAAAACGAAGTAACTTAACTTAGCAATTGATTTCGCATATGAAAGACCTACATGCATCTACGTTATTATCGTATTAATAGGAACATCGGTATAAATGTATTTTCTGGTTGAAATAGTAAATTCTTCAAAGTCAAATGCGTTGACCACTACATCATTAAGTGAATTTATAAAGTATAAAAGACATTAGTTTTTGTGCAGAATATACTCTACACTTGTTGATCCTAACGCGAAATCAAAATATTTTTTCTTAAAATTTGTCTAAAGATTCTTGATGCGTGGAAGAAATACAACATTATGCGGCGCAGGTTTTAAATTGACGATTTTTTGTACCTGCTGATCTCAGTTTCATATATATATATTTTTAATGTAACATGGAACTAGACGCCAGATTCTATATTATAATATACCTACCTAAATACGCAGATAAATTGAATGGAAATTGGATTCCTTGGCGAACCGGACGGCCTCCATGGTCGAGGAGTAAGGCTCTCGACTACGAATCCGAAGGTCGCGGGTTCTAATCCCGGCGTGCGCAAGTAAATTTTATTTAATTAATTTGTGCTGTTTCACAATTAATTAATTTAAAAATAATATATAGTATATTTGCGTACGTTCCAGAGTGGAGATACTCTCAGTATCGCCCTGGTGAAAGACCACTATTCAGAATTAAAACGTTGCTTGAAATGGCTTTTATCCATGTTTGGTGACCAGTTCTGAATAGCCAGGAAGTTCCACCTTCCTCCCCCCCCAATACCTTCAGCCTCACAACATTCCCCAATTGGGGATGCCATAGTCTCACTGGATCCGGACGATTGGGAGCAGTTGGGATTCTTGTGCGGCATTCACATAAAAAAAAAGAAAGGATCGAATATTCAGCAACCGTGAAAAATAATCTTATTCACATCCTGTTGGCACTCACAAACAATAAATTGTTTGGATTTTCGAACATTAATTTTTCACGATAATTCAACATACTTCAACATAAAAGTGAAAAATATGTTGAAATATAATAAATAACATATTATAATATGTATTTTTTTGAATTTGAAATCATTAATTATCATCAATAAAAACTAAATTAAATTATTAATTATGTTAGATAAGTTCAGGTTTTGTAAATACTTTTTTTCGTACGCTTAGTGACTTTATATCACGTTTAAAAAGTGTGACGATTCATAAATGTGATGATTTATCCGGTCACTAAACTAATCAGCAAAAACTCTATAGCAGGGGACTATGACATCATTAAATTTGTATCGTTTTGAGCTTTGAAATATCAATTAAGGTGTTCTAAAATAAGACATGACAACATATTATTTTCAACTAAAATATCGAATGAAATCTGATGGTAATAGTAGTTAATTCAATTGTTAACACAATACACGCGTGTATGTATATCGAATGTACGTACAATTATTTACCTTGGGAACCACACGAAGGCAAAACACAATGTTATGTTTGCCTGTTGCCAACAAAATCATTTTTCACGGTCGTTTTCACCGTAACAACGACAATAAATACATTATGTTGAACAGTGTTTACCTGGCTCACCATTTCATATATAGTTTAATATTTACAATGTCGGTATCCCAAAATATGCGATAAGAAGCGCTCTTCAAATACGCTCATAAATAATGATTAATTTAATTTTTAATTATTTATTATTTTTATCGAGATTTAAAAACGTCATTGTAATATTTAATCATTGAAGAAAGTAATATTAACATAATGTTACGAGGGGAAAAAGAGGGAAGGATGATAATGAAAAGCTCAAAGAGGGAAGCCAGTGTTACAAGGGGAAAAGCACCACGTTGGGTGGCAGTGTTTGTGTTGGATTGAGAGGAAAAGGGGGAGAAGAGGGTTGGTGTACAGAAAACAGTGCAACTCACTCTGAGATTAGATTCCACCTTCTCCACCGTGGTATAGCTCAGCTGGTACAACATAATTTTTTTCTTTCTCAAAGTCAAATGGGTCGGCCGCAGTCTTAGAATTGGAGTGGGTATCTACTCTACTTAATTGAAGAGAATGCGTGCTTTCAACTCAGAATTTATTTATAACAAAACACGGACAGGTAAGTTATATGCGGGTTTCACCACGAGGGTGGTATCTAAGCTGTTCTAGACAATTTTCTCTCTCTGAAGGATCTCTAACCGGTCAAGTTAATGGAAAAAGGCACACATATACAGCACTTAATGAGAAGGGGAGTTTTGATAGCGTCTAACATGAGTAGCTGGAAGTCAGGCGACGCCAACGGCAAGCCGGAGTCCAGGTGGCCAGCGTCCAAGGTACACAGGTATTAAACATTCCCACACTGATTTTAACAATTAAAGAGACACCATACCAGGTGTTTACAAGGGAGTATTGTGGTAACTATCTGCTACAGTCCTAGGCCCACGTGCAGTTGATGTCTGACGTTTTCATATCTGGAATCGGATGATGCAATAAAGAGCGGCTGCATACTCAAATCTCGCACGCAGCTGATGATTCGGTGTCTGTGATTGGAATGAATGGCGTCGAAAGTGTCTAAGGTTTTCAGTGACGTAAATTCTTAAACTGTAATCTTTTACATTATATATGAAATATCTACTGTAATTTTAAGTAAAACGCTTGACAGTGCCTTCGCCGTTATGTTAACTGCACCCATTACAAACATATTTAATTAAAATCTTTCCACAATCTCAGAGTAAATAAGATCAAGAACCAAGAGCGTTTATTAAAAATAATTCAGTAAATCTAGATTTTCTCTGTAATTCCCTCAAAGTTCAGGAATTTTTAAATTCAGTTCCTTCATACAAAAAACCTATGAGAATCTCCGGCCCGCGCGATTGTTGATAAAACGATTTATTTCGCCGGAGTAAATCAGTTGTGAGAAGCCCTTCGGAGCGAGCGGACGTCGATTTGAAATTCGATATTTTTGTCTGTTTTATGACGAATAGCTGGAAGAGAGGTGTTAAACTGCCACCGGAATGTAGGAATTACGTATTTTCGATTTTTTTTTGTTGTAATCACATTTCTTTGCAACGTTCTTTAAGATGGTCCAAAAAGTGATTAATTTATTATACGGCACAATATAAAAGACCTGCGCACTGGAAAAAACTGACGGACGTGGTATAGATCTATAAGATTATATCTTTGCAGGCTGTCAAAAGCAAAAATAATGAATGAACGAATTATTTTTAAAATCTTAACATTTTTTGTGCCCATATAATTTACAATCTTGACGCCCCCGACTGCATATATATAAGTATGCCGATCTGTGCCTATCAAAATCCATGGTTTTAGCGGCTATCTTGAATTTCTAGATATTCACACCGATTTGGTTAGAAAGCGGCGTAAGTCATGTTAGGGGGGTGCTGATATCAAATTTAATGTCAACCTGATTAATTTCGATGTTCATTTTGAATTTTGAGTTCTCTACCGATTTGGTTCAAAATCAGAATTAAAGTGTTTGGAGGTACACTGAAATCAAATGCGAAGAATAGATAATTCTTCATTTAGAACAACTGTATCTCAGACGATATAGGTCCTTGGAGACCAATTTGTTTTCAATTTGTACCATATTTAGCCTACTTTATAAAGTATAGATTAACCTTTACTGAAAAATTACTCCTTCACTGTCAAAATTGACCGAAACACTAAAAAATAGCGAAATATGATAACTTACAAAAAATTTGCATAATTTAGTTTTTAATTTTTTTTTATAACCGCTGTATCTCGGACACTATTAAGTCCTTAGAAACGTATTTGATTTCAAATTATAGCATATTTGGTCTACTTTGCGTGTGAGAGGCAAGGGGAAGATAGGAGACTTTTGTGAAAATACTCCCTGTTATAGGTATTATATTCACCTGCAAAAATTTCAGTTTTTCTTATTGCCTTCATTGACTGGTGAATTATATTCAAGCTTATTGTCTGCATCTGGAGTGGGTTGTAAATCACTGTTATCTACCTATGTTATATTTTTACTGCTGTTTAGTATACAATATTGAAGGCCGTTTCGAAATCCCAAAAATTATCAAAAGACAAATAATTCTTATTCCCGTTTAATAAACGGGATCTAATTCACATCCGCCATCTTGGTTCCTAAGTTAAATGTAATAGTCGGATTCCTTAACCATTAATAAAAACCAAAGCCATTGAAAGAACAGCCATATAAAAAGCATCTAATTCATTTCAACCATCTTGAATCCACAAGTGGACAATCGAAAATCGGATTCCTTGATTCAAAAACCATGAAAATAATTCCCTATGTCAAAAACTGTGCTTACAAGTATTTCTGAGCAGGTGATCCACGTTACCCATTTCTATAATATTTCCGAAGCAAAAATAAAAGATTATGATGTGAAGAAATAAATACGTAAATAGTAACAAAAAAAATTTTTTGTGAAAGGTACTTTGTATGGGTACTGTCAATTATTAATATATTTTATATAAAAATTTAAAAAAAAAAAACATATTCTCATCATTTACCCTAACCTATACCAACAGATCGACTTGCCTTACTTTGCAGTAAGCGGCAAAAAATCCTCCCCTTTCCGACTGCTAAGTTAAGTCTGTCAAGCTTCTATTAATTTATTGTTACACAGCGAATAAACGAAAAAAATATAGAGCAAAAGTTTTTTGTTTCGTATTGCATCAATACGATGAACATTTTTTTAATCCGACGTGGTCTACATTATCCACATTTCCCCAATCCTCCTGCCGGATCGTGGTGGTCCGTGGTTTTGAGTTTGAGGCCTAAAATTCCTTATACTGGACCCTTAACCAAGAAGTATTTGAGCCTGAGGAAAAGGATAAGGAATCTTCCTTCAAAAGAACGGGAATAGGCCTCCTGGAGGTTTATTCTGTGTTTTCTTAAGGAAAATTCATTATCCTTTTCCTTAGGCTTAAAGGCAGTCTGCTTACCTGCGATTCAGATTAGTTGCCAGTGACAATACGTTTTTATAGGAGTTTGTGGTTTAATTATCACAGTATTATTTAACACTATATGTGTATCACACATCAATTACTTTCGTACTTACTTTACTAATGTAGTTTATGATAATTTAAATCACTGTTATCGGAAATTTCGAACTTTCAACATAGGTACTTTACGAACAGCGCGATTTCGTTATTTCGGATAATTTAATTGTACTTTTATACGACAAACGACTCACTCATAATGTTTAAAATCAATTCTTACGATAACGTTTTAAAGAGCTTTAGTTTATCAATTAATATGATTTTTTGTTAAACTATGCAAATATCGATATTTTTAAAGAATGTCGTTTTCTGAATGACAGTTGTCATCCAAGAGAACCGGAACCGCAGTTGAGCAAGAGGTATTTAATCCTAAAGAAAGGGATATGGAATTTCCTTAGGCTTAAAAATATTTTGCTTAGCTGCGTTTACCATTGAATATCTATGACATTACATTTTGAATGGAGTTTGTGATTTGACTCTCAAATATAAAACGGAAAATATTCAAGATATCAATTGAAGGGACCAAAAAATAAGCGCCGCATGAGAAAACAATTCTAGGCTTAATGTCAAACCAATAAACTAATGATGTTGATTTTTATTAAGCCAAGTGGACCACACGACCAGGTCCGCGAGCCGCGAGAAATGGGTTCGCGGGCTGTGGGTTTTCTATCGCTGATTTATATCATGGGAGAGAACATTTATTACTAGTGCATTATTAAATTAAAAGAAAGGTGTACAACACAATAAAGGTCTCATAGCCGAGAAGGAAACGACAATGAAAAAATCGATGTGTTTTTCCGACCTTTCTTTATTCTTACTCCAGCACCTATCCAACATTTACTCTAATAAAAACATTCATCACATTTGCCACGCAAAAATTACTATCTCTTATTTTTTTGTTAGTAAACATTTTAGTTATTTTAGTATCTAAATACAACAGGCAATATGCCCAAAACGTACAATAATTGAATGCTTAAAAGATTATAATAATTAATAACTACATTAAATAACAATAATTATCGCAGTTAAAATTATACTAAAGTTAAAAAACAAACAAGTGAAAAGTAAATAACATAACTACATAATATATATAATCGAAATATATACTATACTATATGTTGAAATGTATACTAATTTCTAATTTAATTTTTAATATACAAAAAGGAAGACATATATTCCCTGGTTACGAATAACCTGACAGTATTTGAAAATCTCCTACTACCATCACAGTTAGCTTAAGATGTTGCTTGTGTCATGATGAAGGACTTAGCCAGCCGAAGAATTGAACTCACGACGCTTGGGTTAGACCCAAACGCGATGCCAACTCAGCCACTGACAGGTTGAAATATATACTATACTATATGTTGAAATGTATAATATACTATGTGTTGAAATGTATAATATACTACATGTTAAAATATATACTATACTATATGTTGAAATGTATACTATGCTATATATTGAAATGTATACTATGCTATATATTGAAATGTATAATATACCATATGTTGAAATATATAGTATACAATTTGTTGAAATGTATACTATACTATATGTTGGAATGTACAATATACTATTTATAAGTTAAATCTAATGTAACAATGATATATTACGACATTCGATGTATTTTACCACCCTTCAGTGATGATCATGCATATCAGTAGAACACTAGTTATTGACAAGCCATTGTAAAATTTAAAAATTTTTATTTATGTCACATTTCTATCTATCTTTCCACAGTTGAAACATTATTTTTATCTCTTCTTTATATTTGTTTTTACTATTCAGTTGTACTGTGTCTGTAAAACACTAATTATTTCCTATTTTAAATAAAACAAACGTATTGTTACAGTATTATGTGTAAGAGGGAGTGTCCCTCTTACACATAATACTTTTCTATTGTTGTCTCCCTCTAATATTTTTTTTCTTTTTTCTCTCTCATTTGAATTCTCTCAATTTCACTATTTTGTATTCTGTAACTATATATAATCGATAATTCTATATTATTATTTAATTATTAAATTTGCCCTGACGAAGCTTGTGCCAAGCGTTGACAAAAATAAAATATATTCGTGGTTTATAACAAAGCGTTTGTTTTATTTAGTGTGATGTTAAACCACAAAGTGATTGATTCTAATGAATGTACCAATTATTTATCTATTTATGTGTTTTTATAAATTGTAATTCGTGTTTCTGTATTTAGTACTCAGACTTTTCAGGCGAATTTGATTTTTTGGCATGCTTAATACATGTCCAAGCCACCTCACTTACGATCTTTTTCATCTGCTTTCAAAAACGTATTTCATTTTGGAATACGCTCAAAAACAGCGAATCTATTTGGAATTGAATGTCAAGCCTTAATATTTGTAAATCTGACATGATACTATAATTTTGATACCTCTGCGTTCGAATCACATATACTGGCACCGAGCGTGCCAGACATGGAACAGCAGTTTAAAAAAATAAATTATTATGCCTACATGTATTCCTCAGTGCTTGATTTTTCTTGCGAATGTTTTGTTCTCGAAAAAAATTTCTTTTTTGATTTGCAGTTCACTCACAATTCAGCCCTGATATCGCCCCGTCGATCAGCGTTCCCCGCGTCTCTTGTCTCAGTGGCCACACCGGTACTGGCGTGTTTGTAGGTTGGAAAATGGCAATGACGATTCTATACAATACTAGTTATTGGCTTTCTTTATCTTTTTTTGCAAATTCGTTGGCAGTAAAATAGTATAATTATAATACACAAAGACAGAAAAATTACCAGAGATTGCTCAATAATATGCAGGATTGATCCTTGTTGAATTTGAAACAAAAAATGAATGTTTATCAAATGTCCTTTTTGGAAACAATAGATAAATAGATTATTTCTTTCTTGTCGAATATTCCTATCAATTGTGACGACTCAGCATTGCAATTAGAATGTATTGTAATCGTGTCAACAATAAACCAGTATGAGATATCCAAGGCTTATTACAATGACAATATTGTGAAGCAGATTAAAACTGCAAAATGTCTTTACATAATCACGACAATAGTCCGCAGCAATCGTGCGTTGCACTTTGTCATTGAATTAAATAATAGTTTTAGAAATTGAACAAAAAAATCATTAACGGTTATTTTATTTATTTACATTTAATAAAAAAAATACAAAATTAAAAGTCCCGATAAACTAGTTTTTTGAAGTTTGTCGAATGGGAGCTTGTCATTCAAAACTCAAAATTTACAGTTAAGGAAGGTATAAAAAAAACGAGTATGTATAAAATAAATGAAAACACATATGTAACAAACTTAAAGCATATATATTTCTCAAGAATCTTACTCAAAAATTCTTCTACAAAATTATTAAAAATAAAAACATAAACGACAACAATAAATTGTACATAAAATAGTATTTCCTTATTATCTAATACAAATAGCTTCGTTCAGATAGACAAGCATTTCAATGATTTTATTAAATGTTTAGTTTTAAAATAGTTTTTTATTTTTTTTGTTATTTCAGCGGGTAACATTTAAACAGCTAGGAATCATGTGATCTAAAGTAATTTGTCCATATTTGTTTGTATGCTTAGGAACCATCAATCATTCATTAAAATTAAGACGAGTATAGTACCATAAGTGTGCTCTAGTTTATTTGTATAATATATAGGGTTATTAACGTGCTGAAGTATAATTTTGTACCACAGAATTTATCTTACTGAAAGAAAACTCTTGAGATAAAATATGGAACATTATGCCTTTGTTCATATAAACTTTTTTCAGCTAATAATTTAACCAATGACATGCAGCAAATGTTGAAAGATTTTTATGCTATAGAATGAACAAAAATAAATCGGACGGCGAAAATGTTATTACCAGCACTCAACTCTAGTTGAGTTAACTATCAAAGGTGGGAAAAGAAGAGTCTAAATATTTAATATAATTAAACCAATTAGTGTACACACGGTTTGATTGACTTTGGAAAATTCTGATTTTCTGTTATTTAAGCAAACTGTTTACGATGGAACAGAACCAAAACAAAAGCATTAAATATAATTTATTTAACGGATTGGGACTCTAGAGGCAATCTTCTTAACAATAAAAAAAATTATAACAAAGAATAGTTCAGAGTAAGAAGAAGAATCGTGTGCTGCTGTGTATGCTCCACCACGCAATGCATAACATAGAAGAATAAATTGAAAGAGAGGGGGGGCTACAGACTAAATTCTAGATTTTAGAAAATTGTTAGGTGGATAGTGGAATTCCTCACATTTCCCGAGTTTATCATGAATGCGATGGTGATATTGTTCGACAAAAACCTCGTAAATTACTAAAATAATATTAATGTTTCATTATATTTGGTTATAATTTTTTATATCCAAATAACAAATAATGGTATTCTCAATGGGATTTCTCGTGCTGAGGATTTTATTTACAAAATATGAAATTACATTATATTAAATTGATGTGTTTGATGAAAAAAAAATTGTAAGTTGAGGTGTTTTAAATGCAGTTGAGTAGTTTCGGTGTTAGTCTGTATTCGGTTTTAATATATTTTCTATATCAGATCTCCTTATGTAACGTATCTATTGTGCTATTTGATTTTTAAATTTATTATGGTTGTTGTGATTTTTAAAGAAGAGTGGGATTTTGTTGTAGAGTTTAGTACTATAGTATAAGAAGTTTTTTGTCAAAATATTGTGTTTGTGGTTTCTTGTTGTATGTGTTTTTGACTCTATGGTCTTGTGTTTCTAATATGTGTGATTTTTGTCATATCTTTTTTTTTTATTTATGAGCGTAAAGTAGTATTGTTTCAGAATTTAATTGTATTATTGGCATAATGTTAAGTTTGTTGAAGATTTCGCTAGTGCTGGTTTTTACAGGGACTTTGAGTGTAATTTCCATGATGGCTTTTTTTGTTCTAAGGAGTAAATTAAGAATATTATCACTAGCACTGATTATACCATATTCTAATAGTGCTTAACGGAGAGCCATAACTGAAAGCATTGCCGTTTTTTTAATATATCATGTAACCATATTATTTTTTAACTCTAAAAACATATTTTCGTAAGCAGGCAATTAATGAAATAGGAATAAAAACTTTTTGATTTTATCCTCAAATAGGACATTTTTAGTAGTTATTAAGAGATTTTTGCCTTTTTGATTTTGTTTATGCGCGCTAATTTGCGTTACATATTTTATTCAACTGTTAGATAAATAAATATAAACTAGAATAGAACAAGCCAACAGTCCAGTTAAACAATCATTAAGTATTCAGAAGGCATTGATGACAAGTTCATAGTGATTATCTGAATAACTTTAAGTGACCTTATCACGTAATTACTGTAATAATTTTGCGAAGAATAGTTATGAAGAAGTTAATGAAAATCGTGTAAATCCATTGTGGTTGCCCTTGCTAAATTATGTATGCACAATAAAACCCTTCTATTGTTGTCGACAGTGTAAAAAAAATACAGTGAATGATAGAAACGATAAAGATGCTTATGATTTCTATAAGACTGTTGAATTATTCAATCAACTTTATTACGTAGGTGCTACGTGTTCTCGGCGATAAACTAAATGTCTCGCTGTCATAAAACTTGTTTACTTATTGACATATAACGTTTTCGGTTCGTTGATGATTATTATTTTTATTTTATTTAACTATTTTATTTTATTTGGAAAACCAACAGTTTACAATAATAAATAAAGTACACGATTGGTGTGAACTTGACAAATTTGTTTTAAACATTGTTAAATACCATTCGATCAGATTTTTTAGAATAATTATCCTTTCAACTTTCAATATAAAATCTACAATATTTCTTTCTCGTCCGTCAACGAAATTAATGTTCTTGGCATTGTTTTCCTTTCAATTTTTTTTTCTTACTCATATCAATTCGATAACAAAAGGTTTAAAAATACTCGACTTCGTTCTTCGAAATGCCAGAGGAATATTTCAACACTAAAATTATCATACTTTTCTTTAGTTCATAGTCAAGTTGAATGTAATTCTTCTATATGAATCCCTATAAAATTTTCTCCGACTCCATCGATAAAGTTCAACATAAATTTCTGAGATATGTTAACTATAAACTCGGATTCACTATTGAAATTATAAATTACAATTACATAATGAAATTACGCTTTTCTCAAGAGGAGTCGTTTGTCGCTGCGTGCCGGTGCCTAAATATTTACACTATTTTTCTTGTGCGGATCCTACACGTCTCGTTAAACAATGAAATAAGTTAACATCACAACATTGACGTTTTCTTAAATTTCATAACTCCCTTTAAAATCTGAACACAAAAAGAAATAGCTGATGATTTTCTTATTTCTCCATAAACAAAATTAATTATGTAAAAATAAATTTAAACTAATTTAAATCTTTGAAACTTTTTTGGTGACATTATTTTGCCTTCAACATTTTAACATCTTCGTTTCTTTGGCCATCGTGCAAACAAAACATATCGTTATTTCACTATCGTATTTTAGCACGCAACTAGTGGGATAGGTAAATAAACATTGTTAATTGTAAGTAAATAATTCATAAACTTTATTGCATACACCACACGCGTCGTAAACACATTTATTAGAGATATTTATTTGCTAAAATTATTTGGTATACGTAAACGATTACTCTATATTTCCTTTTTTTTGTGCGGGTCCTGCACGTATCATACACTGATACTTAAAGATTTTTTACTTAACTGTGTGTCCTGTCCTCTGGAATGACGGATTTCATTCAGCGAATGATATTCTTTAAAAATATCGATTTTTGGGTAGTTTTAACAAAATAAAAACTCAGTATTATCGCAAGTACTTTAAACATTATCAATGAGTTATTTGTAGCATTACAGTGCTATTAAATTAAAAAAAAAGTTAACAAAAATGCGATTTTTGTAAATTACCCAGGCCAAAAGCCCGAAATGTAAGATAATAGAGATTTAAGTTCTAAAAATTATAATAAACTACCCTTATTAAATAATTTTTAATAGTACTGTGTTAATTGAACCGCGTACTTCTTTACGAATGTATTGTTATTGAACCTGTCTTATCCTTAAAAAATACCATAATAAGGCCTCGGGTATTTATCCAATACGTTTCCAGCATTTGGCAATTAAAGCGATATTTTTCTATTTTTGAAACTGACAATACATGGTGGAATTCCATTATAATAATATAATAAAACACAAATAAAACTTATTTCCACTTTCATTTTATTTTCCCGTAACCGGTTTCAACTTGTTAAAGCCATGTGAACCAGTCTGAATATGTTTTTAATATGTTTTGTTATAGTATACGTGATATATATTTAGTTTTTACTACAAATTCATCCCAACAGATTCAGTTTATCATTGAAATTTGATGTTCTGACATAAATCATTTTACAGAGAAATCGGTTCGAGAGAGAGCGAAATTCCAAGAAAATTGGCAAATATCTTAATAATAATAATAATTAAAGCTATCACATCTTTTTAGACTGTGAACAAGTAATTAGTTAAAATAATGAGATCCAATTATTATCATAGGTAATAATTATAAATGCGAAGATCGAACAAGAGTAGAAGAATATCAATTCGAGTCCTATTCCAGAGGGGAAGACGGCCGCCTCAAATAGATCTGAGAAACAACTCCATAGGGTGTGCGAGGAGAGGCTGGATCTGCTATGGACGGAGCCGCTGAAGTAGCGTAGGATAGGGCCGCCTGGAGGCATCTTGCCGACCCGAATAGGATAAGGGAGGAAGATATATGTGCATGAATGTAGATAATAATAATAATAAACGGAAACTTAAGCGTTGATGGAGATGACCTTCAATTCGTAGAATTAACTCGATACTTTTGTGAACTGTTATATAACCTTAAACGTAGAGACTGAAGGGTGTGTTCAACCTAAAATAATCGTGCAAAATATTACTTTAAAACGTTTCATCCTAGACAACATGAGAGACAGCTTCAGTTGTGCAGCAATTAAGCGTTGAAGATTGGAATCGAAGAATGCGTTCAATTCCCGTCGAAAGAGATTGTGCTACGTGCATTTACGAGTAAATACGAGTACTACTATAAACGTAATAAAAGATTCGCCGCAGAAACTCATAGTTTTGGATATGGCGATCGACTTTCACGCTACCGGTTTTCATTTTGCAAACGCGTTTACTGTTAGAAGTATAACTGTGTGTGAGAACCCGTGTATTGTGTTTATATAGCATTTGCATAATTACTCGGTATCATTAATTTTTGAATGAACGAACAGTTAAAGTTTCATTTTAATAAATGTCCCTGTACGTTTACTTTTGAAAGGATTGGATGATGGCGTTAAAGTTTGAGAACTGAGTGAGAATAGCGAGTGACCGGAACCAGTGCAGAGAGTTTGCGTAGTATGCCAAATCCATTCCAAAGTAAGGATGTTTACTTTGAAAGCAAATAATTTTCACCAATAAATAAATAAATAAAAGTAGATCTTGCATAGTCTCAGTCGATTGTTGAATACTTGGTCTGCATCAAACGTTATCCTCAAAAGATTTTAGTAACCACCTAAGCAATGGCAACTTAGCAAAATTGCATGCCTAGTTCTCGCAATCCGTTCAGATTTCATTAAAAAACCTGAATGATAAAATTGCGTTCCACTAAAATACTGTTGTCTGGGATACGCCGATTGGGTCTTAGGTTATTTCTTAATATCCTTTGTTAATAAATATGCTTCTTCAATCAAAAGGGATCTTAAGGAGTATAGAATTAATAAAATGTCAATTCCTTTTGTAAATGTATGTCTCTGCAACTTTCCAAATCCACGTAATGATAAAATAGCGATAATATTGAATATTCAAAAAATTGTCTGCCCTTCATGACCCCCAAATAAATAAATTTCACCCTCCATAGATTTAATATCCTCTGCTATGTAACCTTCAAACAAATAATATTTCTTTTGGTAACGGTTGGTAATAGCCAGTTAAGATAAAATAACAAATTCGTTTTGGAAGAAAAAATATTTTTCTTTTATCATATTTATTCGAATAAATAACAATACTTCCCTTGGAATTTCAATTTAAAAAACGTAGCTTGAAAATTCTAGAAGATATTTACGTACATCTAAATATTAGAATTATGACAAGCATCAGACATCGATTAAAATTGACTCATTCCAGACTTAAAGCACCTTTATAACGAAGCCGTTCTCCATAGAAAGCCGGAATACAACAGTTTCAGAATAGATAAATGAAAAGCATAGAACATAATAATCTAAGAATACACACATTATAAACATGAACCAAAAAATGATTAAAGAAAAACGTATTAAAAAAATTTATAAAACATTGAATAAGAAATTTATATTTGAAATTAAATTAAAGATATGGCTATTGGACGAGACGTGTTAGACTCGCACAAGAAAAAAAAGTGTACACATTTTGCCACCGGCACACAGGGACGCATGACTATTATGATATTGTCGCTCTGAGCGACTATAAGACTGTTCTTGTCTGGTAGTGGCAGGTGGAGGTATCTAAGCGAGGACATGTTGTCCATTCTGTGGTTGAAGTGAAAAGAGAGTACCTACCTCTCTCTGTGCGTACGATTTTTATATGGCGCCGGCGCGCCCGAACATTATTTGCAGGTGTTGTGAAATCATTTCATTTTGTGCTTCAATTTTGACTTGTTTGCGGTGAAATATAGGCTATTGGCTCGCTTGGTATTGCATTTTGTGGTGCAATCTTGACTTTGTTTTTTGCACGTGTTGTGCAATAATTTATATTTGTTTATAAAGAAATATGTTTTATCTGTTTAAATTGATTATATTTAATTGACTATTAAAACTTTTTCTGATTTCTGAAATTTTTAATTTGTCTAATTGTAATTTATTAAAAAAATGTTTCGCCTTCAAAGTCTATGGTTATACCACATCGAGACGACTTTTTGTGTGATTTTACTTACTCCATACTAATTTTATTTATTTATTAAATATCTGAAAAAAACCCTTGACTCTGTGCAGAAACGTCCGTTTGATAGATTCGCCGATCTTTACAAACGGATTGCAATCTTTGGAGCACAGACGTCAGGTGGGAATGCTGTCCTTGTTTTACCGGTATTTTAATGAAAGATATTCTGATGATCTAGCGTCACTGATCCCTTCGACACCGGTCGAAGAAATACGCCAAACGCGAGCCCAACATTTGCACACAGTCGACAATTGTCAACTAGGTCACACTTGTTATCTTAGCCATCTCGCCAGGTTCCATATAGTCAGCTCGCCTTACTGTGATTGTGGGTCAGAGGATACCCTGGACCATAATTTCGTCGAGTGTCCTATCAATGACCAATTTAAAACCTTATGCGTGAATTGGTAAAACTTAAAATTGAACTCCCTATTAGTATTCCCTGCCTTCTAAGACTCAACTCCCCCCAAATCAACAATTTTTTAGCGAAATATATTTATGAAAATGGCATTAAAATTTATGTCATTAGGAGTTAAATATAAATTTATCCTGTAACATACTCGTATTTGCCCAAATATTGCATCCTCATTAAAATAACAAATTTTAAGAACAATCTGTACTACTAAAATCTAACTGATTAAACAATGCCAAAATCGCCCTTAATGGGTGAAAGTTAAAATAACAACAAAAAAATCTCACATAATTATCAATTTAAATAAAAGACAATTAAAGGAAAAAGGTGCCTCATTTTTCATTTTGGAAAATTAAAATATTGTCGATGATTTTTCACAGGCAACAACCAGTTTAAAAATGAATTTATTTGATAGACGAACGAAAGAACAGAAAAGTGTAGAATTAAAAATAAAATTTAATGTTTCAATATTGTTTTAATTTAAAAGTTCATTCAAAACTACAGCTGGATAATCTAACGATAAGAAACAAATCGTTATCTTAGAAGGCAACTCAATTACCATTCTAATTCAAGGACAAGATCGTGACTAGAATGAAATTTAATTGTTTGCTGTTCAATTTGATACACTTGAAAACATTGTCGCCTTCGCCAACGACAAAGTGGCAGCTAATTTAATTAAAATTTTGAATTAATTACATTACTTGAATAATAATTTTATTGTGAAATTTGTATAAGAAATGAGATAGAAAGCAGAAGCTTCAGTTTAGTTTCAGAGTAGTTTGCTCAATTTATAAAGTCAACGAAACTTCAGTGTTGAAGGTAAAAGTGTTGGTCATTCAAAAATTTAATGCAATTTAGTTCGCACGCTGTATTTCAAAAAGTTTGAGACAATGCAGAAGGCTACCGCATAACTTAAGAATGATCAACGACTCGACAGAATTCAGAACTAAACATATAACTCATCTTTCAGACAATCATATCCATAAATTGAAGAAATGCACATGTAAATTGCTTAGCTAACCGGTTAGTGCTTACCTAAAGTCACTTATAGAATAAGTAAAAAAAACATCACGCGTGGGTGCGCAAATGCGTCCACAGCCCAAACACTATAAATAACTAAATGTGTAAAAAAACAAAAAAAATAAAGTTTATATAGTTTAAAAACTTTTTACGCTTTTTAAGGTCATTTTTTATAAATATTCTCCAGTCCTAAAAATTATAAATATTTCAATTAAATACCAACTCTTCTTGCGTCATCAATATTCTAATAAATGTATCATCGATAGAAAAGGAGGATAACAGAGCGACCATAAAAATCATATCCTATATAAGCTTAAATTTTGTAAATTTTCTAATAAAACTGTGTTTATCTGAAGCGACCTGTCAAGTATGTTTTTCTCTCTCTGTTTGTACAAAATTAGATAAAGAGTAAGAAGTAATATTTGTACAACGCCCTTGACAAAACAAAAACGTGTCAAAAACTGTTCTACGCTAATCATATAATTACATATATAAAAATATTTGTCAATGAATACGTTTTGTGGTTTTTGATATTTCATGGAAAAGGGTGTTTTGTATTCAACGTATTGAACATTTTTTCTGATTATTTTTTATGTACTCTGGAGGGGCATTTTCTTGATAATGGCTGAAGATACAACGAAACATATGGTATAGCCATATAGTTGATTTGCACAATAACATGGATCCTTATAATCCCAGACAATTGTTATCCGTACCTAGTCCATCGACCTTACCCGCTTGTGATTTCGTTCACTAAGCATTAATTCAAACTTGCAACCCGCCGCAATATTTGTATTGTGTTTGTAACCGCCGCGATCTATCGGATTGTGTTCCCGCCGCAGATGAATATCGTCTGTGTGGTTTATGTTAAATTCTAATTGTTTTATTTATGTGCTCAGTGCATCGACATCCAAATAAGAGCCTTATAGAGGAAGAAGGATCAGGGGTAAGTCTTTGGATCTCATCTTCCCCTTCCTATTTTACCCCTGCATATTTGAGCAAATCGGTTGTTAATATTTAAATTAAGATAATGTTAATTTTATGAACCAGCGCACCCAAAATATGAATATAAAAAATTTGGGGAACCCTTGTAATATCGATGAATAATTTTCTAATTTTGGAAAAGAAGTTGAAGAAAATATTTTTGGATATTATTAAAGTTATTTCATAGAACCTCGATTAAATGTAATAAACCAAGAAGTAATGTTCCATCAGGATGCTAGCCGAGCGTCTTAAATACCCTACTGGAAACACCAATTATCTATTTTTTATTAATCATTCACGCAATTAATGGAATGTAAGAGATAACATTTGATGAACATAGATATAAGAAAAAAATATTGTCTACAGTGCATACAATATATATTTTCAAGAAAAAAATCTATTCCCAAAAAACGAAAATCGCTTTAGTAACAGAATAAATAACGTACTTGAAGTAAGTACCTTTGTGTAAAACTAGGCTTGCACAGAGACTTTTTTTATAGCGGAAATGACAGGAAAAAACAAAACCAGAAATAACCAAGTGTTTAAATAAAAGCTGATACTATATGTATTTTATTTATAAACTCATATATTTAGTAAACAAACACAATATAATTCGTATTCGAGGGTAATAAACCAACCTAAATCCCGTTTTAAAAACAGTAGTAATGCAATACCTTCAGCAACAAAACAAATTTCAAGTCATAAATAAAAACAATATTAGAAAGCAATGGGACTCCCTCCTGACGGCGATGCTATATATAACGTAGATTTTGTTTCCATTGTAATAAGGCGACAATAATGACAGGCTTTACTTGCGCTGCTCTCATATGGAGATACGCAGCTCATAAACACATTAACAAATTACACACCCTGCAAAATATAAGTGGATCAGGGTTAACACTTTACACAATGACACATGAAAATCTATCAATAAACACTCTCGCTAAATACAGCGAGAACGAAATATTTAAATACAAAAAATTAAAATCATTCCTCCGTAAGTGGTGAAATACTGCCCCTAACGTTTCAGTATAGTTATTAAGTTTCAAGTAATTCACTCACCACCAACAAAAATTCGAAACTAAAGAATCATCGGAGAATCATTTTTAAGTTATACTTGAGTTAGAAAACTTTTAGTTTAGGAACTCTGTATACCAATCATATAAAAATCAAATAAAATAATTATGGCAATCTAACGATGCCCGTGATAGGATAAAACTGGTCCGGTCGAAAATAAATAAGTGGAAAAACTAACAAAGGTTTTTTAATAAATAAAAAAATCGTGTAATACACTTTTTCTTTTAACGGCTTACCATTATAAGTTTATCTCTTCTGGTACCGTACAAAGTTGTTTTGCTTAAACACCGCTTTGGTGAATTAAGATGACAACATTGTATCATTGAATCGGCCACCTAAAGTCAACCATTTTTAGCTATCCTATAAATGGATTATTAAAAAATCTATTGACACCCAAATTCTATAGAGAAACATTACCATAAAATTGAATGCATGACCGACAAAACGCGGTTATGTAGGTTATCGTATTACTTAATCTAATACTGTGATAAAAATTTAATCTCAGGCGGTGATTGAAAATTAACGATTAGTATCGAGTTTTGATTTGATCGTTTATAATTAGTTATTACTACCTTATATTTAGATATAATAATAATAATAAGATATGTACTACATATCAACAAATCACATGGCATACTTCTTTACTTGGATATTTCGGCTTATCTTTCTTTGTATTAACCAAATATTTAAATAGATAACACAATGATTTGAGAATTGTGCTTCACGAATGTATTATATAATACAATACTCAAAAAAGCATCATCTTTGAATTTTTGCTTGAATTTTTGAGGCAAAAAGTTTCTCGCTCGAATTAAAGCTGCGAATTGAGGTTAGCCGTAGATATATCACTATGGTTATCCACAGATTACATATTCAAAAGAAGAACATTTGTTTGGTAGAATATTTTAAAAATGGAAAACACAAGTAGGTACCTACTTAAGAAGTTTATTATTTAGATATAATTGGAAAAAATAAATGTTTGAAATGAAATAAAATTTTCAAATAAATGTTTCTTTGTTTCTGTGTTTAGAGTTAGTAATAATTGTCACAAGGCATTACTTTCGCTGTCAAATCAATTATAGCACCCATACGACGAGCAAGAAATCGCACATTCATAACTTTATTAAAAAAACAAAACCGAGCAAGGCCGGGTACACATCAGTAAGTTGTTAATATTATTCCACATTTCTAATTAAAAAAATTAGCACGTCTTTTTACCCTTTTAAAGTAATCGTTGAATAGCTTGACGCTAAAACAATTAGAGTTTAAAAAAAAAGCAAACTTTCAAATCAAAAAGATATTAATTAAATTAAAGTCATACGAAACATTTATTTTGGAAGGATTAGCGATTAATGGCGTGAATGGGATGGAAACATATCCGACATTATACAATTGGTCATAAAAATCAAAAATCACACGTACTCATTAATCTCGTTTTTTTATGTGAACACCCCAGAAGAGCCCCAACTTCCCGAAACCTGTGAGATTATGACATCCCCATTTGGGATATCTTGTGAGAATCAAGGAAATTGGGGGAGGAGAAGATAACGAAACGCAGGTTAGGAAGTTCGTGGCTATTCAAATCTCAGATAGATCAGCAAAAGCTGATTCTGAATATAAAATTTTATTACATATAAATTATAAGTAGAATTTATAAATCGTTATTTAAAAGTGAACAAAATATCATGTCATCAAAACACATGTTGGTACCATTGCATTTGGAACATCTGACGTCACGTGCGCATTCTGTTTTTGAATTAATATGGATATTTTTATTTTTCGATTTTCTTTTGTATTTTAAATGTGTAGTTTTTTTAGTTTGGACGAAATTTAAACTTAATTTGGTTGACTTTAATAATAATTGCTGGTGAATATGATAAAATATTATTAATGAAATAAATTAGAATTTTCATGAGCAAACCAATTATCAATACGGATATAATGATAATGTTAATGCTCAATACTATTATTATACTATTATTATATAAGTGATGTAATGCGATGGTGAGTGATATGATGTATAATGTAAGTGTTAAAATGAGTTAAGAATAATATGTATGTATTTAGGTTAAAAAGTGAAATAATTATATATGTACTTAGGTTAAAAAGTGAAATAATTTTATATGTATTTAGGTTAAAAAGTGAAATAATTTATGAATTTCTTTAACTTAATAAATTAATAAAAAAAATATATATTTTAGTTAAAGATTCTAAAAAGGTACATCATTTTTTTACTTACATTTAGTTATGGTTCACAATGAATTGAATATAAATTTTGTACGGTAAAGCTCATCCTTGTTTTGACATTTGCCATTCTAACTTCAAAACTGATAAAAATCGACCAGCCATAGATTGCGAGCGTTTTCCGGGCTTTGAAAAATTGAAACTTTGAAAATTATTTTAAGTATTAAAACTAACGTTAGAAAAAAAAACTATTATTGAATATCACTCTGATGATAGTCTAAAATATCGTGTATTTATTCTCGATCGTGCTTAAATGGAGACAAAATAGTTAAAACGTTTTTCTGTAGGCTGTGGCATTCGGTTAATCCATTGATGGATGTTTTGATATATACCATCAATTAGATTACCTTTGGCCTTAATACTATTACCATCTCATGGTTTGATTTACTCGACTGAATTTATGTTACATTATTTGTGCTGTTTGAGAAAAGATCTTAACTAGATTAAAAACCCTAACCAAGGAAAGGAAAAAGCACAAACATTTGATCTTAAACAACTTACTAAAGTTACTTTTTTGTACTTACTGAATAAAGTGTATTTAATATGTTATTAAATATTTTCTGCGCCCTGTTCGGGCTGCATCCCTGAGTTTTGTCGTGGACTCATAAATCTGACTGTTACCTAATTCAATCATCTCAATATAACTGAATATTATTAACTTTTTTTAATACACAATTTTAAGCGCTATTTCTCCTCATAGCACTAACCAGTGCCCATCAAACACAAATGAATAATTGTTAATTTTTTTTTTGATCTCTTCATAATAATAAAAATAATTGTATGATTTGTATAGCGCCGTACGTTAAATTTTTTTGTATTATTCTTCTTTATACTTAACTATTATACTTTTTTCTACATAATACCATGCTATGTCATTACTAGCTTTTTCCCTTCTATTTTTGTAAAATGTCAGTTAATATTAATTGAAAAATTAATTTGAACTAGTCAATTTGACTGTCCTAAAACGGAATTTGTTCCCAGTTGGGCAGTCAAAGCATGCTTACATTTTATTGTTTAATAATGTATGTTTCGAATAAATAAAATATTATCTATCAACAGGATGCACTACATATTTTAAAACGAATTAAACTGCGATAATATAAGAAACAAGACCTACAAGCTTAAGAGATTTCTTGAAAAAAAAAATTTACCTATTCCCACTCCATTCCTGCGCTATAATACCTATAAAGGCCTCTGGAGGAGCACGAAAGTATCATGAGGGACAATAAACTGGATCAGTATTTTGTCTAATGACTTAGGGGAGCTTGTAGGGCAAAGATAAATCTTTACTACTTATTGCCTCTCAGGGCTAGAGGGCTGCTTATACGTCCAGCTAGGTAATTTCCAGTTCGCAATCTGCATAGTATTATTAATGAGTCCCGAAGCTTGTTGAAATGTTAACATATTTAACACTTGAAGGATTTAAACATATTTATTTATTTGAAACACACATTATTAATCAATAAAATTTAAGATTTACTGCCCAACTAGGAATAAATTCAGTTTTAGGAAAGACAAATTGATAAGCTTAGTTCATATTAAGTGCAATTACACAAAAATAGAAAGGAAAAAAGCTAGTATTGACATAATATGGTAATATAAATATCTAGAAAAAAGTATAATAATTAAGTATAAAGAGATGTGAAGAATAGTAAAGAAAAATCTTATGGACGTACTTATGAAGAGATAACAAAAACAAATATTATAGAGTAATCAATTATGTATGTGTTTGATTGGTGCTATGAGGTAAAAAAATAATAGGGTACACAACTATTATAGAGTAAACCAATATTTTCGAATAAACAATTATAATAATAATAATTATAGTTGGATGATTTGTATAGCGCCGTTTTTGTGAAAAATCACCTCAAGGGCGCTGTACAAATATTTCTTAACTAATAATGTACAATTTTCTATATACAGAAAAACATACTTACCTGGCAGGTCGCTTCAGATGACCACAGTTTTATTAGAAAATTTATTTATAGAGATGAGAGTTTTGCATGGTTATTTGTTGCTCCTTTTCTATTGATGTTACATTTATTAGAAGATTGGTGGCACAAGAAGAGTTGGTATTTATTGAGATACTTATAATTTTTAGGACACAAAAATATCTATAAAATTAACTTAAAAGGCGTAAGAAGCTTTTAATAAATTTTAAGTTTTTATTTTTTATTTTACACTTTGGTTATTTACAGTGTTGCGGGCTGTGGAAGAATTTGCGCACCGATGCTTGAATTTTTTTATTTTATTTTAATTTTGTTTATTTAATGACTTTAGGTAACTACTAACCGGCTAGCCTAGATAAGCAATTTACATGTGAATTTCTTCAATTTATGGAAACGATTGTCTGAAAAGATGTGTTTTAGGTTTAGTTCTGAATTCTGTTGAATCTTTGATAATTCTTAAGTCATGCGGCAGTTCATTCCAGGCTTTAGGTCCTGACACTCCGAAAGCACGATCCTGAACTTAGTATTAGGTGTGCGCTTTGGTTCCTTTAACCTGCCGATAGCTGATGACGATGCTGACCTAAGGGAGGACTGCCGTGAGTTGGTATTTTCGGGAATACACAGTTCTGATAAGTAAGCCGGAGCCATTCCGTTAAGTGACTTAAATACCATCCAGCAGAGCTTGAACTGGATTCTTTCAGGACATTTGAGCCAGTGGAGATTTTTGAGATGCTCTGAAATGTGAGAATATTTAGATACGCCGGTGATAAGTCTTGCTGCAGCGTTGAATACTGATTGCAATTTGTTAATTTAGTATTTGGAGAGACTCGCATATATTCCGTTGCAGCAATCTAGACGTAACACAACGTACGAATTGACAAACAGTTTAGTTGCCTCTGTTGGTAAGTTTCTCTGTACTGCCTTTATTTGCCTCAATTAAAGAACCCTGTACTTACAGTTCTGTTTACTTGACTTTTAATGGAAAAGTCTGCATCCAGATTGACACCGAGTAATTTAACACACGTCTTCGGAGTAATGTCACTTCCTGAAATATTTTTGGGGAGTTATCAATGATATGCTGACGTCTGTTTGTGGCGGTCCAGAGAAACTCAGTTTTTAACGGATTCAGCTTCAGTCCATTTGAGGTCATCCAGCGAGTTATTGCTTCTAGACACTCAGCTATGCGAGTTTTTAGTCTGTCTATTTCTTCTGGTAAGCAGTAGAAATAAACTTTCTGGTCATCAGCATAACAGTGGGATTGAAGACCAAACGATTCTATTATTTTAGCTACATCATTTGTGAACAACAGAGGGCCCAGAAAGGACCCCTGGGGTACTCTAGATGAAAGGGTTGCATATTTTGATCGGTTTTGCCCCATCTTCACTGCTTGTAAACGATTGGTTAAATACGATGTCAGCCAATTCTTAACGCCACAACCAAAGGATTCTACTAAACGTGTGATAAGAAAATCGTGGTCAATCGTGTAAAAAGCGGCACTCATGTCTAAGACTGAAAGAAGTGCCAGCTTACCCGACTCTACCGCCAATTATATCCGACAAAACGCGTAGTAATCCAGTTTCCGTTGAGTGGAACCTTCTGTATGCAGATTGGTATTTAGTTAACAATTTATTTGAATTAAAGTGACTTATTATCTGTAAAGCAGTAATTTTTTTTAAGATTTTAGATACAAATGGAAGATTTGAAACGGGTCGGTAATTTGAAAGATCTTCAGCGTCCAATTGCAGTTTTTTTTTAATAATGGAGTATATGTTTGATAGGTACTGGTTGGTTCTGGTATGATGTAAAGAAAATGCGTTTAAAATTGAGTACTAAAAATGATAATATCATTGAGAAATATTGATATGATTGCGTTACTTATAATACATATTTATGAGCCCACGACGAAACTCAGGGATGCAGCCCAAAGAGGGTGCAGCAAATAGTTAAAAATATATTAAATATACTTTATTCAGTAAATACAAAAAGTAACTTTAGTAAGTTGTTCGTGACTATTTAATTGCTACATTATCCATTAATTGTTTTTGTGTTTATTTCGAAAAACTCCATGAATTCAGTTTGAAAATGGCATTTTACGCCGAAACAGCTATCACATTAATGAAAACTAAAATGGAACTTGCTGAACTTAATAATGATATTACTAAACGTGATTTACATAAAATTAAACAATACATATATGAATACATTTACCTGATTCCTAGCAGCTATCTCCGGTGGATCCCAAAACTTATATTCTAATCAGGTCATAATCTAATCATTAAAACAATAAGATAATTAAAGAGAAAAACAAACAGAAATGAAAAATAATTGATGGTGCGACCGACAATATTGAACCCGGAATCTCCAATTTCGTCTTCAATTGTGAGATTTTATTAATTGTGTCTAAAAAGGATCGAATTAGTCTTCTTTAATGAAAGCAATCTTCCCAACAAGCCTTCCATCGATATGCTTGGTGTAACCTTAAGTGACCAGCTCAGGTATGGGGGCTCCATCGAAGCCAGGGTAAAGTTAGCCCCTCGGAATCTGGGCGTATTGTAGCTCGCAGACACTTTAATAGTACATAACTCCTAACTCTGTACAAACCGCAAATACCCCCAACGTTAGAATTTTGCAGCCACCTCCGGTCGTGAGCCCAAAAATATATGAAAAAACCCTTTGAAGACTCAGAAACGGGCGGCCTATTTGATAGATTCGCCTATATTAACAAACAGACGGCAAACTTTGGAGCACAGACTTGACTAGCAGTGTAGTCACCTATAATTTGACTTAATTGGAAGAACCCTGTGCTTACAGTTCTGTACACTTGAGTTTAAGGGAAAAATCAATATTCATAACTGTTATCACATTTGGTATGGAAAGATAAAATGCTTTAATGGTTTTACTATCTTATACGTAAAAGACAAGTACGAGTCTTCCCAATGTAGGTTTACACCGCCCTTGAGTTCAATTTCTCTGAAACGGCGATATTAAACGATTGATATTTTATTACAATTCGGTTTTAGGTTATTTGTCGCTGTGCAGAACT
Organism: Halesus radiatus; assembly: GCA_022606495.2. Taxonomy (NCBI): domain Eukaryota; kingdom Metazoa; phylum Arthropoda; class Insecta; order Trichoptera; family Limnephilidae; genus Halesus; species Halesus radiatus. The sequence goes on from JAHDVE020002780.1 coordinate 126,280, forward strand.
ATCAATACCCGCTGAGCGGCAACTGAACATTGTTTGAAAAGGAACTGTGTTAATATGGAAGATAGAGAGAGAGCGCACTAATGTAAATGTCCCCTAGGGCGTAAGCAATCGTTTTAAAAATCTCTACATATAAAAATGAATGCTTGTCTGTCTGTCTGTCCTCAATTTTATTGAAAATTACGCAACCGGTTTCGCTGGAAATACCACAGTTTGTTCTTATTATTGCCGAAAGGTTTAGAGAGTAGTTTGAATGAAATTCAATATGTAAAACTATTGCTATGTATTGAGGTTAGTCCATAGATGTACCGCAGATTAAATATTGAAAACAGAAATATTTTTTTGGGTAGTATTTTCAAAATGGAAAAGCGAGTAGGTAACTACATAAGAACTTTATTATTTAGATACGTTTTGAAAAAAAATAAATGATCGAAATGAAAAAAAAATTGCATTTTTTTTTCATTGTTTATAGATAGTAATAGTCATCACAATGAATAGCATACACGAGGATATCAAATTTACCATGGGAATTGAAAAATACTGTCACCTGTTTCTCGATATTCTAGTTAATAAGAAAAAAAACGGCAGCCTCTGCCAAACAGTATATCGAAAACCTACACATACAAATATATATTTAAACGCCAACTCGAATCATAATCCCTCCCAGCTGTCATCAGTTATAAAAACCTTAGTCACTCGACCAAAACAACTAGCAGATAAAGATCATATTTATGAAGAACCAGATTTTCTTAGTATCGCTCTTAAAAGCAAACGGCTTCTCCAAATATTTAATAGATAGATCCATAAAAAAGACAAAAAAAACTGTCCATGAACCAGAAAAGCCACCTTTTTCAATAACCATTCTTCCATATATCAAAGGCTCTGCAGATAAAATTAGCCGAATCTTCAGAAATAATAAAATCAAAACAATTAATAAATCGGAAAATAAAAGTCCGAAAGAGCACATTCCACTTGAATCACTTGGTACTTATAAAATACCTTCTGGGGCTTATGAAAAGATACATATTGGAGGGAGTAAGAGAAAAATATCATCTAAAATTGCAGAACATAAAATAGATGTCACCAATAAAAGCTTAACGTCATCCTTAGAACATCACGTCCGTAATGAAGATCGTAAAAAAGATTTTAATAATACCACGACAATAGCTAGCCTTTACAATGAAACGAGAAGAATATACAGGGAAGTCGTTGAAATTCATGAACATCAAAATAATATGAATACCAGAAATGAATCAGAATTTCCGACATTTGGAAAATCATAATTGATCAAAATTCCCCGATAACAGCATTCAAAATTCTTAGAATTACCCCAACTTGCTTAAATCAAACTAATCAGGTTACTACGTGCAAATAGCCTATTAAATGGCCCGCCCCTACCCCCACCCCTTTATCGACACGCGTGCTTCGTCCTAGACCACTAAAATGATTTGCACTTACTTAAGTCTTTACTTCTGGATTGAACGGATACGCGCATGCGATTAGTTCAAAACAAAAATCAAGACATAAGGCCTCTGTGAGGATGGACAGTGTGATTTGTGCGAAATGTTAGGAGTTAAAAAGTCCTTCTAAGGACTACATTACGCGGGTAAACCGAGAAAATTAGTCTACATATTTCACCCGTGAAAATCTCAACCATAATATATATCCATCCAGGCCGG
>JAHDVE020002781.1:0-68770 GCA_022606495.2 Halesus radiatus
TCGATATTAATAAAGAGTTTAAAAGGGAAATTTGGCATTTTATTACAATAATCAATCGGCAGTGAAATTGTTTTGATAAGCTACAAATAAGATTTATAAAATATAATAATCTCCGTATTGACCATCGGTTGGTTGTCAGTTTGCCCATGAGCATCTTATTTCTGTCATTAACAGATTTTTGTTATATTGAAAAACAATTACAAGTCGCCCAGAATAAGTTTTAAGTTCTCCAAAACTAAATAAGTTACATATTTAATATCAAAACAAAATCGATGTGTGAAGATTTCCATTTAAAACCAGAATATGCATGAATATCTGCGTGATATCAGAAGTTCCCAAATCAATGATACCAACCAAAAAGGGTGTTTTGATTTATTGGCATTTGTTTTTAAATAATGATCTACATTATCAATATGTAATAAAACTTATATACCTATTCTGAATTGACATTTGTTATGATGAATATATTATTTTTAAGCCATAATGTTTTTCGCAGGAGTTCCTTGTACGACCGGAACTGCCAACTTTTGTGCAAAATATGTTTTTTTCAAGACGTTGCACTAATCGTTACCTTTGGCTCCAGCCTCTCTAAGTCAGCCAGCACATTGAACATAAAATCATTATGAAGCATTGTTTTGGTCTGCCTCGAGGAATGCTAAAAGCTAAAAATACCTTCAGACTACCGTTTTCATTAGTAATAATTGCAACCACCGCGTCGAAAGACTCGGCCGTCCAGCCGCCCTTTCCTTAAGTCAAGCCCGTTGATCTTTCCCTTCCCACATGTTTTCTTAAAAACGGCGGGCAAGTCCGATATGTCTGGAAATGATATAACTTAGTAAAATCCAAACCTTAATATGGAATTTTTTTATTTATTTAACTTAATATAGAGGATATGTTCATTGGTTACATGTATTCTAATATGAACATGGTACATCAATGTTGCAGTACAAGCATGCATTAGTATGGTTTTTTCATCGAGTTGAGCTAGGTTATTTGAAACTATTTAACTCTGGATAAAAGTGTCAAATTATGTTGTTTCTTTTTATACTATCTATCCATGTGCACCAATCCATTGTTAGGCGGATGACAGTTCAGTCCATGATGGCTTTTTGTTTGACAAGCCCCCAAAGCCCACACAAACTCCAACGGCTCGAAGGGCTTTGAAGCAGAGAATGGACGGTTACCTTAGAGGGTCTCCTCTTGGGGTAAGAATAACCTTGTTGAATTTAATGTTTCAAAGACCCAATCATGTCTGATTACGTCTAAAAGGTATCGAAACGACAATCTAGTCTCCTTTAATGGAAGCAATCTTCCCAACAAGCACTCCATTGATATGCTTGGTGAAGCCGTAAGTGATCAACTCAGGTATGGGGGCTCTATCGAAGCCAGAGTAAAGTTAGCCTCTCAGAAGCTGGGCGAATTGTATCAGAGCCTGCAGATACTTTAATATTACACAACTGCTGACCCTGTACAAATCGCAAGTGCGCCCCACTGTAGAATTTGGCAGCCCCCTCTTGGCGGGAGCCCCAAAATATTTGAAAAAACCCTTGACTCTGTGCATAAACGGGCGGTCTGTTTGATAGATTCTCCTATCATAACAAACGGATTGCAATCTTTCGAACACAGACGTCAAGTGGGAATGCTCTCATTGTTCTACTGGTATTTTAATGGAAGATGTTCTGAGGAACCAGCATCATTGATCCCTTCGGCACCGGTGCACAGTCGGGAAACACGCCAAACCCACGCTCCCTTCTAAGGGATCCCTTCTACGACTCGTTCCTGTGTTCAACAGCTCGGCTGTGGAATGATCTGCCGGCCTCTGTTTTCCCTCCATCCTATAACATGGGTCCCTTCAAGATCCAAGCTCACTCCTTCTTATCCTCTAAAAGACCCTCCATACAGCATCCCCAAAGATGATATAGGCCTTGAGGGAAATTATTTCCCTCAGGGTCTCCTGTGTGGAGTTACTGTAAAAAAAATAATATCTACCTTTTCAATATTATTTGTAAATGTCTATGTAAAAGCTTGTGACGGTCGTAAATAAATAAAATCTCACAAGCATTATTTTTTTTGACAATTTATGTCACAATATATAATTAAAAGTTACACCACATTGCAACTTGCACTTCAATTACACTTCACTTATCTGGTTACTTCCTTCTTAAATTTCAAAACATGTTCTTTTTTTTCATATTGGCTTTACGATTTTGTTTTCTTATTTCATTTCTTCTTCTTATAGAGTAATTATGTCTGTGTTGATGTTTATTAATTTTTCTCAAGAATTCATTATTTTGATAGCCATTAAACCGTTTTTACACTTTGTAATATTTTTTTCGTCTTAAAATTATTCTCATACCATTGAAATGCAAAAAGTGTAGTGAAGTGTTTTTAAAATTATTCTCATACCATTGAAATGCAAAAAGTGTAGTGAAGTGTTTTTTTTTTCAAATATAGTATGTTAACGTTGGTGTTTTGTAATTTATTAAACGCTCCTCGAAATAATATTACCTACCCAATATAAAATTTATATATTTAAAAAAAAGTATTTGTTTAGAAGAATTATGGTAATTAAAATGACATTAACAACATAAATACAATTTTTCTACGGCTATTTTGTAAAATAAATAACATCGGTAGTACAAATGCAAAAAGTGTAGTGAAGTGTTTTTTTTTTCAAATATAGTATGTTAACGTTGGTGTTTTGTAATTTATTAAACGCTCCTCGAAATAATATTACCTACCCAATATAAAATTTATATATTTAAAAAAAAGTATTTGTTTAGAAGAATTATGGTAATTAAAATGACATTAACAACATAAATACAATTTTTCTACGGCTATTTTGTAAAATAAATAACATCGGTAGTACAAAGTTCTTCTTGTAAATACTGACGACCATATACATCTATAAAAAGTTAGAATGAACAAGAATCAAATACATTCCTTACGACCTGGCCACAAAGCTTACTTTGAGATGCTTTTTCCCAATGATTAATAAGTGTATAGCCACTCGTATTGTATATTGCCACTCGCGAACGTGGCAGTACGATGCCTATGAAACTGAATACGTATAGAAACGTCATCTCTACTCAGGTGTTGGAGAGCGTTTACGAAGTCGGCATTTAGTTAGCTGTTCTTACGGCACCGATTTAATATTAAATATTTAGAATACTCAACATTATCGTAAGTTAAATACGTTCTGTAGTAGTTCCTCTATCCCTTATAATTCAATATTTATAGCCTTTTCCGTTTATAACTCAATATTAATCGTTTTTCGAAACTGCAGATTTTGAAGGGTTAACCCCAATGTATTATAATTTCTTATTCTTAACTCGTTACAGAAAATGCATTTCTTCGGAATCGTGGCCGTGCTATTAGCACTAACTACCGTAACTATCTGTGATGAGGAAGCAGCCAAGGCTCGCTTGCTGGTTTCCAAGCAGATTCTCAATAAATATTTGGTGGAGGATATGGACATCCTTGTCAAGTACACTCTTTACAATATTGGAAGTTCTGCCGCCGTAAATGTGCAGCTTGTTGACAACGGATTCCACCCCGAGGCCTTCGAAGTCGTTGGAGGAGAATTAGCAGCCACCATCGACCGTATTCCTCCCCAGACCAACGTATCTCACGTCGTAACCGTGAGGCCTAAGAAGTTCGGCTATTTCAACTTCACATCTGCTGAGGTTCAGTACAAGCCTTCCGAAGACGCCACCGAGGTGAGTGCAGTATTCCAGCTTAACATTAATAACATAACCCTATTCATAATGTAGGTCACAATAGCCACAAATTTACATGCCATAGTTTTCGCAATTCCCTGGTGTAAGAATAACTGCAATAGGTCGTCTTTGTAGAACTCTAGTATCCATGTTAATTATGTGCTCAAACAGAATTTAATTTGGTACTAGACACTTTTTTTAAATAAGTTGCACATAAATGTCATCCGGTGTTCGTAAAATTGGTAAATTAAAACATCAATGTCTTTATTATTAAATGTTCATTATTTTACAATATCTCAACTTCTTTTTTACTTCAGTCTGTTGCTATTTTTGAATTCAGGTGAAGTGTAGATTTCACATTGATTCCAGTGTACAATGGTTATGTAAATTATTTAGAATGTACACATTCCAATCCTTCAAAATTTGAGTTCCTCTCAGCATCCACAAGTACACGCTGGAATATCAAAGATAACCTTAACATATTATTTTCTGGGAGCGATATTACCATAAAAACAATAAATACAATTCTAGGTGTCAATCTGGATGTCCACCTTCCCTAAGTTAAGCTATATGGAATATATGCCAGTCTTCCTAAATGCCAAACTAATAAACTCCAATCAATTTACAATGTCATGTCTCTGGGATATCAACATTTTTTAAATGACGAAATGTGACGATTGAAGGATCCAAAATGCAGCCCAGATACTATCTTCAGAAATTGCACTTTCGGTGTAGTGGGTGCTAACACATGGCATGGTCTCAAACTAACGTGTATCATTCCCTCAAATAATTGCATTCTCCCTGCAACTGATTTGTGGCCTTATGCCATACCCCATATTATATGATACAAGACACTGGAAGGGATAGTTGATGTAAAAAGTTTAACATTATAACTCGTCTTGTCAGAAAATTATACAGATATACTTTAAAAAACCTAATTTATTGCTAGGCATTAGTTTTTATTGTAGGCCGTCCATCCGATCCTCTTACATAAAAAGATGTGAATTATGCAATTATTATTCAATATATCTCTTCTTATATTCTTCCTTCGCCAAAAACCTAACTCAAGTTTTAAATTAAATACCAACATTGGTAAATACTGCTAAAATATGGGATTTTCAATATTTTTTAAAATTACTATAACTGCTACTTTTATTTTGTTTTTATAAATAAATTTTTTATAATGATTTAAAATGTGGCATTTTTTATTTGCTGCAAAAATGATACATTCGTTTTTGTTCGTGAATATGGCATTGACATGACGGCGATCAACATATCAATTATAGTGAAATTTTAGCCAGTTGAAACCGTTTCGGAATGTGCACTTTTAGATCATTTTAAAAATCAGTAATGAAAATTACACATTGTGAGTGCGATGATCACTATCAGAAATGTTCACTTTAAATCTTCCACACATTTTTAACTGTATCCATAGTTTGTGAAAATTCTCTATTTTGTCTATATTCAATATCTACAGATCTTCTCCGTGGTTTATTAATTTTTGGTCTAATTGTATTAACTATGCTGTTATGTTTCAGATCCAATTTGCATTCAGCAGCGAGCCCGGAGAGGGAGCCATCATTGCCTTCAGAGATTATGACAGGAAGTTCTCTTCCCACATCCTGGACTGGGCCGCTTTCGCACTCATGACTCTGCCTTCCCTCGCCATCCCCTTCGGCCTGTGGTTCACCTCCAAGAGCAAGTACGAGAAGCTGGGCAAATCCAAAAAGGCACTGTGAAAAGTTTTCCATGAACAATAGTTTCTAATAGATTTGTCGATTGGTTTTTCAGTCGATGTCATTCATCAGAGAACTGTGATTTGTTACGAGTGGTTTTCTTTCATCTTCATGATTATGTTATGTGTAAATTATTGCTTATGAGTTAAATAAAAAGTGATTTTTTAAATATTTGTCTTTCATTAGCGTTATTTGCTTATTCTTTTACCCAAGATGTTGATATCAGAGAATATGTACGGCACAAAACTGAGTTAGTAAATTTTTATTTTTTATTTATTTTTTTATTTTTTATTTATGGAGAAAATACAGATACAGACAATAGTAATATTGAAACAATATAGAAATATTTGGAGAACTCGCCTGTATCCTAACCTATTTCTCACTGATTAATGTGATAAAGATAAATAAACAAATAATCATTAAAAATAATATTTACACAAGTTAATGAATTTAAGATTGTATTTTCATATGAAGCGGTAACTTGGTGATGTGACATTATAATTTATAAAATAAAACAATAACTTTGTTTTACATCACTTTTATTTATACTTTAGCCGACCGGGTTTCGCTACTACCGTAACTTCTTCAGGGCAGTATACAACTAAACTATGAACTAAGATGCACATGTTTTATGGATTAATTAAAAATACAGGCACTAGTTTACTGCATAAAAATGAAACCGGCATTCGATTAGATAACTTAGAAGCATTAGAAATAAGGAAAGCAAAAAACACTAATAGTAGACTCATAAATAATCAAATAAATCTAAATAAAAGTCCAATCTTTAAATTATTCCCAATAAACAAAGTACATTCCCTTCCCGGTCAGCAGGTACCTGCTGATCTCCCACCCTTGGCCCTTCACTAGCCTGTTTGTATTAATCCATAACACATGTGCATCTTAGTTCATAGTTTAGTTGTATACTGCCCTGAAGAAGCTACGGTAGTAGCGAAACCCGGTCGGCTAAAGTATAAATAAAAGTGATGTAAAACAAAGTTATTGTTTTATTTTATAAATTAATTTAAGATTGTGTTACACAGAAAATTTATGAAAAGGTATACAATTTCTAAATAATAGAGTAACAGAAGGTAAACAAGTAAAAGAAGGTAAATAATAGAGTAACAGAAGGTAACAAACTTTACAAATAATACTTACATGAATGTAAGGAAAAAAATAATTATTAAATTTAAAATATTGCCATACAAGGGAACAATAAAAAAGAACATAATGTCCAAACACTGTTGAAGTTTGTTTGTTTAATATTATATGAAAACAGCTTTCAATTCTCTTTTAAAAGCACTACATGTATTAAAGAATGTGTCGGAATCCATCACAGTTTGATTTTGATTCAGATTTGAATTAAAACAGAAAATGTATCTAATGTTGCCCGTCAAAGGTTAAAAGTTTAACACACTTAACTTTGCAGGCGGTCAAGGAAGGAACTATTTTTTTGAATTTTTTTTTGTGTCCACAAAATTTACATTAATTAACACTTTTACCTAACCGCCTTACGTGGTCAATATTATTGAAGCAATATTGATTTTCTTCGATATATTGGTCGTGTGAGGGGTATATTATGTTAATAAAATTGACAGAAAAAAAAAGTTGACAAATGAGGAAGAAATGAAAAAGAAATGAATGAAATACTTTGAAGAGGTCTTCAAAAGCAACCCGAGTGGTTCCAGTGGTGAGTCAGGTATGAATGACGATGGGGTGAATGTTCCCAAAATCAGCGTGGATGAAATTAAAAGATCAATTAAATGTATGAAGAATGGTAAGGCTGTTAGTTTCGACAATATTGCTATAGCCGTATAATTCTCACATGATTATGCAAACTTTTTAACCGGTTTTTAGTAGAGGGTTACACCCCATTAACTGTGATCATGCCTCTATACAAAAGTGAAGGGTCACATAGAATGTGGAAATCACAGGGCTATTAGCCCGCCAAGTTCAGTTGGAAAGCTGTATGGTAGAATATTGATTGAAACAATTTTTCTCGTTGCGTATGCTCACAGAGAAGTTTCTAGCAAAAAACCAGAAACTTTTCTGTGCTTTTGTAGATCTACAAAAAGCATACAACCGAGTTGACAGAAAAAAGTTATGAAAGGTGTTGTACAATTTTTTATTTTTTTATATGTATACTGCACAAGAGTCTCAACTGCTCCCAACCGTCTGGAGCCAGTGAGACTATGGCATTCTCCAATTGGGGAATATTGTGAGGCTGAATGTATTGGGGAGGGGAAGGAGAAGGGGACGAGGAAGGTGGGGAAGTATGGAGTGAATACAAATCCTATACAGGCAATCACATCTCTGTACGAGGGAAGCATTGCATGTGTTAGGGCAAAGGATGATTTTACGGGGTGGTTTGACATCACAAAAGGTTGCGTAATGTCACCGTGGTTATTCAATCTATACATGGAAGAATTGAAAGAGGTGGGCTTGGGCGCGAAAATGAGTAATCTGAAAGTATATTGCCTGTTGTATGATGATGATGTAGTGCTGATTACTAACTGTATGGAAGATTTACAGTCCCTCGTATCTAGGATGAATGAAGTATGTATGAAGAATGAGCTAATGATGAATGCAAGTAAGTCTAAAGTCATGGTGTTTGAAAGAGAGAGTATGAAAACAGTGTGCAATATAGTTGTGAATGATGAATACTTGGAGCAGGTCGATGAGTTTGTGTATTTGGGAAGTGTGTTTACGAGAGATGGAAAGACTGATAGGGATACTGAAAGAAGTGTGAATGCACGAAACTCCATTGACGGAGGTCTGAACGTGGTTGGCGCAAACAAAAAGTTGTCCAAAGAAGTGAAGCTAGAAGTCCACAATGGAGTGCTGATACCAACCCTGATGTATGGCAGTAAGGCATGGAACTGGCAGAGGAAGGATGAAAGTAAACTGAATGCTGTAGAAACGAGAACTCTGAGATGAATGTGTGGTAAAACCATGTATGATCGACACACATCGAAAGCTTGACACACTTAACTTTACATGTGGTCAAAGGAGGAACTTTTTTTAAAAGCATAATTTTGTTGTACCACAAATTACACATTAGTGACACCACCGACTGCTAAGTTATGTGGCTCTTTCTGAGAGAAAGGAAAGTATTATCACTTGTGTATCTTTTGAGACAGGTAACATGGATTATATTTTCCTTTTAAATTTTTGTAATTTAGATATGTGCTGTGCAAATCTTCTGAGAAATCAATACCTTAGACGAACTTTACTTGTCAATATTATTGAAGCTGCTATATTGAAGGCACGCCTCAGACGTGTCAATTCAATATTCTGTCAATTACGATCTTGTTTTCTACAAGGACAAACCGTAAGAAATACGAAGATAACTGTAGGTATGACCGTGTGATACATCCACTCGACACCACGACTTTATTAAAACTGATGCTAACTAACTAACCATCACGCCATTTCATCGCAGGGTTAGGCAGAGAGGACGGACCGCCAAACAACACGATCTTGACATACACTTCTTGGTTCATTCGTATTCATACAACATCTCATACATTCTGTTCTGTTATTCCGACTTCTGACATGGCTCGACTCAAGTATTTGATTCACTTGATCGTGCCATGTCTTCCTCGGACGTCCCCGGCTTCATCTTCCATTCACATTTGCATCATATATTCTCCTTACACTCCTTTCTTTGTTCATTCGCTCTACATGCCCGAACCATCTAAGCGTCCCTTTCTTAATCTTGCTCATTACGCTTACATCAGCCTTGCATTCTTTAGGAATCACAAAATTAACACTATTAAAAAATACACATGAGCTATACCTAAAACCAACATATTATTATCTATTGTCGTATTAATTTTTGGTCACTTACATTCTTCTGTTAAGAATTGTATAGGGATGTGTACCCGGCCTTGCTCGGGTTTATATAAAGTTATGATGTTGTGGATTCTTGCTTGTCATTAGGGTGCCATAATTGATTTGACAGCGAAAGTAACCATCTCCAAATAAAGAAACATTCATTGTAATATTTTATTTCATTCCAATCGTTTATGTTTTTCAAAATATATCTAATTCATAAAGTTCTTAAGTAGGTACCTACTAGTGTTTTCCACTTTGAAAATATTCTACCCAAAAAAACCTTCTTCTTCTGAATATGCAATCCGTAGCTAACCAGAGTGTTAGATCTATGGGCTAACCTAAATAAAACATGGCGGGTTCAATGTTTTTCATGCTTATTTTAAAACATTATAGCAACAGTTCAACTTTTTTTTTTGCAAATTCACCCTAAGGAGAGTGCTATGTGCCATTAAAATTAAGCAAATGTTTGTATTTTTATGTAAAGTTTATAAGGGAATAGGACATCTTAAATATTGAAGTCATTTAACTCTATGAACTTGTATAGAACTGAGAAAACGCGAGAATTGTTGAGAGACAGTAAATATGGGATACTAAGGGGAGATTGGTGGGTGATTTTAAGAAGTAAACGGTAAATGCCTTTGAAGGACGAATGATTCTTACAATTAAAAAATACATGGTCAAGGGTCTCATTTTCCACGCCGCACTGGCAGAGTGGACTATCTACGACATGGATTTTAAACAAATGTGATGCTATAGAACAGTGACCAATTCTCATTCTTGAGATACAGGAAATAAATCTTTTGGATTTTTTCTTGCCGTGGAACCAAGGTTTACATGGGATGTGGTTTTGTATTCCAGCGTAAAAAGCATCAGTTCGGGTTTTCGAATTAGCCCATTTTTCTTCCCAGGAGTGAATCATGTTGGATTTTAGAGTAGGGATGATGTCAGAGATAGGAATTCTAAAATCTAAGGGATAAGAGCAGGAAATTGTTCCAAGTTTAGCGAGAGAATCGGTTTTCTCGTTACCCTCAATTCCTAAAAGCCCAGGGACTCAAACCAATATTGTCTCGAAATTTGAATCATTTAATGATTTGAAGGTGTTTTTGATATTACAAATAATATAGTCTTCTGGATAATGGTTGATATTTGAGGAAATTTTCAATACTGCGCTTAGAGAGTCAGTGCACAGTAAGGCTCGATGGATATTGAGATGCTGGATTTGAATTAAAGCTTGTTCAATTGCGAAGCATTCTGCAGTAAAAATAGAAATTTCTTTAGGTAATTTATAAGACAGATCTAAATTGAATTCGGGAATATGAACCGCAGCTCCACAATCTTTGTTATCAGACTTAGAACCATCTGTATAAATAAGTGAAAAACCAAGGAACTCGGAAGAGGTAATGTTTTTAAAATTTTCCTCAATGTTTTGATTAGATGAAGTTAAAATGTTAGTCCGAAAGTCAGAAGTTATTACGGAGGGGACAAAATTGATAGAATCATATGGGATAGTGAAGATGGGAAGGATAGGATCTTTTTGTAGATTTTGGAGGGAAGAAGACAGTGATTTGTATGAAAGAAAACTTTTTAGAAGGAGAGGAAATCGATTATTATCTGTCAATCATTTGTCGTTGTTAATATTATTGAACAAATGATCAAGGCTTTGTTCTAAAGAATGACGCGTTATAGAAAAAGATTTCAAAATATATTTATCAGCCAGAAATTGTCTTCTCAAAAATAAGGGGGGATCAACACATTCTACCTGGAGAGAATTAATTGGAGAAGATTTCATCGCTCCAATAATCATTCTGAGCGCCTTGGATTGAATTCTTTCAAGTTTTTTATCCAAATATTTAGGGAGAGGATCGAAAATAAATGTACCGTAATCCAAATGGCTTCGCACTAGGGCACTATACATTAATTTAAGAGTAGTAGGATGAGATCCCCACCACACTCTGGAAACAGCACACATCATATTAAGCCCCTTTTCACACTGAGCCGAAATATTCTGAATATGTGGGAGCCAGGAAAATTTATGATCCAAAAGTATCCCAAGAAATTTAATTTGCTTAATGATTTGGAGAGGGACATTATCAAAACAGACCGAAAAAGGGGGTATTATTCTTTTGCGCGTAAAAGCCACTACCTTTGTTTTAGAGGTAGCTAAATTCATTCCATTTGTCAACAACCACTCTTTAATATTTTGTAAAGCCAAATTTAATTCCTTCACAGCGTGGGATAGATTTTTGTGAGATAAATATATGAGGAAATCATCAGCAAAATAAAGTCGTTTGATAGAAGAAGGGATTACAATGTCTAAATCACTTATATAAATATTAAATAATAATGCACTGATTACGGACAACTGGGGTAATCCTTTCCATATTTTGCGATTTATTGTTTTTGAGGAAAAATGGATAATAATGGATCTGTCAGTTAGCAAATTAATAATAAATTGATCTAATTTTAAGAGAATTTTCATTTTTATTAATTTTTCTTTCAATACATTAATTAATACATCGTCATAAGCTGACGAAAGATCAAGGAATGTGGCCAGAGTGTAAGAATTAAGGGACTGAGAAATACGGATGTCTGTTGTCAACACACTTAAATTATCCATGGTTGATTTCTTTTTCTGGAACCCATATGGATTTGGAGAGAAAATTCCTTGATTTTCAACAAATCATTCCAATCTGTTCTTTATCAAATGTTCTGCTACTTTCATTAAACATTACGAAAGGGCAATAGGACGATAAGATGAGATTTCAGATGGATTTTTCCCTGGTTTTAAAATCAGAAGGATTTTTTGAACTTTCCAGACTTTCGGAATAAATCCTGTTTCGAACATGTAATTAACTAGGGATAAGAAATATTCAATCGACATGTCTGAGAATGCTTTAATGCAGCTATATATTATTCCATCGGGGCCAGGAGAAAAATCTGTAAGGGAAGTGATTAATTGTTTTAATTCACTTATAGAGAAAGGAGAGTCCAGCCAGCTAGAGTGGGATGGATAAGAAATAAAAGAAGGCATTTCGTCACATCTGGCAACTGATGGAGGAGCTATCTTATCAGCGAAATCTTTAATAATTTCTTCTGGCATGTGTTCGGAATGCTGCGGAGCATATGAAGAACCGAATTTTTTAAATTAGACCATACGATAACTGGGAAGATTCAGGAGACAAGTTTTCACAGAATTTTCGCCATCCAGACCGCTTTTTATTTTTCAAAATACGTTTAGCTTCTGCCTGAGAGCGTTTAATAGAAAGGAAATGTTCGAGGGACATACATTTACGGAAAATGGAAATTGCTTCTTTTCTGGAGTTAACGACAGCAGTGCATTCTTCATCCCACCATGGAGTCGAATGTTTTATTTTAATGTTAACATTGCGTTTTTGTAGTGTTTTTTCTGCAGATTTTATTACTATATTAGGAAACAATTCACACTGTAAACTGATGTTAACAAGGGAAGACTTAGTTGATTTAACAATGGAGTCTAAGTCTAAAGAAAAAATTCTCCAATTCGCATCTTTCATTTTAAATTATTATAAAGTTATTGTTTGCAGAAAAGGAATGAGAGGTCGTTAGATGGTGGAAGGTAATTATTATAGGGAAATGGTCAATGGAAAGGGGATCTTTAAGAATGTTCCAAGAACATTTGGGTATCACCGAAGGTGAGCAAAGAGATAAATCCACCGCACTTTTCCTATGTTGCGGGGCAGTGAAACAAGTTGGGGACCCGTCGTTTAAAATACATAGATTATAGGTATTCATGAAATCTAATAGATTACGGCCAGAACGGTTTGTTAATTCACTACCCCAAGAGGGAGAATGGGCGTTAAAGTCACCAAGTAACATATACGGGAGACGAATCTGAGATATAAATGATGTGCACTCGTTTTCAACAAAAGTTATAGAGGGAGGGATATATATTGATAATATTGTAATATCAGATACAACAGCTGCTACTATTTGAAAATTGTTGGAGATAGTGTGGAAAATTATTTCTTTAAAAGGGATAGAGTTATGGATAATAAGAGCAGTGCCACCTTTGCCATCCGGTCTATCATGTCTAAGACAATGATAACCAGGGATCTTAAATTGATACGAAGATTTTAACCACGTTTCAGAGATGGCAGCAACTGAAATGTCATGTTCATCAAGTAAATGTACAAGTTCAATTTTGTTGGAGAATAGACTTCTACTATTTCACTGAAGAATTTTGTTCAGTTTCGGATACATTGGGAAGACAAGAGAGTAGAGATTTAATATAATCGGCAGCGTTGGACGGTACATTATTGTCATTTGAAAGAATAGTAATTAAGAGGGTAATTAAAGTTTGAACAAAAGAGGAATTTTCAATCATGACTTTAGGGAAAATATCGGTAGAGGGACAATTTTTTAAGGAATTCCCATTGGGAACCTGAGATTTATTATTCCCATTCGGGTTAAGTAAAAGATCATCATGTTGTTTTTTTTTTATCAAAAGAAGGAATAAATTTAGGTTTGGATTTTATTGGTTTAAAAATCGTTTCCCTGTGGAAAGATGATAGAGGAGATTTATGGGAAGAAAAATGAAAGAGAGAAGGGTTGGACGTTATCTCTGCAAAATAAAATAGGAAATGTTTTCTGAAGCCATTGATTGCTTGATATTTCTCTGTCTAGATAACTCTGGACAGGCCACACTAACAGCAGTATGGTTGCCCTTACAATTAATGCAAATTGGGTTTTTAATTGTATTGTTCAAAATTAATTTTGGCATTGTTCAAAAGAGTGATCCTCACCGCAATGGAAGCAGCGCGGAGAGGAACGACAAATTGGTTTTGAGTGACCAAATCGGCAACAGTTGAAACATTAGATTGTCGGGTATCTGTATACTTCAATCGGAAGAGCGTTATAATAAATAAATACCCGGGATGGTAAAGTTTGACCTTCGAAAGTAATAACAACGGATTGAGAAGGTTTCCATATAGTGGTTCCAGTAGATGTATCCTTGAAATTCAAACGACGTACTTTTAAAACTTTAGGAGTTACTTGAGAATCATTAAGAGCATCAACTATTTCCGTTTCTGAGAGGTCGGTCGGAATACCTCTTACTCGGCCCATTCTGGTTAAATTGAAAGAAGGAATGAAAGATTTGAATTTATTATTTGAAAGCGAACCTATTTTTTTAACGAAATCATCAGCTAATGTGGCCGATTTAAACTCTATGGATAGTTTGTATCGGCCTTCCGGTTTGATTGATCCATTTATAATACCAAGGTTATTGTGTCTTGAACTAAAAATAAATTTACCGAAATCCAGGGGATGAATTATTTTTCCCTGTTCAGTCCTTTGGACATTGACAATGAAAGGGGCTGAAGCGTTAAGAGAATATGTTAATTCATTAGATTTTTCTTCTAGAGGAATGGCTTTATTATGAGTTTCATGAGAGATTGGGTCTTCTTTTGATTTAGAAAGAGATTTAATTTTGGGAGGTACATTAAGACAAAGCGAAGGTCGTCATTTTCGGGGAGGAAGAGTTATTGAAGTCTGAGTATCGTAGTCGTCAGAGATATTAAATATGGACTGAGGGTCCGGTGGTCGGTTCTCATCCTCCTCCATATTTCATAAAACAGAAAAAAAATTATTAATTAAAAATAAAAATTAAATAATATAAAGTCAATTAGATTGACTGTACACCCGACAATAGTAAATCAAATAATACAAACAAATAGTAAAAAAAAATAGAATGTAACAATAATTCTTATCTGTGCCGAAGAAAGGAAGTCATGAACACCGCGCTGGCTCGAAACAAGTACTCACAACTCTGCGCACAACTGTTCACCTTCGCGGTCAGGACGGCTAATCCGTTTAACATATTGGATTTCATACAAACTACTCTCTAAACCTTCCCGGCACTAATAAGAACAAACTGTGCTATTTTCAGCGAAACCAGTCCAGTAATTTTCGTGAAAATCGAGGACAAACAAAATGGTCCACGCTACGCCACTGTATATACTGAAGACATTAATTTAAAAAACTCCGTAAATTTCCATAGGAGGGGGTGCGCTTCAGGAGAGGTTCAAAGATAATAATCTTAAACCATTTTGTAAAAGAACTGTTGGGAGCACTCACGAAATACACGGAAATAGGAGAAAACGGAAGCGGTAGCTGTTTTTCTTTCAAACTCCCTGGATATTGCTGGGCGTATTGTCCTCAGATACTTTAATAGTACACAACTGTTGACCCTGTACAAATCGCAAGTGCGCTCCACTGTAGAATTTGGCAGCCACATCTGGTCGGGAACTCCAAAATATTTAATAAAAACCCTCGACTCTGGGTGATCCGTTTGATAGATTCGCCTATCTTAACAAACGGATTGCAACTTTGAAGCAGACGTCAGATGGGAAGGCTGTCCTCGTTCTACAGGTATTTTAATGGAAGATGCTCTGAGGGACTAGCATCATTGATCCTTCGGCACCGGTGCATAGTGGGGAAACACGCCAAACGCACGTACATTTGCACACGGTTGACATTTGTCACATGAGAACGGGTCACTTCTACGACTCATTCTTGTGTTCAACAGCTCAGCTGTGGAATGATCTGCCGGTCTCTGTGTTTCCTCCATCATACAACATGGGTCTCTTCAAGACCCAAATTCACTCCTTCTTATCCTCTAAAAGACCCTCGACACAGCATCCCTAAATATGATATAAGCCTTGAGAGAAATTATTTCCTTTTTTCGATTTCGGGCAACCGATCTTTATTATTATTGTTATTATTATTATATTATATACGCCCTATATGGACTTTTTAGGCAGTCTTTTGATTTTTGCTCTAAAATTGATATTGTGTGTGCCGGCTTTCTGGAAATGGGTAAATTTGGCAGCTTTGAGCTTACAGTCGGGACAGAATGGGATGGTTCCTTTCAAAATGGGACGTATGGTCATGTAAGTACACAGAACAAGTGTCGGTGAGTAGTTCCACTGGAGATAAACAAAACACTGCGTATATGTGAAATAGGTATATCGATGAAAATCAGCTTGATAATAAGTAAGAACTCAGTTAATTGCTAAAACACAGATTACCGGAAACCATGAAATCAGGTTGCTCATATGTATTATTAGTACACATTATATTTATGTGCTGACAGGAGTCTGGGTGCATTGTATGGTAGAAAATTGGGATCCAGAAGCAGAAGAGATAATTCAAAATTGAAACAAAAAAGAAAAGCTTTATTAATTAAATTCATACAAGTTATTTACAAAAAAAATTATTAAATGATTATTAATGACTTCCCACCGATAAATTGGTTGGAACCTCCCCCTCTTTCTCATAAACGCTGTAACAGAAAGAGAGGTTACAACTGAGCTTTCAGTGGTACCACCAAAATATGAAGATTAACTTAAATGATAGTAAATAGACATTGGATTATATGCATTTACATATTATTTAGGCTAACTAGACCAAGACTGGCGTGGCTGTTTTATTCCCAATTTAACTGTAAAATTAACATTTATTTATTCAATAATTAATTTGGCAACATAACGGCCACATGCATCGTAGTCTTGTCAGGTAGAATACGAAAATGAATATAATCCAATATCTACTTATAATAAATCATATTATACACTCACACATACCTCAAATTATGACAATAAAGATAGGAACATTAAGGTAAAACAATTTTGGGTTTTAGGTCACTTTGGAATACTGAATAATTGTAAATATAAAATGGTAACATTTGGCTATTTATTTGATATTACAAAGATGTTTTTATTATTTTTTTCTTGAAAATTTTAAACGACCTGAAATAATTATTCCTACTTTTTCAAAAACATTACTAAAGCGATGGTTAACTTGCTGGGAAAATGAAGAATCCTTTTAATATAATTGACATTATAGTTTACTGAATCACAGACAAATATTATATTTCTTCACCGAAGATACGCATCGAAAAACGATGGGATGTTGTTTTATAGAAAAAAAATTATGCTCAGTTGTCAATATGTTTCTTGTAATTTTTTTAAATATGCAAAAACAAAATTTAATACTTACCTAATATTTAAATTAATAAAACAAATTAAACCTTATTTTGTAAACTAGTCTACGCATTTACAAAACTAAGGCAATTTAACTATTACAATGAACATGATGTTTAATATGTATATTAATTTTTTATTATGACGTTATCAAAAAACATAATTTTTTATTTCATGGTATATTTGTGGCAAGAAATAACTATCATTAAAAATAAGCTCATTATTTGTGATGTCTTGTGAGTTGAAATATCAATACACACATATCAGATATGGTGAAATTAAAATGTATTAGTAAGGATTTGTCGTTCAAAACAAACATGTTTACATCCAATATCAGTAATGATAATAGAATTAATCTAGCAAATTATACAAACTTTTCCAGAACACGCAAGATAAAATTTTGTGTCATAATTTACAGATAAAATTAGTACAATAAAAGTATTACGTTACAGTTTGCCACCTTTATTGAATTTAGAGCAAATGAAAACATCCATTCTTAATGATTTTGTATGTACTAATACATAAAATTGAAATGGTCAATTATTGTAAATTTAGTTTCAGCATAAGCAGACACAATGGTACCTATTATTGCTCAAATTACAAAATCAATTAGTGATCCTTAACTACTAGAGTGCAAATTCAGCGAAAGCAATCACCTATCTTAATGTGGAAAATATAAATAAATATAAAACTAAATGTAACAATTTCGTCTAAACTTATATCTACAGGGTGCATTGCAACATTTCGTACATCTTTTTTTCATTTTCACATTAGAAATGTTAATATAAAGTTAGATAAAAAAAGTGTGAGTACATTATATCCAATACGAATGTTTGGAAGCGAATCACCGAATACGGGACATAGCAGATTTTTTTTTTTAAATCATGCTGGTAGGTTATAAAATAATCAAAAATAAAATGATCAAAATATACAGGTCAAAAGATCCGTTCGAGATCTTTAAAGGTTTACAACATTGCCTGAACTATTATGGTTGCTGGATTCCCCTATATCTGAGGAGCCATAGTCATTTATGGATGGTATATTTGACGGTTGACCAGTGAGTGGTTTAAGCAAAACTGGGGCAATATACTTGGCGTTAGTCTGAATTTGACCTTCTATAGGAACAGGCACTGATTTGCAACTGGGGAAAGGACTGAGCATTAAAAACATGCCAAGAGTGACAAGCGTGAACAGTATCAACACAATTGTTCTGGGATCCATTCCACCTCGCAAACCAGCCAATGCAGCCATACTGATCTGCAGCAGCAACACTGATATTCTAACCAAGCGAACCGCAGTTGCGTGTATTTTGCCTCCATCCACCCCACTCATATCACTGGAACCATACGCAAAGTAAAGGTTGTGTTTATCACCAAAGTGCTTGAAAAGCAAATAGACCATTCCGAAGGGAGTGATAAGTGGACACGCTACACTGTAAACAGTGGTGATAGTGAACACCACGAGGGTCCAAGCATAGTGGACACCAAACGGAAACTCTAATAAAATAGCCTTTTGAACGGATGCTTTTTCAGCTTTGGACTTGGTCAAGCACAAATACCAGACATACATGAAAAGCTCGGGGAAACGAATGAGTTCTAAGGCCGTACCAATGAAGGCAGAAGTAATAACGTAATTTACAAAGAAGGCACCTTTATCAGGCAGGAAGATACACTCCCATCGGTAGGTACTGTTCTCAGGTTGGAATGTCCATTCTACAAAAGCCTGAACACTGGTCAAACCCAAAGATGGAAGAATCAGGGTCATCATTAGTAGGAATATGAATGTTTTCATCATAATGGAATAAGTTTGTTGAGAACGGGTCCAATGAGAAAGCCATTGGTCGGAATAAGAAACTAACACTGGCAGAAGTGCAGCCATGGTCCAGAGGAGAAGGGTGGGCAGGAACTCTGATATCAATGGGCTTATTTTAGTTATTGCACCGGGCTCAAAAGCATCAATAGTATTGACAATAATGGCGGGCGTGCTTAGGAAGAACAATACGATGAAGAGGGAAAAGTTCACAAAGAAAGCCTTGGTATACCAGACTCCAGGATCTACACTTAAATTCTCCCAAAATATGTCTGTCGGGGCCGGGGCGCGATTCAAAACCCAGTTCCGGAAAGAACTCGGTCGGAATTGTGTAATAATATGTTCCACTTCTTGGTGAGATGAAACCGTGACGAAGGCTATTCCCAGAGGTTCGTACAGGGCCTTGGCCTTCCTTCTTTCCGTTTCTGCAGATAGCCGGGTCTCTTCCGCTGAGTAATATTCAATGCCGTCAGACGGTTCGCCGCACATCTTTGGTTTGACCATAATGTGTTTTCCAGTTCGTCTCAAATAGATTTCAGAATACATTTTAGCTTGAAAGGCGACTTCTCTTTTGCTGTCTAGCTTGGTTAACTTTCTGGTATTGTAAGTCATCTGCACATCCAGAATCCCGACTTCGGGAAATAATTGTTTCAAGTAAGTCTTGATGGTAACGGCATTCCTGTCGGGTTTGGAAATGTTGGTGATCATTAAGGTCCTGGTGGCGTAGTCTGGAGGTGGCTTTCTTCCAGTGCATCTCTTCATCAGCAGTATGGAAATTGGCAAATATGAAAACCCAATAATCGCGTGTACCCAAAGCCACGATGATGTCGGTTCCAGATTACTGATAGTTGTATGCCCAAATGTTTTCCTGTCTCCTTCTAATTTGCCTTGGAAGTTAATAGGTAAAATAACAATAAGGGATACTAGTGTTATGAAGAATGTCAGCGTAATGAGATGCCTTTGGAAAGACAAATAATGGACTGCGTCAGGCCCGCACCTTGCTTTAATTTGCTCTCTGGACAATTTAAAAATAGCTGGAATCCATGAACAGTATTGGGCATCTATGGCAATGGAGTCCAATCCAGATTCTGCTTCGGAGGAAACTTCGCCATCGCAGGTGTTGTAGAACAAATGAGTCCATTTGTTGGTTTGCTGGACAAGAGCTAGACGGCCATAATTCCAAGCAGTTCGACGCAATGCGGCAAATAATAGAAGTAGACAGATCCAACACACAACGTTCAAAGTTAGTGTTTCTGGAATACCTTCGTACGCATTTGTTATAAATATCGTATTATTATGCTTTTGAGGCATACAATTGTCCGTATTGGGAGTAGAGTTTTTATCGACGAATAAACTTTCGAAAGCTTCCATATTTAGGTCAATCACTTTTTAACACATGTACGCAAATTATTTTATTCCATAGTGAAAATGTAACAGTAAAGATGACACATAACAATGACAGCATCTGTCACAACACAAAGATAATATTCAGGTTAGCCATTTGGAAATGCCAACATTAGAATTACAATAGATCACAGAGAAAAGTAACTCTAGATGGGGCTGGACACTGCGTTTTTAATAACATTTCAGGGCTTCCGACTGCTGTTTAGGAATTCAAAATTAACTGTATTTCTTTTCTACCATTCTATGGTTCATCCAATATCTATGGGTTCGTCTGTCAGACCACATTCGTATTTCGTGTTATTTGAAATTATTTCAATATTTAATAATGTGCATGCACGATATTATTTTAAAATATGAGTTAAAACATAATAATTTGACGAAGGTATTCAAATTATTATGATAGTAAGCATTACAGTATTATTTTTAAAATACTGTCTGAATATCAAGGGTCCATATTTATAGGCATTTAATTCTAAAACTACCTAACCTTTTTTCTTTGTAATATTGTTGGTCATGTATTCTTCCGAAAAAATGAGTAGTATGATGGAAGAAGTTTGGGGAGATTTTTCAAATATTCCTGCTGATCCTCCGAAAATGAGGAACATCTGTGGACAGTGTCGGTTAGGATTATTATTTTTTCTTTATCACATATTTATTTATCTTTCTATTATTATTATACGATCGCTTAGTATCAAATTGCATGTTTTCAGCCGTCCAAGTGTAGTCTGTTGGTGCTCAGCTCTTCCTGAAGAACGACTCAACCCAGCCAGTCGTATTATACTACTGCAGCACCCAGCAGAAGAACGACGATGCTTAAGAACTGCACCAATGCTAAATTTGGGGCTAGCGGATCAGAAATGCCTCACATTCAAAGGAAAAAGATTCCCGGCGACTAAACACGAAGGACTGCGCGAAATATTAACATCGCCCAACACGCTTTTACTGTTTCCAAGTAAAGAATCTATTGATTTGCGAAAAATTGATCCGGTAAGCAAATCTGATTCAGGGTATAATATTGTATTGATTGATGGAACATGGCCTCAAGCAAAAGCTATATATGTAGCGAGCCCTATTCTTCATAATATTAGACAGATCAAGTTGATGACTTTTGAAACAAGTAGCTACATAATCCGAACACAACCGACGGATGGATGTTTAAGTACCCTAGAAACTGGAGCTGAAGCCTTAACATATTTGGAAAGTAACTCGATCTATAGAGAAATCCTGCTAAGGCCACTTCATGCCCTTTGTGAATTCCAAATGAAAAATGGTGCTGTCACCCATCAATCAAAAGAGTTTCGGTTAAAGACCAAAACATATCCTAAATTAATTGGCAAAAGATTGTCCAAACTATTAAAATCTACCGAAGAGCAAACGATCACAGTGAATGGGGAAAATAGCTAATATGCAATAAATTATTTCAAGGTATTTGACTTGAAAACAAAAATATTCACGAATCAACAATTTTGTAAAATTAATACTAAGTACCTATAGCTAATATGAGTAGCTGCTTCCATAAACAAGCTTTGTGCTGTGTAAAATATAACATTATAATAGTAAAATTACAAATACATGTATGCAATATGTAATAGTACAAATTGTTAAAGTTTTTATATACATTATGCAAATTGTATCGAACAAATATTATAAAATTCGGTTTATGAAACATGCAATATCTCTTCGCTGCCTTATTTTTAATCAATATTAATATAATATGTAGTAATATTATTCCTATGTACCTTATGCAATATTATTGACATACTATGTATTAACATTTGGACCATAAAATAGAAACAGAAACAAACATCTGTACCTTTTTCTTTTAAAATAGCTTTTAATGGCTTAATCCAGTGGTTCCCAAACTTTTTCAATTCGCGGCGCCCTTGTTAAATTCAGTTTTTTTAAGAGTGTCCATTTTTAAAAGTCCAATTTGCGAAATAGCGGTAGCAAATGTTTTTTTTTGCACGAATCATTAGGTAAAATAAATTAAACGCATTTTAGATTAGGGAAAACTTTAATGTCAAAAACAGTTAAAATGAAAATGAGCTGATTCCACTAATTCGCGGCGCCCCTGGGAGGAATCCATTTCTCCCCAGGGCACGCGGGGCACATTTTGGGAACCACTTGTTTAGTCTGATTTTTAAAGTAAAAGTAAACTATCTTCACAGCCTACGTTGGTATCTTAACTAAATGTAAAGCAGATATCGTCTCCATTTAGACAAGTCACCAACCCTCAAAGGGGCAGTTTGAGTCGAGTATGTCACCCGAAGCGTATAATTAAAAGTCATCACGGTACATTACTTATTAAAATGTTGCTTAAATCTGAATTATAAAACAATAAAAACAGATTTTTCCTTCATATTCAAGCTTTCAAATCCCGTTATCTCTAAATCATGTTTTTAGGGTTGGTGACTTTTGTCTGAACGGCGACGATATATGATTGTGCGAAACAGCAAAAGCTCTTGAACGGGGAACTCTAGCGTCATGAAATTTGCACAGATTTTCCTTTCTGGAATTTTTAGGTGAACAATAATATTTTCAGCTGTCATCATTTCCATCATGAGTTTTGGAGCTTTGAAATGTTCACTCAACTGTTAAAAAACAAGATAAGATGCCGGTTGTAACTACCAGCTGTAAATAAAATGATAGCTTGATTTGTTGTGGTTTGAAAAGGTCCTCTAATGGTTTGAAAGTTCAATAGAAAATGCTTTGAAAAGGCAATAAATTTATTTTTAAAAGGCATGTTTTTAATAAATATATCTACATTAAGTAACACCATTTACACAATATCCAGCACACAATGGCAAAAATAAGAAAAAGTTTATAAAATAATTTCACAGTTCAATACAGTCACTGTAATATTATTATAACTAGACATCGGATTATATGCGCTATCAAAATAACAAACGATTCCAAAATATATACCTAAATTAAATGATAAAATCAGGAATAATATGTACTTTGGAACCCAATTCTTTGGGAATTTTTTTTGTTTTACAAGTGGGAGAGTTGGCCAGCGAAATTCTGAAGCAAAAGTTCTTTAAGTATGGACATGAAGCTTCACAGGCTCTGCAACATTTTTGGTTTCTTAGTTTCAGATGCTCAGTAACTTCAATCTTAGTAGCGAAACGAAAAGTGAGGAGGTTGAGTCGTTCGATGCATGACACGTGAGCAATACTCTAAAAAACTGGCTGGAGTCTGTCAGACTACACATTCATTGTCAGAATTTTGTTTTGTTGCCAGAAGTGGATATTATTTTTTTTGTTCCTTATATATTAGAATTTAAGATTTAAAAAGTTTACCTTGTCAGTATAGCCTGAAAAATGCCGTAGTTGTTGATTTTTTTCATATTTCTATATTTTTAATAATAAAGTTAATTACATATACACGTGTTTTAATTATTAGAAATCTATAATTTGATATATATAGTTTTGAAGTGATTCGGAATCATTTTCTCGAAAAAAGTTGCATGCAAATATAGGAGCCTGTGGAACTCCACATCCAGGATAGTGTTAATAATAAATGACGTTCATACTTAAAGATTAAAAAAATATACATTATTGCGAGGGGAACAGCCATCTTTACTACAAATCTCAATATTTCTAAGTTTTCAAAAGGAACAGTCTTTAAAAGTTACCCGTTTCCTCAGAAAAGGCAAAAATATTGACCATTAAATTTCATTTTAACAGGTCATAGTTTGAATAATAAAAAGGCTGAAATTCACTGAAATAGACCAAAAAAGGCTCAAATATACATTCTGCATATAATCCAATATATAATTATAACAGTATTATTATTAATGCAACAATTTACATTTTAGGTTTGGGTTACTTCAAACTCCATCTCATTCGATGACCATCAAATTGATGATAAGCGCCATCTTGAATTTTTGACAATTGAGCGATCCACGATAAACGCCGATTCTCGGCCCGTTTCAGCTTTTGATCCAATTTTAATCAGTTGAAAAGCATAACAGCATGACCATTACGCTTGTCAGCTGATTACAGTATGATGAAAAGCTGAAACGGGCCGAGAATCGGCGTTAAACAGGGTCCATTCAAAATAAGACTGATTGTCCATTTGATAGAGTCTGAAATACCTCAAATTTGTTATTACAATAATATAATATATTATGCAGCAATCTTGATTAATATTTTTTTTGTATGAATACCGCGTAAGAGTCCCAACCGTTTGGAGCCAGTAGGACTACGACGTCCCCAGTTGGGGTATGTTTTAAGGCTGAAGGTAGTAGGGAGGGAAAGGAGACGGGGAGAGGAAGGTGGAAAAGTACCTGGCTATTCAGTCTGATCACCAAACATGGCTAAAGCCATTTCAAGCAATGTTTTGATTCTGAATGGTGGTCTTTCACCAGTCTTGTCTTCCATTTTAATCTACTTCTTATTGCTAGTTATAGCTTGTACAACAGTTGGACGGTAATTCTTCTTTACTCCGGCGCTCTCATGATACAGAGCTGGTGGGTAAATGTGGGGAGTCAGCGGGAATCGGTGTCCTGCTATATCTATCTGATACTCTGCACTTTTATCCATGATATACTGATCAGTTATAATCTGCTGGTGTTCGTAAACGTTACCACTTCTGGTATGGATATTATCGGGCCTTTGAATGAACCCTGAACATACCATTTTATCAGTTGCAAACCCATATCTGAAAATATAACAAAATTGATAGTTAAGTACTGCTACGTAAAACAAAATATCATTCATTATAGTTATATTTTAACATAAAATATGTTCATAATATTATAACAGCGAAATAAAAGCCTTTGGCCGTTTTAATAATTTGTATATTCTCTCAACAACAATCAACAAGTGATGCGTATAGCTTGAGAAATAGAATGCGCGGGAAACGGGTAGATAAGTTAGCTACCCTTGTCGGCCGGTCCAATGTGACCACCCGCAGGATATTTCCCGTCAATGATCCCAATCGAGAAAGCGTGCCCGGGGTCGGTTGTGGAATATGTTTTCAATACATTATCTTCACTTCTTGGTCTGGTGGTTTAGAAAGGGAATAAAATGCTTATTTAATAAATTGTGAGAAATTTTCTTTAATGTCTTAGTTTTAGACTTCTTTTGAATTAAAATATCACAATTCTTATTATTAATTATTTATATGTGCTGTAAACAGATATAAATATTTAACTGTCTTCATTAAAGCATATATTATATATTTCAAAATTTATGATAAGAATTGTGATATGACAGGTCATTGGTAGTTGGCATCGCGTCTGGGTCAGGCATCATGAGTTCAATTCTTAGTCCTCCGTTATGACACAAGCAATATCTTCCACTTACTGTGACGGTAATAGGAGATTTTCAAATATTGATGAGTTATTTGTAACCCCGGAATGTTTGTCTATCTTTAAATTTTTAAAAAATGTTATTCCCTTTTTAAACCACCAGAAGAATGAGTGCGAACGGCGAGGCTTATAACTGTTAGTACAAACCTAATAGCCTCTAATATTTTTTCCATTTATGAGCAAAAAATCAGTATAGTCACATTAATAATATATTTGACAGAAAATCTATTAAATTGTATGAAAAAATCAATTCGAACATCCCGGGTCGCTAGAGGCACTAGTGTAGCGTGTTGCCATCTCAATGTATGGAAGATATCAGAAGCTGGGCGTATTGTCTATTGTCTATTTCTATGGTATTTGGTTTAGTGTACATAAATTATTATTATTGAACTAATATTATCCGGTTAACGGCAAAGTGGTTCAAAATGTCAGATTCCCATCCAGGCATGGCGGGTTTAATTTTCCGCCTGCTAAGTCTTCCATCATTGTGCTAGCTACATTTTCCACTTATAGTGATGGAAGTAGAAGGAATTCAAATATTGTCAAGTTATTCGTAACCTAGGTTAGCCTTTCTTAAAAAATAAATAAATTATAAAGCTATATTTTCATATGAAGCGGTAACTTGGTGATGTGACATAATTAAACAAAGTTATTGTTTTATTTTTTAAATTATAAAGCATTTATTGCATATTTGGAAACAAAAATCAAAAACCAAATGTTAAGGTGTGCCAGAAAGGGAGTATTTATACTGTATTTTTTGGCATAGAGACCTAAATGTGGAGAATATGTAGTTTTTAACATTCATATAATTTTTTAGATCATAAATTGAATTAAATTTCGAGTAATTTCTAAATAGTTTAACAAAGAACTTACCCTGCAGATGTGACGGTACCAACAAATTGATTATTTCTGTATAAAGGCTCCCCGCCCCATGGCCAAACGTCTGCGTCGGGATCGAAATTGTTCAAATAAAACATAACCAGTTTTTTAGGTACTCCCCTTTCCTTTTGATGCTGCAGGGCATATTTCCCGATGAAATATTCTTTCTAAAAAAATTATCAGATATTTTAAAGTTGTCTCATCACTTCATCACATGCTCATAAAATAAGATTTGTTGTAGAAATGAATTAGAAACACAAGTCTATTTGTGTTTAGTATTACGTGTTTATAATTTTAAATTATATTTTTTCTTACATCAAATTTCACCCTGTGACCATTTCCAACTTCAAATGGTGTAACTGTGCTAGAAAGTTCTTCAGCCCAAAATGGGATAAATTTTTCGATTCTCATAAATCTCTGGGTTAGAATTCCAACATCCCGAACTCCATAGTCCCTTCCCACCTAAAATATAACAGTAATTAACTTTTAATCATGGTAAATACACCATATTTAATAGTTAGGTGCACCTCACAGAACACGCGAGTACATATCATTATTAGTTGCAAATCATAAATAACAGTCTTACCGTCATGAGTTTCTCATACACGTGTAATGCGTATTCTGAGGGAACATATAAACAGTACCCTGGTTCACCGGTATGCGTAAATGCCATAACCATGACATCCGAGACGTAGCTAATGTTCAAATATTGAAAGGTGAAAGGAGAAATATTCACTTTGGCATTGGACATTTCACTTAACAGCTGGTTAGACTTGGGTCCCACGACATTGATGACGGTATACATTGACGTGACATCGTTTAGATTGACCGAATGGTCAGTGGGGAGATGGCGTGACATCCAGTCGTATATCCTTGTCTGTTGGCTTGTCGGAGACACCATGAAGTAACTGTTGGTTTCCAATCGCACAAGCATACAGTCGTTTTCATAACCTCCATCCTCATTTTGCATGCCGGTGTGAACGAGGCCTCCAACGGGTATGTTAACATCGTTAGAGCATAGATTCTGTAGATATTCAACCACTTCGTTACGTCCTGACTGAAAAGTAATTGAAAATAAGTGTTTGAATGGTATTTTAGCAGATGGATACATGCATTAGTCATAATAAATATTGTAATAACCACTTCAATCATAATAAATATGTAATACGTGATGTATTATTTATTTCTAATTTCAAAACTGTCAATTCATGGTGGAATTCATAAGGTGAAGTTACAAAGGTTTTTTAATAAAAAAAATCATATTATGTATAATTTATTTCAAAATATGAACAATCATTAGGTGTAGAAATCAAAGGTTTGTAGATCTGAGAGGGGCAATTACAGAAGCAATCTATTAAAAGCAACTACATAGTACAACATACATAAATACATATTACATTGTAAAAACACAAAGTGCATAAAATAATAAAACTAGACTTTTTTTAGTTGGCAACATAAACAATGCCAAATTGGCCACAAAAACAATAAATTCTCTACACTCTACTTACTATTAAACTGGCAAATAATATGTGAAAGAAGCTGTGAACTAAAAAAATATTTATTTACCAAAAGTCTTGAAACTCACTTGATCACATCCCAACTGCGGAAGTAATAAAAAAATATTTTAGATATAGAGGGTAACCCTTTTTTGTAGTTGTTTGCGATAAATAAAAGGTAATTTATTATTTAGGTTATCTGCGTAAACTTACGCTGATTTTTATTTTGGAAAATGAAGACATATCAATTATGCCCACTCCGTCGCGGCACGCCAGATACTCTTTTTTCATGAAGTCGAAAAATTTTGGCTTGTAAAAACTTCCATGGGGCATCTTTGGAAGGGTTGTTCCAGCTACAAAAATAAAGAGTTACATCAGATATAGACATATAATACTGGCAATATAGGAATCTTATAGTATTTATACTTCATCTGCATCTTCTGCACACTCGAACAAGTGTATAAAACGAGGCACTTTAAGTGGTTAACATTTTTGTGAAATGCAGAAATATACATAGTTTTTGACATGCTTTTTAATGCATGAGCTTGGATATAATACAAGATCCTGGATGCAATTCTTACTGACGATAAGAAAAAGGTTTTGAAATCAAACTTTGTATGAATCACTAATTTCTGGAAATTTTGTCATTTACCGCAGCTTACTTGTACTATTTTTTTTTTTTTTAAATATTTATACCGCACAAGAGTCCCAACTGGAGCCAGTGAGACAATGGCATTCCCAATTGGGGAATGTTGTGAGACTGAAGGTATTGGGGAGGGAAGGAGAAGGGGAAGGGGAAGGTGGGGAAATACCTGGCTATTCAGATCTGGTCACCAAACACGGCTAAAAGCCATTTCAAGCAACGTTTCAATTCTGAATGGTGGTCTTTCACCAGGGCGATACTGAGAGTATCTTCTACTCTGGAACGTGCCTTAATATACTATATATTATTTTTAAATGAATTGATTGTGAAACAACACAAATTAATTAAATAAAAATTACTTGCGCACGCCGGGATTTGAACCCGCGACCTTCGGATTCATAGTCGAGAGCCTTACCCCTCGACCATGGAGGCTATCTATACTATTTACCAATAACCTAAGCTTCATCGGGGCAGTTAATATGAAATATGTATGTAGTTACTGAATCATACGGGACTAATTTATTTAAAATATAATGTCAAATCACATCGCAGTGATTGGTTTTTATGAAAACATAAATCGTTTATACATTGTTTAGCTGCGTATTGACATTTTTATAGGTGGGTACTGCCATCCATAGAAATAAAATAGTTTAAATGTATTTATCAGGGTTTGTTACAATAATTCTAAAGCCATTTTTATGACGCCGATCAAACTTATTCATGCCATGTAGTAACCCATCTATTTTTTTTTCTTCATTTTATTATATTATAAAGTTATAGAAAAGTTGTCAGAGTTGTACGACTATGCCGGTACATTTGAATGTAAGATGTGATGGGAAATTATTTTACTTTCGTATGTGGTGTCGAAGTATAATGCTCTTTCGTACGCCATCTTGATACCGAAAATGGCTCCTCTCTCTTCTAGCACGGTGTAGAGGGGGGAGCATCGCAGCTT
Organism: Halesus radiatus; assembly: GCA_022606495.2. NCBI lineage: Eukaryota > Metazoa > Arthropoda > Insecta > Trichoptera > Limnephilidae > Halesus > Halesus radiatus. Next base: position 29,814 of record JAHDVE020002781.1, read on the forward strand.
TCTTGCATACTTGTATTCACATTGGAATGGGTAGAGGATTGCGTAATGCCTGAAAAGAAACATTTTGTTTATTACAACAATAAAAATAAGCTGGGATACAAATGCAAAATAAAAATAAGTTATACGAAGGTGTTAAATTGCTTATCTTATCTTGTGATGGTGCTCAATGATTTATTAAATCTTGCGGATACAATAATCCTAGGAGTTAATCCGTCGAGAGAATATAAGAACAAAAATTAACTAAATAATTTTATATTGTATTTCAAAGTCCCATTGTCTAAGAAATATATTGTCACACCACTCCATAAAAGGTTAACATTGGGACCAAAGCAGAATTTACTTGAAAAGAATGAAACTTCAAAATATTCTATCATAATGACTAGACATGAATAGCCAGGTTTTCCATCTACCCTTTCTCCTTCCCCTCCCTATAGTTAATCAAAATTACCTTCCAACCACTTCTTTTATCCTTTGTTGCAAATATTGCCTGTTGTTATGTAGATCTAAAAATCTTGACAAATAAAATGGCAATAAGTCACTCATGGGCCTTCCTTCAATAATCCACTCGGCTAACTGCTTCCCTATCCCTCCACTTCCTTGCAACGCGTTTCCGTTCATCCCAGCGGCTACAAAGTAGTTTTTAACTTCCGGAGATTCGCCCAAAATCCATCTCCCGTCCGGGGTGAAAGTGTCGGCTGAGTTGATCAACTTGGGCTTTTGAATGTTCTTTAAAATTGGCAGACGGTGTACAGCCTTTTCCCAGAGCGGGTCTATAAAAATAAATTAAATTGATATGTATATTAAAATGACGATTGAATCGGTTAATAATGCAATGCAAGTTATTTATTGTGTCAAAAAAAATCTATTTTAGTTATGTGTTTCTGACCCGTATATTTTTTTACATTATTGTTTTGATTCAATTTTTCAAAAATTATAAATTGTTTGGCAGAACATTAGGAATTAAAAAAAAAAACGACGCTCAAAAAAGTTTCAATGATTAGATTTACGTAATTATTTATTCCTAAAAAAATTACCAAAATAATATCATAAAAATCACTGTATAAATCTTCGACAATAGTATTGATAATCAAATGTAAATTTTCATATTGTTCCTACAGAAAGAAAGTCCTGGCTAGAAATCTGGAAAATGGAATAAAAGTGCTAAAATGTTTACCGTGGTATAATGCAAAGCTAAGTGTCACAATATGTATAAACTAATTGGCATTAATGAATAGTATATGTACTTACAAAAGTGTTTATAATCATGTTTAAGATGATTTTTCCAATCAATGGGCACTCCTCCATCTCCAAAGGCGGGTCTCGCTTCTTCTTCGAACCATCCGACCATCAGGTTCTGTCCCCACTCCCGGGCGTACGTGTGGCTATCCAGATCTCGCACACACGGAAGATTTGTGTCAATAGTAAGGTCTGTTATGACATGGAACTGTTCAGCGGGATAGGCGGGAATTCTTACCTGAAATAAATTTAAATACTCTTTACGAAATGTTTATTGAGCAAGAAAATTTACAAAATGTTATATTTAGGTACTTTATTATATAAAATGCTTGCATAGTAAAATCAGACTTTTTTTTAATATTACTTATCAATTATTATTTTTATAATTGAAGTCACCCCAAGCGCTAATAATTGTTGTTAAATACATACATTGACGTAAAAATGCTTAAGCATATTATAATGCAAATGTGACTCGCCAGCACTGCACAAGGAAATATTTTGTATATTGTTCAACGCTTTCTTTTTTATGAATTCCAATTATGTATGCATGATTTGGGTAGTATTGTAACTGGTTTGTAATGTTAAAGGAATCAAGCCAACTTCAAGAAATGTAGTTATATATGTTTGTAAAAATAAAATGTGAACCTACTTGAGGGTTACAGCGAAGGCCCAGATCTCTGGCCCACAGACCTGCACAGTTAACAAACACTTCACACTTGACAAATCCAGAGTCTGTTTGCACTCCGTGAATGTGACCATTCTCTGTAAGCACATCATGCACGGTGCAGTTCTCGTAATACTGAACTCCGCCTTGCTTGGCCAGTTTAGAGAGAGCGATACAAATAGCCTTAGGATTTGCGATGGCATCTTCGGGGATCCACACTCCTCCTTCGAGATCATCCGTCTTCAAGTAAGGATGCAGCCTGCTTATTTCTTTAGGACTCACTGTTTCACAGCGTAGACCGGTGGGCAAGTTGTATGCCATTCTTCTTTTTAGAGCGATCATTCTGTCTCTAGTTTGTGCAATATTAATACTGCCGGTTTGTTTTAATCCTATATCAAAGCCCAGCTCGAATAGTTGCCTGTATAGCCGGATACTTTGCATGATTAAATTGCGCATTGCTATGGGTTTGAATAGTCCCAGAACACCAGAACTGAAATCCGAAGTTCCGCTGGAAATTTCTTTCTGTTCAAGAACGATAACATCTCTCCACCCATGTTGAGATAAATGGTAGGCTACAGAATTAGCTACAATACCAGCACCAGCAATTACAACTTGTGATTGACTAGGAAAACCTGTATGTCTGGTACCATAATTCATTGAGCAAGCTACACTTGGATAATTGTCGTGGTCATTTGGAAGTATTTTTAAACATTTCACAAATTTATTACAGGTGCGTCTTGGGGTTTTGTGAAGTTGTTTTAAGAATGCCATTATTCTTATTATTAATGCAGGCAGGTCCTGGTATATTAGCTTATTGTAATCTTATAAATAATAATCTTGAATAGGTATAATCATTATTTCAGGTAACTGAAACGATGGGAAAATTACTTCACATTTAAGAAAATTAGATCATCCATTCTATATTATTGTGCAAGGGAAGGTTACGCAAATTAGGTGCTTATATATTGTGCTCACGTGAATTTAATTAAAAATAACATTGTGCCAAAAAGTGGCATTTTGACATTTGTGACTCGACTCGGCCATGGAAAAATTTGACATTCAGATCTAGTGTTGTTATTAAAATATAATGTTCCAAGTGTAACCAGTGAAAAAAAAAATTTTTTTTTGATCAAACACAATTTTTTGTCTTTCGTTCCTGAAAAAAAAACATTTATATATTCCGTTCAGCTGAGCGGTTCAGCCATAATGCTTTCTCTTCCGTGTATTTTCGGGTTGCCACTTTACCATCTCACCACATTGATTTATTGATATCGAGACGGTTTGCAGAACTCCTGTGAGCACTCAGGCCAAAGGTCCATTGTGCTATTTCCCATTTTATCTTATTCTTTTGACAGTAACCCGATCCCTTTGATAAAGTTCACCAGGGTTGTCATTGGATATTAGGCTGTCTCTTGGTTCCACAATATGTATTCTCGGGTATCTGAGTCTTCTTTCCATCAAGGTGGGACATTGGCACCATTGGAATTGAGAGCCTCTTCATCCTCTTTAAATTTCCTACATCTATTGGTGTTTTCTACTCCCAACAGCTATATGTGTCTCATGAGGTGGCAGTGTCCTGTTAGTAGTCCTATCAGTTCTTTTAGTGAGTTTTTGTCCATATTGAGTAGTTTCATAATTCGTTTGGGGTTAGGTCTTTTTATGAGTTCTATGGATTGTCTCATTCCGGATGCCCTCTCCCATTTATTCCAGTGCTAGGATTTAACGTACCTTTCAATATATAGTTTGATGTGGCAAGCTGCCACTCCTACGGCAGGTTCGGATTCCTCAAGTGGTGCTTCCGCCCCTTTTCTTGCTAGTCTGTCAGCCTGCTCGTCGTCTTCAATACGATTATGCCCTGGTACTCAGATTAGGATTATTTTATTGGTGATAGTCAATTCTTCAAGAATAGTCCTGCATTCCATCACCAGTCTGGAGTCATATCGGTTACTTTCCAGTGCCATTAGGGCTGCCTGGCTATCAGAACATATGTTTATGTTTTTGTTTCTGTACCCGACACATACATTTTCCTGTGCGCAGGCTGAGATGGCTTTCATCTCAGCTTGAAACATGGTACAGTGTATTCCTAGAGGTATACCGAGTTCCCTCTTGGATCCCTGCAAACAGACCCCGACCCCAGTTCCCCCCTACATCTTGGACCTGTCCGTAATGCCTCATTCCAGCTGTCGGACCAATTGCCCATGAGAATAAAAGAACTTCTATTTAATCTTTGAGATTGTTCACTTTGAGAGGTAATTAGGGATGCATTAGGGCCGGTATTTCAATTGCTTTTTAGGCTCGGCTTGTATATTTACATCAAGAAATCTACCTGGTACCAACTTGAAAAATGTAAATACCTCTCAAGCCGGGGTTAACAAGCAACTGAAATACGCACCCTTAGTAGCATTAGTTAATTTTTAGAAATAGAATAAAAAAACAGAGTGTGATGCTTTTGTTGTATATTTATTTGTTTTCACTTCTTTCTAACGCCTTAATTTGCTGACGGGCAATCTCTTGATTTCGTGCTATTATTTCTTCTGACTCTCCCAGATCACTCTGCAGGTTCGGATTCTAGAAAAATAAAAAAACCGCTATTATTTTTTTCTAGCCAACTGGAAAAAAAGAAAATAAATATTACCCAAAATTTACATTATTCACCATTTTTGTTAGCATTGAATAAGATAACTCAATAACTTTTATTATTTGAGCTACGTGACACATGAGTTACATACATTCAAATTGCATGGAAAGGTGGTTCATGTTATTTCTAACTGTAATATAGGTACCTACCATTAGCTCCAATATTTTTTTCTTTTTAGTTGCACTGTAATACTGGTCGGCGTGCATTCTTTGGTTGTGAGTAGAATAGTTTCCAGATGATACAAATGTCTTGGGGCAGAATGCACAGGCATATTTTCTCTCCCCAGTGTGTTGCGCCTGATGTGTCTATATCACAACAAATATTATTATTTAGGGCAAAAAAATACAGGAGTTTAAAAATACATCAAAACGGCATCAAGTAACAAAATATTTATATCGATACAGAGGGGTTAGAAGTTACATAAAGCTTCTATATTTTTTACATTAGTTACGTTTGAGGGGCAATGAGTATATTCCAAATAATAACATAATATTACAATGAAACTCTCTAAGGTTTTCCATAGGATGAGAAAAAAACTTGTAACATGGGAAAACTTCACATATCATATAACATGGGCTTCAAATGAGCCAATTTTTTAAAAATTTTTAAGAAAACTTCTTGTACAGTACGTAAAGTGGCAAATATTGAGGAAGTAGAGGCAAAAAAATAAACCCGGTGTAGAAAAATATTACATATTCTTTGTTTGGTAATCGTCTGGCATTTAAATAGTTAGAGAATGAGACCTTACCTTCATCACCCATCTAAGTTTAAAGTTCTTTCCACACAGGAAACATTGGTAGGGCTTCAAATTAGAATGCTTGATTTTCATATGGTGTACAATTCTTTTCTTCTGAGAAGTCTTGAAGTCACAAATATCACATTGTAAATTTTTAGAGGAGTGTGTTTTCAAATGTCGTAAAAGTGATGCCCGATTCTTGCATCTGAAATAATAAAACTTTAATATTATACTGACATCAAATGAACATACACTGATACATTAGGTGCCAGTTTTACTATATTGTAACAAGTAAAATTAATTAATTTATTTATTGTTTCTTTGCATTGTATCTTTTTGAATGTTAGAATTTTTAACCTCAATAGGACAAGCCTGTGTTGAGGTTAATAATTTTACAAAATGAAAGAAAAAAAAAATAGCCCACGGATTATATATTAAGAGAACAATATTGTTACATTAACGTTTCTACGAATTGGGTACCAACATGGTACCTATTAATCTAATTCCAGCCAATTCATTAAAGCATAATGTAGTAAACATGTAGAGTGAACATATACATTGAAATTTAACTGCAAGGAAAAATAATGATTTATTAATTTATTGTATAATATATGCCCTATATGGGCTTTTACATATAAAGTTAGTTATAATAAACAGGTGCAAAACACATCACAGTAGGTTAAAAGAAAATAAATCGAACAAATACAGGAATAACATTAGTACCATTCTAAGTAATAAGTTCAGAGGCGAAAAATCAAAACATACCTCACATTCACTGTTACTTATACTCTTGACAGATATATTAATAATTATACAGATGTATGCAATTATCGTTTGTTTGTATTTGTATTCAGAGCAGTTGAAAATGTCTACTATATCTGAATATGTATCACCTACTGTGTGAAGTCGGGGTACCAATGAATATTAGAAAGACTCATTTCTGAAGTTATTGTTACAGTTAAACAAAATTTTAGATCGGGTAGTTCTAGTTGCAATATTAAATGTAATTAAGCTGACTATATCAGGGCTGTCTATAAAACCATTTACAATTTTGAAAATAAAAGTTATATCAGAAACATCTGATATAACTTCTATCTGATAGTTTTAATTTTAGTTCTTTAATTAAATGATTGTAATTTATAGTTTCAATAGGTAAACCGAGTTTATAGTTAAATTAATATACTAAAACTATTATTTTTAAAAAGGAGAGAAGAAAGAAAGAGAAAAAAATATACATAAAAGGAAAAGAAAGAAAAAACATACATACTTGTATACAAAAAATTATGCCACAATTTAAAAGGACAAGATGAAAGAATATGTTGGAAATCCTCCGATAGCACACATAATTTAACATTATTATTAATTATAGAGTATGCTTTTTTTTTAATTCGTCAGAACGCATTTGAAATTTACCAAGTATGAACTTACACTGTGTCGCAATGTTTGCATTTAGTTTTATTTTTTCCTTCGGGATCGTGAGTAGCTGAATGCGTTTTAAGAGCAATTTTGGTTTTAAAAACTTTGCCACATTCGGAGCACAAGAATTGAAGACCCGAATGCACCACAGACATGTGGCACGAATATGATGAAAGAAGATTAAATCTGAAACATTATACATATTAATCCTCAAGATAATTAAAAAAAATATACAATTCATTGTAAATACTCCGAAGATTTAATAAACTCATCGATAATTTGCTAAAAATCTTATTATGGCCATACGACTTGTGTTGTGTTTCTAATGTCTAATAAAAATATTATTCTATCATCTAACTTACTGTTTTTCACATAGTTCACATTTATAAATACTTCTAGCTTTGATGGGGATGTGCGAAAGTTTGTGTTGTATCAAGCCAGTTCGGCAGCTATATCTGCAAACACATAGTACGGTTAATATTCTAATATGCATCCAATCTGACATATCATTTCTACGGAATTCAGTCTACTTTCATACCACCATGCCTTACATACATCAGGGATGGCATCAAACCTCTGCGGTGGATGGACTGCTAGCCTGAACTACTTCAAAAATTTATTTTTAGTGATAACATATTATTAATTGTCCTACGTTAATTGAACTACATTCACCATTCTGTTAAATAATTTACAAGGAAGTATGTACGAGGCATATCCAGAAAGTAAGTGTACTGAATTTTTGTAGGTTACAAATTTTTTTATTGAAAAAAAAAAATTACATGGTTACCGTAGTACATATGTAAGCTATTTTTCGACATAGTCGCCATTCCTCTCAATGCAGGTGGTGAAGCGGGGTATCAACTTTTTGATGCCTTCCTCGAAGTAGTTTACCGCCAACCCTTTCGTCCACTTCTCCACCTCCTCCTTTACCTCCTTGTCAGTTGAAAACCTTTTTCCACCCATGTGCAGCTTCAGGGAGGTAGGGATAATAATCTGAAGGTGCTAGGTCAGGGGAATGCGCGGGGTGGTTCAGGACATCCCATTTAAACGAGGCAAGCAGTTCCTTCGTGGCGTTGGCCGTGTGTGGTCTGGCATTGTCGTGCAACAGGCTGACTCCCTTTGTCAGCATGCCTCTCCTCTTGTTTTGAATCGCCTTCCGCAACTTTTTTAGGGTCTCACAGTATCTTGCAGAGTTGATGGTCTCCCCTTGAGGCAGATATTCAATCAAAATTATGCCTTGACAGTCCCAAAACACGGATGCCATGATTTTCTTGGCTGAAATTGTGGTTTTGAACTTTTTGGCGGAGGGTAAAGAGGTGTGACGCCACTGTTGAGACTGCCTTTTGGTTTCAGGCGTGTAGTGTGCAACCCAAGTTTCATCTCCAGTAACGATGGAGCGGAGAAATTCATCTCCATGGAGTTTGCAGCGCCTCAAAAACTCTTGTCCGGCTTCCACTCGATTCAACTTGTGTTGGTCTGTTAGCTGTTTTGGGACCCACCTCGCGGACAGTTTCCGATATCCGAGGGTTTCTGTGATGGTTTCGTGTAGTAGAGATCTGGAGATTTTCGCAGAAAGTTCATCCACAGTCAATCTGCGATCGTCACGGAGCGTTTTTTCGATTTTTTCCACAATTTCGTCAGTTACAATTGAAGGTCTTCCGCTCCTCTGATCATCATGCACAGAAGTACGACCGTTTTTAAACTCGCGATACCACTTGTACACATATGCAGCTTTCACCTCATTATAAACCTCAACCGGAGGTTTTCCCTTCCAAACGAGATAACGGATGACGCCGCGTATTTCGCACTTGGCGGGAGAAACGTGTTGTCGCGTCGACACTTCTCAACGTACTGACCTTGAACCGGTCTCGTTGCGGAGGGGAAGAGTCAGGCTACACGTAAGTGTAGCCAACATGTCGAAAATAAAATTCATTTGGTCGTGAGAGCCTCAGTACACTTACTTTCTGGATACGCCTCGTATGTATGAATAAATTGAGTCTAAGAAAGCATAATTATTTACCTCCGATCACATTGATCACATTTGTGTGGTTTTTCTGCTTCGGGCAAATGCACTCGCAAATGATTTTTCATTATATTTGGTCTAGAAACTTCCTTTTTACAAATGGAACATCTAGAAAACAAGTAAGAAGATGATTATTTAACCATTATCAACACTTTAATTTTGCTAATGTATGACACTTTGGGGTAGCATTCTACCACAAAACTTTTTTATGTGATGCTAGTTGATAAATTTGATGGATTTTACAAAAGTGAAAGAACGGAACATCAATAAATAAATTGTTCTATTAGAGATAAAAGTCACTATGTGTCATACAGCTAGCATGGCACTTCACTTTTAATTCTAAGGGGACGAAAAAAAGTGTAATGAGAGATACTTACTGAAATGCAGAAGGTTGGAGATGTCTGGCCATGTGAAGATAAACATTTCTGCAGAGGAATATACGCGTATTGCAGCATGTCACATAGCCATCAGATCCGTGAATCGTTTTATAGTGAGTAAAAAGCTGTTGAAAAAGAATATAAAAATTTAAAGAAAACAGAACATAAATCAGATAAGGTAAGTATTGTAAAGAAGTAAGTTAATGAAGTGTTCTTGGATTGGGTGAGGTATTTTCTAGAGTTAACGAGGAGATTTTTGTTCACCTTTTGTATACCCGTGAATCGAGGAGATATTTCACATAAATCACAGTGGAGGTTGTAAAACTTTGTAACAAGTCTTTGTAGGGCTTGTCCTTTAATTGCCAGTTTGCCATGTTTGTATATTTCAGCATTGAATCCATCCAGACAATCTTTTCCTTCGATGATATTGATCAACAATTCATCTCCAGCGGAATGTCGAGACTTAGATTGTTTATTTCTAGTTTTGTGAGGCGCCATATTTTCCGAGATATCTACGAACGAATCATAGTGATCTATTTCCTCATAATCATTTACAATTAAGTTCTGATCAGCTTCAGACTTTAATAGGAATTCGCCAAGGTTATTTCCGAGATTGCTATTATTCTTCCCAACTGGCAGTTCTGGTTTTAAGAATATGCCATGTTTTAATTGGAGATTATCAGTGGGAAAATCAGTACTCCCTTCAATATTACAGATACTCTCTTTGCCATCTTTCATTTCAACTAACTGTTCTGTTTTAATATCTTCTAGATCAAGTTGAGCGATATGATGTAAAATTTCATTTTTGACTTCCAAGCTTTCCAATTGATGCTATAAAATGGAAAAATAAATAAAATAATTGTTTGGCACAATCTTCAGTATCTGCTGCTCTACGGAAACTTTGCAACTAAGTAATGTAGGTATAAAAATAAATTCACAATTTAGGAAAGAGCGCAGATACCTAAACAAATTACTCATTGAAGAGATGTAAAAAAAACATACAAACCTCTTTAACTCTTATAACATGTTGCATAATTTCTTTTCCATTTGAGCAAATATTGCGTTTAAGATGCTTTTGAGATTTCATAACTTGATGACGAAATTTATAGAAGTTTTTAACATTTTCTAGACATTTTAAGCAAATCTTCGTAGATAAACCATTTGCGCATTCGATCTATAGATAAAACACAATATTGGTATCAACGAGCATAGCAGTTTTTCGCAATGATTAAAGTCTAAAAGATATTGTAACATTCTGTTAGATTATAATTTATTTCTTAATGAAAACAAACAATTCATAAGTGATAAGTCAGTGGGTAAGATATATCAAGGAAATTAAATATATTATTCTATATTTATTTAACAATACATTACCTCTAAGGAGAATAATAATTTAATCATACGTCGAATACGACCTTCTCCACGATTGGGGTTAAGAATTTCTATTTTGTCCGAATCTTTAACCAAACATAGCCGACAATACTCCATCGCTGAAGTAATATTTGTTATTAATATAACCAATATTTGGCATTAAATTCAAACGAATGTTGTGCACAAACAACTTCGTCGGTCATTTTTGTTTTATTATGTTTTACAGCCTTCAGCTGTCAAAATAATGATAAAGTTGCCATAGTATTGCTGTTGGTGTTGAAAATCAGTGCTGCCAGTATATCCCTTTTACATTTCACAATATCCTACCCACAAGATTATTTATTTGTCATGGATTAGAATATTAATATCTTGTTGAATGTTTTTATAACATATTGCAGGAAAATGTTGTGACTCATTTTTGTTTGAGTAAGTAATTATGTAAAGAAAATTATTTTGTTTTACCTACCTACCATTGCTTCAGCATATTATCGTAATAGTTTGAAGGTACAAACCTAATTTCGTACAGAAAATAAAATTTACAGAATATTCTAAGGGGAGGTATTTAATGCCGGAATACAATCAAGCGGACGGTTATTTCGTTTACCCTAAATTATTTTAACAATGAGGAACTCCAGTAAAAAATATAATGGGTTTAAAAATATATATTCATATGGACCAGCAAACGACGATTCTGAATAAATAACTTTCATTATACATATTTATACGTAGAATTTATAAATCGTAATTTAAAAGTGAATAAAAAGTCAGCTCATCAAAACACCGTGTTATGTTGGTACCATTGAATTTGGAACATTTGACGTCAGGTGCACATTCTGTTTACAGATTAGTATAGACATTTTTATTTTTCGATTTTGTTTTGTATTTTTAATATGTACTTGTTTAGTTTTAGAAAAATATAAATTTAATTTTGGTGACTTTAAGCTCTATAATTGTTGTTCAAAGAAAAAAACTATTATTCATGAAAGAAATTAGAGTATTCATGATTAAACCAATTATCAATACGGATATTATGATAATGTTAATGCGCAATACTATTATTATTCTTTGAGTTAAAGTTTCTAAAAAGGTACATAATTTTATTACTTAAGTTTAGTTATTGTTTATCATGAAAGAATATACAATTATGTAATGTAAAGCTCCTTTTGAAATTTGACATTCTAACCTCAAAACTGACCGGCCATAAATTTGGAGCGTTTTGGCGGCTTTTGAAAAATCTAAACATTGAAAATTATTTTAACCATGAAAACTAAGTTTAGAAAAAAAAACGATATATACTAATATTTAAGTTTGAACGTCATTATTGATATAACAAAAAAATTGAACTGGATTTCCTTGTAATAGACTTCAGACTGGTAAATAATAGGCTTGAGAAGATAATATCAGTCTACCTAGAGTAGATGGAAGTTTTTTTTTCGTTCTCATGAAAGATAGCCGTTTAGGTCTGAAATTAAGCTTAGGAAACAGTTTTGCTTAACCAGATCCCCCAACCTTACTCGTTTATTTATCTTCTCTAACTCATCATTTCATACGCACCCATAGGATTGAATACGTACAAGAAGTGACTTCACGTAGATTTAAATGGAAGCCCAAGTGCCTTTAACTGTGATACCTTTTGGTTCTAGCCCCAAGAGAGGCAATTAAAATAATACAGCACTCTGTTTTTCTTACCATGCCTCCATTAGATATTGCAATTCCATGTGATCGAAATTAAACGATGGATATTTTTTTTTTGTATTAGAACTCTAAGGTCAGAATTGGCAGACTTTCGGATCACGAAAGACGCCCACATCGCATTTCATGCCTAAATTCACCCATAAGTAAAAAAGGGCTTTATTTTAATCTTACTGTATGAAAGTGTACACTTATGAAATATATTCTAAGTAAAAGAATACTACACACATTCAAATAATGCGTATTGTATATATATATACAATTTGAGCTCCCGCGTTATTGCAGCGCTTCAAAGATGTTCGTCAAAGGATGAATCGAAAGTTTTTCGAAAAATCTCCTTCCCGAGACACCGGATGTTTGGTCCCAAAGAAAAACTAAAATTATTTGACTGGCTGTGTATTGGACACATCTTTAAAACAACACTGGAATAAAAATAGTTCACATCATTATAACATACTTAAATTAAACATAAAAATTGTTTGCGAAAATTGGAATCTGAAATATGGTGGATTGAAAAATAAGAAATATTTTTTGTTGTAGTACATTTTTGTATGTAATAAAAGGAAATTAATACAAAATAAAGCTTTTCCATATCGTATTTCCAGTGATCAAGCATGAGTTACAAATTTTCAGAAGAGGAAGTAGAGCTGAAAGAAAAGAAACAGAAAAGTTCATGGAATTTAGTAAATTTCAGTGTTGTTTAAGAATCGTTAAATTAATTTACGAAAGCTGTTTTTTTTACGAAATATCAAATGTGTTTATAATAGAACTCACCTCCGGGTCGGATTTGTATAAACATTGATGAACTTCCATGGCATTCGAACAGGTCTCCTTTTCTGGAGTGTCTGTAATAAAGTAGAGCTTCCGTTAGTTTTGTTTACTGTAAAAATCTTAAGAAGATTGTTATTTTATATCACTTTTAATCGATTGTTTTAGAATACGATTCCTCTAGGAATGATAGCCACTTTAAAAGTTGTCTTCTTTTATGAACTTTGGTAGACGAAATAATGGAAAAAAAGTTTTTCTACAAAACTCCCCTTACCCAAATGTCTACATTTATTGATCATGATGGCGACCTTCTCATTCCACTCCTCTGGTATTACGCTGATGAGCATGTCGTAGTCACCAGTTCCGTCATCGTTCACCTGAAACGTTGTTGAAACGATGGTCATTTCAGAAAACCATCTCGAATCACACCATACGATTTACTTAGCTTCTGAATGTTTATCTATTTATCCTTCTCGCTCCACCGCGAATGAGAAATAATATTAAGAAATCCTAAATGAAATACGAAACCGAAAAAAACACAGAAAATGAAAAGGTATCAGTCGCACCTGGTAATCGAACTTCTGTCTTACCGGGACAACCGCTTTACCGACTGAGCTAATGAGACCAGTTCACTTTATACCATTTTCATCGAAAGCATACCTCAAATTCACGACTTTATATCATCCTATTGTCAATATTATCCTCCATTAAATCCCATATTATTGGCTGCTGTCTTTATGATGAGTACAAAGTTCTACCCGATTATAAATGCAATCTAGATACTGTCTCGGATATACCTATGCGATTTTTATTCATTCAGGACATCTATTGACTTTTTCTACAAGTCTAGAAAGAATATTCAATTTATTTTAAAAACTTAAATACTTTTATAAGCTTATAAGCTTGAATAAGTTATTAAAATAAATTGAAGGTGTATTTCTTATTTAAAATCGACACTTAAATAAATAATTTCATAGCTGAGATTTTATCCTTCTGCCTCTACTAGTACAAACAATTTCTCTTTATACAAAATGTCTTGAGCGTAATTTCTACGAAAACGAATATTTGCGAGTCTTCAATTAAATAAGATAAATACCAGAAACCGAAAAATTAAATAAAAAAGTTTCAATTGTAATCTCGTAGAAAAAATGTAATTGGCTTACATGATATGTTTAAATTTATTAATGAAGGCAACCAATTATTGAATTACGTTTTTCCGAATTATTGTTGTCTTTATTGAACAAAAACCCTGACTTTATAAATTTTGTTGTCTAAGAACATAAATAAATTGTACTTACAAAACTAGCTTCCTCCATCAGACAATACATGTAGCAGCCCAATTTTCCGTCCTGCGCAAATACGCCATCTTTACATTTGTTAATATCATCTGCGAATGTTAAAATAAAAAAATATTCATTGGTTTAAAAAAATTAACTATAGTTTTGCTCTGAGATGAATTCTTTATTATTCACACTGTGTTAGAAATCCGTACACGTAATGCTCGTTTATATATCTTTGTTTTTTATGTCACTTTTTTTCCACAATGAGCCTTCTGGCGTCCAGCTTTGGATATAGGCCTCCCTTAAAATTTTACAGATTTACCGATTCTTGGCGACTCTTTTCTTATTTTTTTTTTTATTGTCTGTATCTTTATTAATTTTGATGATATTTTTACTAATTTTAATAACATTTTTACTAATTTTGATAACATTTTTACTAATTTTGACTAATATTATTTCTGACTTTGATGGTGTTATTACTAGTTATGTTTATATTTGTACTAATTTTGTTGATATTTTTACTAATTTTAATGATATAAGAAATTTTGTATCATGTTACTTGTTATGATGATATTATTACTAATTATATTGATATTTTTACTAATTTTGACTAATATTATTTCTGACTTTGATGGTGTTATTACTAGTTATGATTGTATTTGTAGTAATTTTTATGATATTTTTAGTAATATTGATAATATTTTTACTAATTTTGACTAATATTATTTCTGACTTTGATGGTGTTATTACTAGTTATGATTATATTTGTAGTAATTTTTATGATATTTTTAGTAATATTGATAATATTTTTACTAATTTTGACTAATATTATTTCTGACTTTGATGGTGTTATTAATAGTTATGATTATATTTGTACTAATTTTTATGATATTTTTAGTAATATTGATAATATTTTTCCTAATTTTGACTAATATTATTTCTGACTTTGATGGTGTTATTACTAATTATAATGATATTTTTACAAATTTTGATGATATTATTACTAATTTTGATAATATTATTACTATTAATGATGATACTTTTACTAATTTTGATGACATTATTACTAATTTGGATGATATTATTACTAATCATGATGATGTTATTACTAGTTTTGATGATATTATTACTAAGTTTATTATTTATTACTAATTTTGCTGATATTATTACCAACTTTGATGATATTAGTAGTAATTTTGATGATATTATTATTAAGATGATGTTATTAAAAGCAAGTTATTGATTCACCTTCAGAAACACCAGTTTTCCCAACGCACGTGTTATGGACGTGCATTATAATGTCTTTCATATCTTCAGGAAACTCCTAAAAAATATTTAAATTAGAAAAACTTATTTTCATATTAAAACATAACTTAAAAAATAAACAGATAATAATTTAAAATATAGAAATACACACTTACTGGTCTTCCCGCATCCGTATCAAATACTAATAACATGAAGGAGATAAAAGAAATATAACAATATCTGAGATTTTTTTTCCGATCCATCATTTGATAACTCGCAATGAACTGCGAGGCTTTGAAACGTGAAAGAGGCTTTATACGGCAGATATTGACGTTGAAATTATACCACGTAGGGACAATTTAAAGATAACTCGTGTAATTAGTAATTGATTAATTACACTTATACTGTAAGGTACGGTATTGTAACTCGAAGATGGTGAATCTGTGTAGTAATTTAGGGCTGGTTGTTTAATCCGTTTTATAGTAATTAATAGTGGTTGTGCCTAGAAAAAATTAAGTTGCCAGTATTTAACTTTTTTTCGTGTAGGCCACTTCTGGAAATATCCTCCAAAACTGAACACCGATAAACATTATTTTTTATCCATCGTTCCTATTGTTGTTGATTGGGTACTTCGACTTCGAAAATCAAAGAACATCATTGACCGTGAAAAGTTAAAATCATGTCCAGCTAAAGTGGTGGCTAAATTCTAAAGTGTTTCAGTTATTTGATCGAGGGTTACCACTACCCGTAACGAAAAATTTGGTATATACCTACTCGTAGGTTAAAAACTGAAAACCGTTAAAATTGACGGTTTTTATCAAGCCTCCGAATTCAGAATTTCTATGCACATATTTCAAACTTTCCTTGAAAACTTGAACTTTTTGTGCACTTAAAAATATAAATGTTATTTTTGAAGACAATCTCTATTCAGATGTCTAGATGAAAAAGTAATTATTAATTGATAAACTAAAGTTCTTAAAAAATATAATAAAATGAAACACTAGTATATATTGATTAACTTGGCGGGTTTGCGATAAGCCAACGCATCTCAACGGTAGAGCATCTGACCGGACATCAGAAGGGTGCAGGTTCGAGTCCTGTCGGCGACATTTATCTTTGCTCGGAAAGGTTTTTTTTTTTTTTTTTTTTTTTTTTTTTTCAATTTGGATGAGTGTTTCAGGCTAATAATTATTGTTTATAAAAATAAAAAGAAAAAGTAATTAATTACGTGTGTATGAAATTCCCTTGATAGAAAAAAATCGCAAAGTATGCTCCGAAAAAATATAAATAACACGTGTGGTTTTGTTATTTAACTTGCTATAGGTATGAAAAAAATCAAAGCGTTTCTTCAAATGATACTTTAGTCAGCTGCTTTAAGATTTTTACTCTATTTCAAATAAACCGTCTTTTATTAAGTATTTTTAAAATGATTGTTTACGCCCTAAGCATAATTTATATTAGCGCGCTCCCTCTCTCTCTTATTTCAATACATATCTCCCTTTCAAACAATGTTCAGTTTCTGCTTAGAGGGTATTGCTGGGCCTTAATGATAGAATGGAGTTAAAACATGAATCACCGTAGATTTTTAATCAATGCTTTGGTTTCATCGTGGATTAACTAACCGGCCCCTAGCATGTTTAAGAAGAAGATCGTCTCGTTGTTAATGAGCGGTTAATTCACGAAAGGACGTATCCATTTAAATAAAACGAGAGCTGTGACACACGACGAAGATATAAGTTACTAATCACCGGTTTCGTCAGATAAAATCGCCTGTCAGCCTCGGATTTGCATTGCCAAGGCGGTTTCCACGAGCGGCCATTGTTATCGCGTTAACTCGACTGGGCTTAACTGGAGACGTCTGCGTCTGCCTCGTGAAGCAAGTTTTCTTTCCCAACCGCAGTTTAGCTAAAATAATGGTTATCTGAGTTTTTCTTCAAATATATCGTTTCCATTTAAATTCTTTCTTTCGTATCTCTAGGCAGAGATTCGTAATTTTTTTCCCACTGATTGAGAATTGATATTATTGGTTTCGTTCCTTGAAAAGTTCCACCATATCCAGGGCCGGTTCAACGATGTCTCGCGCCCTGTGAAGTACCGATTATTAAACTCAGGCTTTCAACTTCTACACGTTCAAGAAAAAAAGATGAAAAAAAAAAAAAAAAACAATATAAAATTCAACCCGGACCGCCCACGACGCATGCGAGCATTGTACCACTGAACCACAGTTGCTGCGCCATTCAGTGTCATTATTATGCTATAGTAATATTTTTTCTCTTTTTTTAATTTTTTTAATTTTTTATTGTATAATATTAATTATATACAGTGGGAACTTATTCCCGCTAAGCCACTGCAAGTAGCTTGTCAGCAGGAGTTTATTTCAACAATATAATATAATACAACAATAAATTACAATCATCATACAAATGTAGGGCAAAATTATTATATTTAGGCGCATGCATCTTGTGATGTACATAAGTTGAAAAAAATTAAAGAGAAAAAATAATGGTAAAAGCATTACAGTTTTGTTATTGAGATACTAGAGTCCAATTTTATAACACCGATTTAAATAATATTATAAAAATGTCAATATCATAAAAAATATCAAAATTATAAAAGTACCAATATTATAAAAGTATCAATATTATAAAAATATCAATATTATAAAAACATCAATACTTTTAAAAATATCAACATTATAAAAACATTAATATTACAAAAATATAACTATTACGTAAATATCAGAAATATCAAAGCATCTGTAAGTATTAAATAGATTAAGAAATAAAAATTTAAAATATATATATATACATAAAACAGCAGTACAGGTTGGTTACAATGAGGATAGACTTAAATATAATAGTAACACCGTAACAGTAAGTACACCAGATATCTAGGAGCTATACAACCAAGGAGACCGTCATATTTGTTACCGGCTAACTTTACTCGGGTTTCGATACACAAGGTTACTTTCCAAAAGCCAACACTTTAACATCAGTGAGAATTTCATCATAGGACAATTGTTTTTAAATTCGTACGGCAGTTTGTTAAATATAAATGGTACAATTAAAAAAAAAAAAATTATCGAGGATAACTTGATTTATCAATTCTAATAATACTAAAAATCGAAAGAAAGAATTTCAGAAAATCTACCTTGCGAAAATGAGGCCGCTGGAACTTAGACAACAACACAAATTCATCAAAAACGTTGGAAAAAAAACTTTTTATGTAATAA
Organism: Halesus radiatus; assembly: GCA_022606495.2. Classification (NCBI taxonomy): domain Eukaryota; kingdom Metazoa; phylum Arthropoda; class Insecta; order Trichoptera; family Limnephilidae; genus Halesus; species Halesus radiatus. The sequence continues at coordinate 48,492 of JAHDVE020002781.1, forward strand.
CTTGGTTGATTTATGTATTCAATAAAGTGGTGCTAAAACGAATATATTTGTATTCAAATCAAATCCCTAACAAAGTGATCGCTTCCCGTCAAAAAATAATTATTATATTTGACAGCATGCCAACCTTAGTAGAGATGGCTGATATGTAAAATGGAAGCCTGTTTCTGTCACTACGGCTCCGGCCACATGTTTAAATTTTAGCTAATTTTTTAACCACTTCCCGACATACGGAGACTTAAGATGTAATTTATGATATTTTTGTTTATAATACATAAGTTACGCATGGTTAAAAAACAACCCCCAATAATATTTCTTCAAACCAGTTCCAAAATGAACGGGTTTTTCAGAAAAAATAGCATCTTGCGATCTATTGACCGCAAAGTCTCCGGGACAAGAATATAGACTAACTCTAACTGTGCCATTTAAATCGCAGGAACAGAAGTGTGGCCTCCCGATTGATTGTTGGCTGCACATCGCGTCATATAGGGCCTAAATCATTTAAACAAAAATCAGATTCATAGAAAAACAGGCTACGCTCTACGCTCGACCTAAAAAATCTGTAACAAAAAACCTTTTCCACGATTTTTTTGTCGATCACTTCGGCGCCCTAGAGACCTAGAGACGTGTTGTAGTGTTGCCAGTGTAATAGAAGATATAATTATTCCACATTATGGGACATATAGGTAATTTCAAGATGATTTAGGGAATAATTTTGGCGTCCTTTCAGAGATTGCCACAATCCCAGTTTTATGCTTATAATACTTAATTATTTATTGTTTTTGGAAGCACAGTTTTTAAGCCTTTATAGACTGCACGCTGCTGTAAAATACATTGCACTGTAGCAGTGATAGGTTCGTTCATAATTATTAATTAAACATATTACAGAAACGTGTACTTAATGGTTAAGGTATTCTTTCAAGCAATAGTTTTTTTATTTATGTAATTGAAAATACACTTTGTATATACCACTTTACTTAAAATATATATATATATTGAAATATTTTAAGTAAAGTTGTATATACAAAGTGTATTTTCAATTATATAATTAATAATGATGCCACAAAGTTATCAATCATTTGAAGAAATTATAATAGTTTTTTCTTTCAATTTTACCCTTGGGTGAAGCGAAACCGATTTGTAAATAAAATAAAATAAATTGGTGGTAAAAAAAAAAGTTTTTGATTTATTTAAAAATTGTTTTAATTTAATATTTAAAAATTTGAAAATGTTCTTAAAGCTTTGTGTTCATTTGAGCAACAATGACTCAATCATAGTTCACTTGCGGTCAAGTATCCCTAGCATACGCATTTAGAAAAAAAAAAACCAACAAAATAAGACACAATCAACATCTTGACCATAACTTTTCTTTTCAAGAAATCTATTTTAACGTAGTAGTCCCTGACTGCAGGAACTTATTGACAAAATTCGCCGCAGAAAGCGGAGAGAGATATCACTGAATATCACATGTACTTGACCGTATCCCAGTATAAATCATCCGGTGACAAAAGGATACAAAAGAGATTTCCCAAAGTATTTTTCGAGTTGACAAACGATTTGGTATCTATTGAAAATCAGTTTGCCATTATGGGGAGATGTGGGCAAAGTTACACCGAGTGCTCGCTTTCGACTTGGGGAATAAAGGGGAATGTGTTTATCAAGTTTGCCCGTTCTGAGCTTCTAGTTAACTCAATGATTCATTTAATATCTTCTTTCATACTATCGTCTTTATTCGTCGCGGAGGTAGGGAGGTAATCGCTTTTAAATCGCACGTTCAATTAATGATTTAGTAAAAGGCTTCGGGATAAGAATTGAGGTAGATTATTTGAATCCGTACCATTTTAAAGTTGGTACATTCGAATGCTTTATGTAAGTAGTTTTCAAAATGATGCCCAATAAATTATAAGAAAAACTGTTCTCGTCTTTGTTATCAGTGGAACATTAAGTTTTCATTCCAAAACATAGGAAAGTTTGTTGTTCATGAATTATATATTGTTTATAGAGTAACCTTTTTAAGCAAGATTTTTAATATGTTCATGTAAAGGCCAAAGGATTTTTTTTCGAGGTAAAAAAATAAGATTGCAACAAAATTTTATAGAATACACTATTTTTTAATCATTGAAGATAATATTAAAAAAAAACTAATGAAATCCGAAACAGAAAATAAAAAAAAGGTAAAGGTAAAGGTACTAATCGAACCCAGGACCTCCGGCTCACTGGAACTAGGACTCTAATCATGGAGCCAATTAGACCTTATTACTTTCCGTCATTTTTATTTGCATCATATCTCAATTTAAGTATTTTTAATATCATCCTCATTTAATTCTCATATTATTTGCTATTATCTTTTTGTGTGATTGGATGTAACTATCCGATTTTTATTTATATGGGACATGTATTGACTTTACATAAGTCTAGAGTGAATATTAAATTTATTGCAATAGCCCATTGAAGCGTATAAGCTTCATTGTAATATTTAATCATTAAAGATAATGTGAACAAATCTCAAATGAAATACGAAACAGAAATAATTAGAATATTAATTGTGATGTAAATTTTTAGAACATTTGAGAACAGTTGTAGAAAAATGCAGTTTTTAATTTTTTTTTATATGATACCACACAAGAGTCCAGGTTGCTCTCAACCGTCTGGTACCAGTGAGACTATGGCATCCCCAATTGGGGTATGTTGTGAGGCTGAAGGTATTGAGGAGGGGAAGGAGACGGGGAAGAGGAAGGTGGGGAAGTACCTGGCTATTCATATCTGGTAACCAAATACGGCTAAAGCCATTTCAAGCAACGATTCTGAATGGTGGTTTTCACCAGGGCGATACTGACAGTATTTACTACTCTGGAGCGTGCCGCAAATATGCTACATATTATTTTTTATTAATAAATTGTGAAATAACACAATTTTATCAAATAAAATTTACTTGCGCACGTCGGGATTTGAACCCGCGACCTCCGGACTCGTAGCCAAGGATAGTAAACACGTATAGAATTATTTTTTTTAATCTTGTGGGATATTGTGTTGAAGTTGTTATAGTGTATAAGTATCTTCCAGAGTGGAAGATACTCTCAGTATCGCCCTGGTGAAAGACCACCATTCAGAATTGAAACGTTGCTTGAAATGGCTTTTTGGTAACCAGATCTAAATAGGTAGGTATTTCCCCACCTTCATCTTCCCCTTCTCCTTCCCCTCCCCAAAACCTTCAGCCTCACAACATTCCCCAAATGGGGATGCCATAGTCCCGCTGGCTCCAGACGGTTGGGAGCAGTTGGGACTCTTGTGCGGTATTCATATAAAAAAAAATTGTTGAATTTTAATAATAATTTATAGTTATTTTAAGTTATAAAGAATTACCAATTATAAAGCGACGTAAAGCATTTTGAAGTTTTTTCAATTGATTGTCAACAGGCTCGGTTTTATGTACGTGAAACATACATAACAATTCTAGGCAGTACCTTGCTGATACGTTGTATTTGCCAATCTGTCTACATACCACTATCCCGAAAGACTGCTTTACTACAGTTTTAATATACATATATGTATTTTAAATAATTGTTACTATCATGGTGGTCGCCTGCCTTGTCACTCGTACACGTTAATTAGATACACATTCGCTTGTGAACAATAGCATGTAAGCGGAAAGCCGCGAAGTCCATTATCATAAGAAATAAACAAAGTAATTACAATTAAACCACATTATTATAGTATTATAACATAATCGTACATGCTGTTTACGCTGTTTAAACAATTGAAATCTCTTCAGGTATATATCCGGTATATACACCGAAGAGACAAATCAATAGACGGCTTCTGTCGTCAAGGGGTAAAGCTCTCGACTACGAATCCGAAGGTTGCGTACATTTTATTTATTTAATTTGTGTTTTTTCACAATTAATTCATAATATATATTACATTTGCGCACGTTCTAGAGTGGAAGATACTTCTAGTGTCGCCCTGGTGAAGGACCACCATTCAGAATTGAAACGTTGCTTGAAATGGTTTTAGACGTGTTTGTTAACCAGATCTGAATAGCCAGTTGTTTCCCTATCATCCTATTCCCCTTCTTCTTCCATTCCCCATTACCTTCAACTTTACAACATTCCCTAATTGGGGATGCCATAGTCTCACTGGATCCAGACGATTGGGAGCAGTTGGGACTCTTGTGCGGTATCCACATAAAAAAAATAGAACTGTGATATATACCGATTTGAAAGAAAACTGATGTCGCCAATTTAATAGAGACAATAAAGTAAAATAAAATAACTTAGTTGAATACCTCTTTTTATTTTTATATGTTAACCAACCGGTTTCAGTTCAGCGTGAACCTTCATCAAGGTTATACAAAAACATATTGATAGTATGTTTTTGTATAACCCTGATGAAGGTTCAGGCTAAACTGAAACCGGTTGGTTAACATATAAAAATAAAAGGTGGTATTCAAAATAAGTTATTTTATTTTAATTTATAATTATGTATACCCACAAAGTGTTTGCTACAAGTGAAAAATTAACCACCATTCAACTCCCAGGTCCTAGGCAGGAATATTTTTAATACAATGTAATTTACATACAATGATTAAATAGATATAAGAATGGAGATAAAGCTTAAAAGCTAATTACAAAAGAGTACATTTTTTTTAACAAAAACTACCCTCAAAAGAGAAAGATATTTCGTGTTTGAGTTGGGGAGCAGCGACATGTACCAATGGTAATAGCAACGTAGGAATATAAATAAGATACACATATAGTATATATATACAATTTACTGATATTATTTTATTAAAAAAATGGTTCGATGAAAATGACCGCTTCTTGAATACTGAAAAAACATAATTAATCTCTTTTTCTATCAATAAATTAAAAATAAAAATTATAATACACCAAAGTAAATGCAACAGAACCAATTGCAATCATGCATGTTCTATATACTTAGTCCAACTTCCAATATTAAATACCTTGGCGTATACATAGATCAGCATTTTAAATGGAAAACATATAAGTTAGAAATATTCTTAGCTAGAAAACCTAAAAAGAGTGTATTACACAATTGTTCAATATGGAATTGTTGGCTGGGGAGAGACATATGATAATATTTCAAGTCCATTCAAGAGGAACCGCTGCGCGGCCTGTTTCATACAAAAATTAATTTTGGATTTGAGGTCAAAATACTCACCCAAACCATATGGTATATATTTTTTAATTAAATGTTTAGTAAATTTCTAGTATGCATGAGAAGCATTTTATTTATTTTTGTTTTACCTTATAAAATATATAATTCAAAGATTGATAGTTAAGGTAATTTAAGAAAAAAAGTCAAAATTTTCTGTTGAACACCTTTTACAATATTCAATTTACTTATGATAAAAAGTACGCAAAATATTAGAATTTTTTATGAAAAACGGTTTAATAATTTTCAATTTAATATATCCGCAAGATATCAGAATAACATTAAAATCCCGCAACTCAACACCAATAATACCAAAAATACTTACCTCTATCTAATAATAACTTACTTTTAAAATATTCCTTCATATCTGAAAATGATCGAAAATATCCATGAATTCCAGGTTAAATTGAAATATTACCTCAAACTACAGTTACGGTCTTTTATTTGTTATTATAATTTTTAAAAATGTATTTTTCATTTTCCACAAATCTTATGTTGTCGTTAATAATACTATAAATCTTTAAAAATGATAACTAAATTTACACGGCTTATTCGTATTTTTCTGCTGTACTGTAAACTAAACAATATTTTATTGTATGATTTTATAATTTAATCGAAATTCCCTCACCAAATACAAGAAACTTGTTTCTTTACGACGAGGAACAGCTGTTTAATTTGCTAGACTGTGTTAATTATGCAACATTTATACTTATTTGTATTATAATATTGTGTTACACATAATAGTAACTGTATATACAAAATAAAAATAAAAGTTATGAAATTGATTTTCAGTTCAGGAAAGAATTTCGTTTAATGTTTCATCAATTTCATCCGAAGTAAGGTAAAATTGATTTTTTTCTGTCACATAGATATGCCCACAACAAACTTCTATGGGTTTATCTCTTCAGTGGACACATACAAGTATGTAATCAGGCAATTGTCCATTGCTTATTATTAGTGATGATTCTTACATTGACTGACACGATTTCGAGATAATTAAAAAAAAAGCCACGGTTATGAGATTCACGAACATTGGATGAGAAATTCAAAATAGATCAGATTACATATACGAGCCTCACATAGAAAAAAATCATATACTATACTCGAAAATCACTTATGATGACATTCAAGATAATAATAGCCAAATCAATAATTTTACATGTGCGTACGCCCGATTTGACCTCTGAATCGATGCTTAGGAATCTAGTCGTCGGTATCGGTATAAAATTTTGATCCGTATTGAGAAAATTATGATTTCCCTCATTGTCATATTACACCGACGGGGGTTCCCACAGAGAGTGTGGAGGAGGGGTGGTTTAATTGCCCAGGATAATTGCAGATAAGGCAAAACTTTATTGCGACACTTCGTAATGCAATCTCATCCTCCGTTTGAATTATTTCATTGCCATGACAAATTAATTGTTAAGTTGTTGTAGTTATAATTATGGGAACAATTTAATTATAACTTGGGAAGAAAATGGTTCAATTAACGTGTTTCAAGATGGCTTCCGTTACTTTTTATGTAACGAGATATGAACCGATGGCTGTGCGCGCCTAGTTATTATAAAAATTATCCTCTTGGGTGTGAAATCATGTATTTGTTGTGGAATAAATTCATCCTGGGACAAGATTTCTATAAAAATATTTTTCAGCGTCGACCCAGAGATGTACTTAAAAAAGGGTTGTAAAAGAGATCTACTTTTTGGATTTACCAGAGATAATGTTTGCTTGGAATTTTTTCATGTACTTTATTTAAACGCCCAGAGAGCTTTTACATTACATGTTTTTTGAGAAATTAGAGTATTTTAAGCATGAGAAATAATAATTAAAAAATACACAAAGTTAAAAACATACAGAAAAATGAAAATACAAATATTAAAATTAGGTATTATAGCAATATCCACAAAATTAACGTTAATATTAAAGAAAAAATTAGAAATTGGTTGTTCATACGGCTTTTGAAATTCGCTAAGTCAAAATTATTGTCAAATACTTGCATATATTTTAAATATTAGTTACGAACACAGTGTCAACGTTGTTTTTAAGAATGTAAACCATAGTTAGAATGAGATATATGTAAAATGTTAATGTTTGTCTAGTCGTTCGTTTAGGTATATGTAGATTGATTAAATGAAGGAGTTCATAATCATAAAATTTAATTACTTTATTAAAAACGTTTGGTCGTTTATTTAAAAAAATAGAAGTTAAAATAAAAGAATAATCAAAAGATAATAGAATAAGGATGGTTGGAAAAAAATAAAATTTCGAAAGAAATTCATTCAATTACATATATTGTTTCCAAAATCATTGAATTTCATTCCAGTAGAAAAAAAATCGATCACTAAAGTAAATCGCTTTCAGAATCGACATTTAGATTATGTCAATCATTAGTCAAGGTCTACAGTGAAAAACTATATTTAAAAAAATCTAAAACCTACTCCATTTTTTGTGTAAAGCATTTTGCACAGTTAATTACTGGAAAATGCTATTCTCGTTCGGTCCCAAAAATTAAATTATTATGGTAATATAAAGATGTGGCCGGAAACACCAATATTTTTTTACTTGTCAAAAGTCAAAACTAAATTTTAAGTTATTCCTGGTTTGGCGCTTCCGAAATATTTGAAACTAAATATAGGTTAGGGATTTAAAAAAAATTTACGCTATTTTTGATATTAGTATTTTAAAACCTGTCCCTTTGCACCAATCAACCCGCATACGCCACTGCCAACAAATGAATGAGCCTAAGAGCCTTAAAACAGTTTTGCAATAGGGTAGATCGGAGCATAAACACGAAAAATCCATTAACTTTTTCGAATATGCAGTTGTAGTAGCCGGCTGACCGAACTTAATCCCGTGATTTGCATTCTGAAGCCTTTAAGCAAATAATACCCACCTGATTTAAATGCTATTTCATAGTATAGGATCGCTTTACAACGTTTATATAACAGATAAGAGGAAGCTACACTGTTCATACGTCTTGTAGGCAAATAGATTAAAACAATGGAATAAAAAGATTCATTAATAATATTTGCAGAATGTATAGAATTCACTGGGAAAAGGAGAGTACTGTACAGACGTTAAAAAATCTAAATTTACATTCCAGTAGGATTAGCTTATTAATATTTCATTCGTTATAACTCATAACTCTTATCTATTGACACGAGTTTGAAGCTTATATCAAATATACAGGGTGTAACAGCAAATATCCGACAGACTTTAACCAGCGATCATGAGCATATTTAGAGGAAGAAATGCAGTTGTCATTTTACTATTATTGCAGACATTTTTTTTCAATTAAAAACAATAACAAATATTTCATCACACATCGTCACTGGGCATAACCCAGCGCACCACGTGATACGTACTCTGTCTCGTTCCCGTAGCACGGTACGGACGAGTCAGAGCACTCATCTCAAGACAGGCCTGTCCTAGGGAGATGAGTGTCTAATGTTTTGTTGTCATATTTAAATTTGATTAAATTAAATAAATAAATAAATAACACCCATTTATAGATATAAGTTAGAACCTGGTATCAGATGTATACATAACTCCTATCTATTGACATAATTTACAAGCTTCTATCAAATTTATACAAGTGAAAGACTGCCATTCAACATTTTCTTTGTCCATCCCCACGACAGCTTTAAACCATTTTTGTAAGGTAAATCAAACTTAACAATCACTACCCAGACTCCGGCGTCCATATATAATTTGCAAATTACTACTCTACGGGTGTATGTATACTGGGTGAAATTGTGATCCCAGCTTTAATTAATATTTAAAATCCTTACTCGTCGATTACTTATAGAGTCCATGAAAACCTCTTGCATAAATACTAGGTGAAAGTTGGAGATACCAGCTTATTAACAGCAAATATATATTATAATTTTAAAAATTAAAACAGTAACTTTGTTTACATCACTTTTATTTGTTATATATTTTTGCCGACTGGTTTTCGCCAATCCCGTAGCTTCTTCAGGGCAGTATAATTGTTTTATTTTTTAAATTATAATGTCACATCACCAAGTTACCGCTTCATATGAAAATATGTATCATAATCACATTGCATTTAATTGGAAGTTGACAAATATTCGTTTATTTTAGTAAAGTAAGTTTTTTAATCCCTTTCTTTTCACGTACCATGTCGTTTACGAAATTATAACTTTATGACATTTACGTTCAAAGGGAAAAGTCTAAATCTAATTTTTGGTTGGTTAAAATCAAACAAAACTTATGTAGTTCAAGAGGAAAGAACTTACGAAATCTTAAAAAAGCGTAGGTTTATTTTTTAATAATCTACACTAGAATCACAATTTCTCCTGGTGTACGGTGGTCGGAGGCTCGAAATAGCTTTAGGTGCGTTTAGTAATTAGATCTGATAGCCAGATTCTCAACCTTTACTTTCCCCTTTCTCCTTCTCCTGCCATTTTCTTATACTTCACAACATTTCCCAATTGGGGGTTCCATGGCCCCTCCGGACAGTGGGACAATTTTGGGAAATTTACATAAAAAGTACGTTATTAAACAACACCATGGTTTTTTTATTGTCCCTAGGTGAACCTGTCTTTTAAAATAATGTCATCTAGCTGAATTAGGTATTTGATATTTTTTAATGGGGTTAATTAGATGGAGGGGGGGGGAGTGGTTAACGTATTACGAAAAAAAATATAACCTGCTTCATTTTTTTAAATTTTATGGTCTTCCGGGATTTTAGCGTTTTTTATTTCTGATATTAACCGATTCTGATTCTACAATAACTGATTTGATGTCGCGAGTGGTCCGCTTTCTTAAAATGCGTTGTACAATTATATCTCTAGTATGGGAAGCATTTTTTTGTTTTAAATTATGAAGTATGGTCATGAAAAAAAAAATCATAATTTTAGAGGCAACTTAGAAAATTATTTGCTGGTTTATAGGATTTAAAAAAAATCATATTTGCTATCTAAATAAGATTACGTAAACAAACATATAAAAACAAAACATTTAACATTGTGGGCAATGTATTTTTGATATGTGTAGATACGTGTATTAACTGATATAAGCAAAGATTTTAAGAGGAACGGCTGCCCTGCCTGTTTCATACACTTAATTTTGGATTTGAGGCCAAAATACCCATCCAAACTGAATGATATATATTTTTTCATTTATAATGGTTTAGTAAATATCTAGTACGTATGTGAAGTATTTTATTTATTTTTGTTTCAAATTATGAAGTATAGGCCATGAAAAAAAATCATAATTTTAGAGGCAACTTAGAAAATTATTTGCGGGTTTACGGTATTTTTTGTGTGTAAATGTGAATATAAAAATCGATATTTTAAATTATGTACGGAAAATTTGTGTTCCAACGTAAATTGGTCGTTTTAAATTTAATTTAATGTCCACCATAATGCTTATTTTAATAATTAAAAAAAAAATTATATTTCATTGTATTTTCAAAGCAGACGAGGTAAAACTTTTGTTTTAATCACGGTTAGCCCCCAAATAATTGTTAAAGATGCTTCTAAAATCGCGAAAAATCAATTCCTTTAATGGTCTAAATTTCATAATGTAAAACAAAAATAAATAAATTACTTCTAATCCGTACTAGATATTTACTATACTTTTTGATGAAAAAAAAAGATCATTAGCTTATGTGAGTATTTTGGCCTCAAATCCAAAAGTAAGTTTTATATGAAACGGGCCATGCAGCCGTTCCTCTTAAAGGCGATTGACAGTTATTCGATCTTTGGATTCTTTTGTGTATTGGTTTGGGATAAGGACTAATCAGGAGAGAGGGCCAAAAAACCATTACGAATGGTCAACTTAACCAACAATATGAACGAAGTGATGTTAGTATTTTAAATAAACTCCTCAAGTCCTTTTTGTTCCAGATGGGGAACGAGCAACTAGATAGCAGTAGAGTATTTTTATTCCTTTTAGGTAGCTACCCAAAGGAAACAAAAGAACTTGACTGTTTAATACAGACGGAATGTAAAATATTATAAAAATACTAGTTTTCTTTTAAGAAGGATGAATTTTTACACTCGTTACTGATTTTTAGTTTGTTTTTAATGATGTGCATTACTATACCTTGGTATTAAAAACATTGGTGATTGCAAGACAATATTATGATTGACTAACCATTTGGAATTTTAATCGTTTAGGTAGGTCTGATTACTTCGGAAAACATTGTCACACCCTCGTCTTTTGTTGGCCGGCGAAAAATTAAAACAATCTTCATTTTTTCATTTGTTTACACGAATCAGAAAAAACTCTTCATATGTGAGCTATGCTACCCCAGAAGTAAAAACACAGCATCTCCCTTGAAACTGTGATGAAAAGATGAATTAACTGTTAAATCTACCATTGAAAACTCATTTTGTTTCCTGTGTATTAACTGTTTAATACATAAAAATCGACTGGGTGGTGATTACTAGAAGTACATTAAAACAGTAGGCCCGTATTAAAAAACCTGATCTTAGTAAGTAGTCAAGAAGAGGAGGTTGGAACCCACGCCATACCTGATTACCATCACCGCCTAACAATGAAGTCATCAATTTTAATTTACACCATGACTATGAAACAAATGCTCTTCCCTTGAAGCAGTCAGGAAAATCAGATTATTAATGGTGCTAAGTGAACGCTGCCCGTAACTTTACCGTTTTATTAGAGTGAGGAAAGGCAACGCCGTTTTAGGGGGAATATACAGCCTTTTGAGGAAATTAATGCATTTAAAAGGAAAAAACACCAATCTGGAAAATATTGTCTACGAAGGTATTATAATTGTATCTTTCTCGAAAACAATACAACAGCTTAGTCAAATTTGATTTTGTTACTTAGCAGTCTTGGCGTTAGTTTTTACGTAATTACTTGCGCAGGCCCGTGAAAAATTCTACAAAATTGTAGGCTTTGTAAAGCTTACATTTTGCACCTTTATTTTCACGTAGAATATAAAAAAAGTATTACTCATTAATATAAATGTAGGGTTTTTTTACAGCAGCAACCGCGTACGAAAACAAAATTACGGGTCGCATAAAAACCGAAAGGTTGGACGTTTTCATTGTAGGACAATTTCAATTGTGGAATAGCAGCGATCTATATCAGATAACTTAAAAAATGTTTTATTTCTTTGAATTAACCTAAATTTGTATTACAAAAATCTTTTCTTTATTTAACGTCTTATTTTTCAAGTATTTATATGTTTAAAACAAAAATATTGTCAAGGCCGAGAGTCGAACCCGATAAACCGCTTGGAATGCAACTATGCTGACCGACAACGACTGTAATAACGGTGGCATAACTTCATTACATATACTGAAAACAAACACTACGTACATTTGAATATTAGAATTAGAATGTTACGTACTCACATCACATCAGAAAATATATTGTTTATAATTAAAGACCTTTAAATAAAAACTAAAATTTACCAACAAAATGAATGATATAAATTAAAAAAAAAAAAAAAAAAAAAACATTTTCGTCTATATAACTTACAGCGGTAATAACATTTAGTGCCTACCACGCAAGATCAAACAAGTTTTGTTACATACTTACATAATATGTATCCTTATGTTTGGACTATAAAAAAAATTCAACCTGTCTATAACTACAATCGCGTTCCCCCAGCTTTAAGAAAACTATTGTTATTCCAATATTTAAACAAGGATGTAAAATGACACAAACAACTATCGACCGATAAGCCTACTCAATACGTTATTAAAAATATTGGAGAGAATACTAAAAAACAATTTCTCTTTTATTTAGAAGATAATAAAATACTATCAGAAATGCAGTATGGTTTTAGGGAGAACTTAAGTACTGGTGACGCCATATAAACAATTACAGATGTGATCATAAAAAAGTTTAGACAGTGGAAAAAATCATTGGCATTCTTCATTGACCTACAATAGGCTTTTGATACAATAGATCACAAAATCTTCTTAACAAAAATTGGTATGTCAAATACAACTTTCAACATAATAAATATGACAGGGCGAACCCAGTGCGTTTAAATTTATAAACGTAAAAACAAACCTTTCCCAATCAACTTCGGTGTACCGCAGGGAAGCGCACTAGGACCCATATTATTTCTAATGTACATCAATGATATTTGTAACCTACAAACGCGAGGTAAGAGTAAATCATCAGTTTTGCTGACGAAACGGTCATTTTATTTAATGAAAGAGATTGGTTAAATACCCACAAATAAGCGAAATATGAAGTTGGTCTCCCGTAAAACTGGCGTAACAGAATTTCTTTTAAACTTAATGTTAATAAAACAAAATATCTGACCTTTTCTATAGCAGCCAAAGGACAGCCGACTGATGATTATGCTCTCAAATTACAAAAATTCCAAGGAATCTGTCAAAATAGTCAGGGATTAGCATGCATCTGTCCAACTATAACACACTTTAAAAGTGTCAAATATCTTGGTATTGAAATCCATGAAAATCTCAAATGAAACTCACTCATTGACATCATTACAAAAAACTCACCAGGTACATGTACTTCTTTGCAAATATTCGTAATATCCTCAACACAAACGACATTAAAACGTTTATTATGCTTTGTGTCAATCACAAATAGAGTACGGAATAACTGGATGGGGATCTGTCTTAGGCATTCACACAGAACGGCTCAACGTAGCCCAAAAAGGAGTACTTAAGACGATTCTGAATCCGGTTAGATCTCCGTCGGAGGAAATATTTGAAAACTTTCAAGTTGACAATGTACAAAATCTTTACAAAAAAAAATTTAATCTATATATATATATGGTTCCATGACAGTTGGCCCCCCGACAGTTGACCCCCCCGACAGTTGGTCTCCCGAGAGTGGATCCGGTAAAGGATTATTTCTGCTGTACATCCTTATTTGTTAAGTAAGTATGCAAATAGTATAACCAAAGTCGATATACTTATATAAATCCGCTATAAATAATGTTTTCACTAACAGAAATGCCGAGTCCCCGAAGGAGTATTCAGTGATAATATACGACAGAATAATAAAATACAACATACTTATATATGCAGTCGGCTTAGGACAGATACGCTATAGGTTCCTATCTGCACATATAAAGACAATTTAAAACAACTAGAAAAACATTCTAAATTTCCTACATTTACTTTCCTTATATTTCTCATTAAATGTCAAACTAATTAACTTATCTTATCCAATTAGTAGGAACGATACATAAAATTAGAAGTTGATTTTTATCACAAACAAAAGATTATTCATGTTCGTACCTAGCAAATAAGAATAAATTTTAGATTTTACATGAGGACGCGGTACACCGTACACCAATCTTACATAAAACGCAAACCGGATCCATCAAGGAAAGAAGATGACTTGCTTATATTTATAAAGCTTAATTTTTCTTCAGAACTTACCTACTTACTTGAATTTTTATACCCATCAAAAAGACGCTACCGCAGAACGCTGGAAAAAAAGGGAAAAACTGGAGGAATGGCATAGGGGTTGGGGCGAAGGGAGTATCTCCACAGGATGGGGCAATTTGAAAAATTGCCCTCAGGGCAAGGCTGCTTTTACTTGGACTGGGAAGTTGTTTAAAAGTATAGTGGCTGCTGGGGATCCATCCAGTTCAACTGTCGCCGTCTATTTACAGATTCCTTCTGAAAGGGGACAAATTATTATTTATATTCATGTAGGTACCAAAACGATTTGAAAGACATTGACGAGTGTTGTGGAGATTTTTTTTTTGTAATACGACAACGTGATATATTAACATTAGTTATTTTAATTATTTTCTAAAACACTTATTGCGGTGAACGTATCGCGTATGAAAGAGACAGCATGACTTATGGAAGTATATAAGCGAATGAATGGTTGTCTCGTTCTTCTTCATACTCCAGATTCATGCTTGTAAATTGCGACAGTGATAATTATTCCCAACCTACCATTACACGAGTTTTATTCCTCACCACACAAACTCAAAAAAATTATTGACGACGACACACCACAGTACCTTGGCGTAATATTAAGTACGTATTTCTAATTTAGAAATTGGCAATAAGTTTTATTATTTTTTTTTTTACAATAATGGCGTTCCAACTTAAATACCCGTACGTTTTCTTTCTAACATTAGTTTTCATGGTAAAAATAGTTTTCAATTTTTCAAAGGCCGCCAAAGCGCTCCAAATCTATGGCCGGACGGTTTTGATCAGTTTTGAGGTTAGAATGTCAAATGTCAATACAAGGATGAGCTTTACCGTACATAATTATATATTCTATTCATACCATAACTAAACATAAGTAATATTATGTACCTTTTTATGAAACTTTAACTCAAATAATAATAATAGTATTGGGCATTAACATTATTATAATATCCGTATTGATAATTGGTTTGCTCATGAATACTCTAATTTCTTTAATTAATAATAGTTTTTTTTAATATTGAACAACAATTATAGAGCTTAAAGTCATTAAAATTAAGTTTACATTTCGCCAAAACTAAAAAAAATACATATTTAAAATACAAAACATAATCGACAAATAAATATGTCCATACTAATCTGTAAACAGAATGGGCACGTGACTTCAAATGTTCCTAATGCAATGGTACCAAAATAACAAGGTTTTTTGATGAGACGATTTTTTTTTCACTTTAAAAAAAATAAATTATAAATTCTACTTATAATTATATAAAATAGAAGTTATATATTCAGTATCGGCGTTTGCTGATGAATATATATTTTTAAACCCACTATATTTTTCACTGGTGTTCCTTATTCATGGTGGAACTCTTTTTTAAAATGATTTATTTTTATTTTTAAAAACCCTTTTAAGTGGAAGAAAGTTCATTTAAGTATTAAATAAATAATTTTAAAAAAATGGTCATAATATTAAATAATCATTATTAATTTTAGCATGTAAAACGAGTCCTAATGGAAGACAAGCTTGATTTGCATGCAACAAATATGTAACGTTAAATTCCTCTTGTATATGTTAACCTATTTTTTATGTCACTATACGTTTGGTATTAGCCTAGTAGGAAGAAACTTGTGCATGAGTTTTAAGAGGGTAGGCATCTCTGCCTTAAAAACTTCTATATTAAAACACCGAAGAAATAAGAACTTTAATAACCCAAGAAAACTTTCAGAACATCACTACTAAGTCATCATATTTATTTCCATGAAGGTAATGCAGGTAAAATAAATACCGGCAGAAGTAAAATGAAAAATACCCCCGGAGGTACCGGGGATTTAGGAGGAAGAAGAAACGCCGTTTGTCGCCAAAGAAATATTGCGGAGCAGGGAAAACTAACAAAGTTAAATGCTGTCTGCTGGAGCCGCCGGCGCTCTCGGGACGGAACTTCAAAGCGAATTGCCTACTTAGACGTGGAAGGCAAACTATCACTCAAATTTCTTGGGATTTGTTTGGTCTGTCAATAAGAATCGATCTGAGAAGTGAACTAGAAGTAATTTATATGATATTTTTAAAAGCGCACAGGCTGTGAATCAAATATGACTCTATTTAAAACCAATTAATTGGATCACCATACGTCATATTGGAACACACTCCTTCACATCCAAACAAGTATTTGAATTACCTAATCCTGACCTTGTGTTAATTCTTTCTGGGGGAGTTAATTCACCAGCCCGTCATAATATATTCCCCGATACTTATTTCTTCGCCAATCCACTCTACATGTAAAAACTTATTAATCATCAATTTCTTAACACTAATCATTACAATTTTTATACTCACCCGTAAAAGAGTTTTACATTGTTATATAGTACCTTCTTATGTCTGATTTCGGTCTACTTTCAACCATATTCTGCCAGGTGCGTAACTGACTGTTATACATCAGGATTGGTATCAGAACTGCTTTATGGACTGCTCCATCGCTTCCTTTAAGATTGTTTAAGCTACAACTGCATTCGGTCGTACATTTACTATATCAGTACATGTGGACAAGTTACTGATAAGTGAAAAAGAAAAATATGATTTGTTCCTTTAAATGCGGTAAAGTAAAATTGGAAAATACCCACATTAAATTTTTCGCAATTTTAACGTTTTTCCGTCCAATAACTTGATACATTTGCTGCTGCGAAGTTTTTACAAGTCTTCAGCAAAGTTAACTTTCATAAAATGTACCTATAAATGGATGTACGTGCAATTTGTTCCCATACCGGAAACACGGAAACCTCCAAAATCCACACCCATAAAAGTAGGAGTAGGCACCCGACCATACGCGGGGACGGACTTCCGGAAAGCTTTTCACAGCCTTTAATGAGGGGTGGAAACCGTTAAATCAGGAACTCTCAACCCCTAAACGATGGGAGTAGATGTGAGGGAATGCAAAATTGAGCATGCAATCAATATGCGTTTTATTTATGCATCTGTATAAATTTAATTAAAATAAACTTTTTTAACGATTGAAAATGAAGATAACATAAACGAAAAGACACAGAAAAGAAAAAGATAACAGTAGCAATTGTGCATCGAACGGAGGACCTCATGGTCTATTCGGGTCCTAATCCACTGTGCTCCTGAAGTCTTGGGTTCGAGACCCAATTGCTACCGTTAACTTATTCTTTTCTGTGTCTTTTCGATTTTATGTTTCATTTTGAGAGTTGTTAATATTATCTTCAAAGATTAAAAATATACTATCTACAATGAGGTATGTAACTTTCAATAAGTTATTCCAAATGTGAAAAAAAAATCGTTTTATTATGTGTTATATTTTGCGTTAACTACTTTGATGTACAAAAAAAATCACCTATTATTGGCGTTATTTAAAAAAATAAAATAAATTGTGATGTCTGAATTCTCTTGATTATGCGGGACAAGGTATTATCTTATTTTTATGATAGTTAAATGAATATAGCAAATCTCCATGGTTATTGAAATACCGTTGAACCCGAGGAACTTTGCAAATTACATGATACCAGGGCTCACATTTTGAAAAAATTTGCTGCTTTGGACAAAGAAGCAGACTTCTGCTTCATGGTTTTGATTTTGCCGGTTCAATGGTTAATTTCAAAACGGATCAATTAAACAGTTCTGTTTTGTCTTGTTAACGTCAAACTGTTGTCAGAAAATTAAATTAATGAACAACGCACTAAAAAGAATTGTTTTGGAATGACCGATCAGTTGCTGCGTTAATAAACGTGTCTAGTTCTCTCCCAGGCGTCGTGGGTTCAATCAAAACCACCCAGATCACAAGGCCGGGACACTGTATAAAATCGCCCCCTTAACTAAGAATTTTAAAAACATATTTCCAATAAATTTAATTTAAAAATAAAATAATTCAAATAAATTAAATTTAAAAATAAAATAATTCTAATAAATTAAATTTAAAAATAAAATAAATAATTTTTTTTTTTTTTTTTCATTTAAAACATTTTAATTTAAAAAAAAAATTAATAAAATATATTAAAAAAAATTAATAAAATATATGAAAGAAAAAATTAATAAAAAAAATAATAAAAAAATCATTGCATAAGGAACATCTGTTTCAAATATAGTTCGGTTATTTGAAACCAGGGAATGTTATCTTTCAAGTGGTTGTAGTAATTGATTGAAGGAAGAAATAAAAGCAGTTTCTACCTAATTTTTTTTTAAAAATTAAAATCGCTTAGTTGGACTCCCCTGGCATTAAACGCTCGCGCCCTGGGCGGGGCGGGCAATCAGCGCTCCTTGTATCGCCGATTAATGAAACTCCCTTAAAGATTCTGGATGGTTGTAGGGGTGGCACCGGGGTGGCGCCGGCGTGGGTGGCAGCCTGGCACCCGCCGGCACCCCGCCTCGGGTGGCCGGCACCGGCCCCGGCCCGGGTGATCTACGGGCCGTAAATGCTTCCTTTCGGCGCCTCTGCTAATTGAAATCTACCGGGCGGCCGTCGATTGCCAGTAAAAATCATGGGTTTTATTGAATGTCTGTACCGAAATACGGCAACGTTAAAGTAATGTGTTTTCAACTTCCAAAGATTTTTTATAAATATATCGGTTTTCATTTTAGGTACCGTAGATACAATATACAGACAACCAATATGTTTTTTAACGATGCACCATTTCATATACGGCGATTTCAATAGTAGAAAACTTGATTCCCAATATGCGTGATTTACGGTTTTGTAGGTACATTTACCTACAAAAGTTTCGAATGTGTCTAAATCTGATGTACTCATAATTTGAACACGAACATCTTAGATCAGTATTTCTCAACGGGTGGCAATTTGAATGTTTTAACGAGCGAAGCTAGCAGTCCACAGTGGAGTGCTGACACCATTCCTGATATATATGTTAGTGAAGCATGAAACTGAGATCTCTGTGGCGAATGCGTGGTAAAACCATTTATGATTGTGTGAAAAATGTTTATTTCGTAAAGAATGCAAGGCTTAACAAGTAAGATTAAGAAAGGGACACTTCGATGGTTTGGGTATGCAGAGCGAATGAACAAGGAAAGGAGTGTAAGGATAATATATATGACGCAAATGTGAATGGAAGAAAAAGCCGGGGACGCCCGAGGAAGGCATGCCACGGTTAATTGAATCAAATACTTGAGAGGGGCCATGGCAGAAGTCATAACATAAAAGAATGTATGAGACGGTGTATGAATGTGGTTTGGCAATCCGTCCTCTCTGCCTACACCTGCTGAGAAACGGGGTGATGGTTAGTTAGTCGATTAGTTAGTCAGTTATGGAGAAATTCGCAAATAATTCATTATTAATGTTTGCTACCTACTTTTGCTTGGTAAAGAAATCGCATTTCAAAAAAAAGATGGCAACACTAGCGCAAATGCCAACATATTGAGGTTGTAGTTGATTCGTGTGTTATTATTATAGTATTATTATGTATTTTCCGGTCAGTGGCTGAGTTGGCATCGCGTCCGCTTACTGTGATGGTAGTAGGAGATTTTCAAATATTGTCAGGTTATTCTTAAACCTGGAATATCTGCGCTCTTAAAATGAAATAAAAATTAATGAGACGCATAGTGAGCTTTCCCCTGCTAAGATGCTGTAGTTCAAGTTGGGCATTGCACAAATAAGGTTGAGAAACACTGCCGTAGACCTTATAGTGCGTTGTGCAGGAATTGAGAACCTTATTACATACATAGGAAGGTAATTAATACGATAGTCACCTTCAACATTGAGGTGC
>JAHDVE020002782.1:0-183067 GCA_022606495.2 Halesus radiatus
TATTCAATTAGGGACTATAATATTCAAAAAAGTGAACTTTGTTTTATTCTTTAGTAAAGTATTGATAAATCTATGTGAAACTGTTCTATCCTTGAATTTTCTGATCCAATTACGAAAAAATATATTATGATCAAGCTAGAATAAAAAAATATGTATATAAAAAAGTCAATAAAATCAATAAAATCAATAAAATCAATAAAATCAATAAAATCAATAAAATCAATTCAGAACATTTTCTAAAATCTTAAACCTTTCAAGACATATATTATAGATATTTATTTTCTTAATACAAATGGTTAGACATGTTCAAGGAGGAGCCTTTCAAATGCAAGCTATGATGATGGCAAATGTTCCTTTCTATATGAATGGAGTCATTACCTATTCTGGACCCTACACAAACTTTGCTTTCCAATATGGCAACCTCAGCCCATAAGACAGGGCGAATGTCAAGGTAATGAATATTTCAACTAGTGGTCAAGTGGTCAAAGCAGGAAGCTTGTGTTGTCTTATGACGACTCTCATCACCGGTGCCTTCTGCATTTTTCCTCTATGTTTTCTCTGTTGCGACTGTTACACCAAACATATCTCTGGCTTATATGGTGTGGATCCTAACTTTTATCAGATGATTGCCCAATGCATTATCGACTTGCCTCTCCTCGAAGTGTTGTCCCTTAAAGTGCAAGACAATTACTTCAAGCCGAACTCTGCTGCTCTATTGGAAAATGCGATATTATCAAAATCAAAGTTCTACAAATTTAACTTTGTCAACGCAGCTAATGGACTTGATCTAAAGGACGAAGGGACAGGATATGCTGAATTTGATTCATGTTTTCCAAGAATCAAGTCGGTCCCTAATGTTCTTTCCACCATGAGCTGGCATATGAAGATATACTCAAGTTAGATGACAACTGCCAATTCCGGAATGGGAAACTACAGCTCATCAATGAATGGAATGGTTAATCCCCAAATTCCGCAGACCTTCAATAATCCTGCTTACCAGAATAATCCTGTTTACCAGAATAATCCGGTATATGGGAATAATTATCCACCTTCGTGACACAAGTGAATTTTTTTTAGAAAAACATATAAAAAATATAACGTCCATTTATAAAATTACCAATAAGTTGGCATGTCACTTAAAAAACGGAAAAAAAAACACTTTACACATAGACTTTGTATTAATGTTTTTTATTAGAAACTATAATTAAATTTCCCCACCTTTGAATCAAATTAAAATTTATTAAGGCCAAAGTATAAAGATATAAAAAATACAGTATTTTGCTATAATTGCTTTATTTCCCCTTCTACAGCCATGGAATAGCTAGACAAATATTCGCCTAAGTAATCATTTGCAAAAATGTATCTTCAGGAAATCAGCAATAATCACTGTGAATTTGTGTCTTGGCATCAGGAGCCCATTTCAGGAACTAAAATCAGAGAACAAAGCAGGAGTAACAGACAAAGCAAATTCTAAGTTCAAAGATCAACATCAATGAGCCAGAGAGTACAACTCCATTAGGTGTTGAGGTGCGCAAAAACCTCACTGAAAAAAATTCCCCTTTCGGTAACCAAAACCATAATCGACAATCGATTGATGGATTGTTAATAT
Source organism: Halesus radiatus (assembly GCA_022606495.2). Lineage (NCBI taxonomy): Eukaryota > Metazoa > Arthropoda > Insecta > Trichoptera > Limnephilidae > Halesus > Halesus radiatus. The sequence continues at coordinate 1,610 of JAHDVE020002782.1, forward strand.
CAAACCATCCATGTTGCCACCAAGAGAACGACCATGGACAGAGATAAATAAAATAATAGCAATGAAGAGCGGTTTTCGCAACGAGAGAATCACCAGTCTTTGAAAAGACCGTTGTTAGTTTCACCAGCCACCAGTGCCAGATTGTTGCTGTCTGACAAGAAATAAGAGCTCGTTCATAATAATTAGAATGCTGCCAGTATGTGGTTAAAGAAAAGAAATGAAGGAGCATCGCTCTCGTCGATCCTCAAAAACATAGTGGTAGCGAATACCCAAGACAGAATTGTATAATCAAATCGACTACCTTGTATCTTTATAAAGACAATTTGTCCAAATACTTAATGAAGTTTATTTTTAACTTATTATTATCATTATGTATTATTAATTAGACAATTAGAATAAAAATATGTTTTTTGGTAGGCTTGAGAGAGATTTTAAAAAATATAAAATTCATAAATTTAAAGTTAAATAAATTAACGTTCATGTTAGAAATGCAAAGAGGAGAATCCGCGGTGGAACATCCAAAATAGTAAAATTTCCAGATCTACCTCCGAATGAAGCCTCGACTCACCCCTCTCAACACACTCAACCCGCTCCAACTCGATGACTCTGAGGAGACCATCCGCAAGCTTTCCGATACCCGCATCGAAATGATCTGCCCTTATTATTCTGACAACGATAAATGCTTCCAGTTCGACGAAGTCTTTGACGGGGGAGTCAATAATCTAGAACTCTTCGAAAAAACGATGACTGCTCCAATACATAACGTACTTAATGGGTTCAACTCGACAGTGCTCATATACGGCATGACAGGCGCAGGCAAGACGTACACCATGTTTGGGGCGGCTGGAGGGACTGAGTAAGCACGAGGTGGAGTGGCTGACGGGATCATCTACCTCACCCTTTCCAGGATATTTGAGCTGGTGCGAAAATAGCCATAATCGAAGACTAAGGTCAATCTTTCATTCTATGAGATATACAACGAGACGATCCGAGATCTCCTGCGCGAGAACTCGGCTAACCTGAATATCATGGAGGATATCGTGCGAGGGGTGTTTATCTCGGACATTTCCGAGCAGAGTTTAGAGACAGAACGACAGGCTCGCGAATGGGTCAAGGAGGGCATGGAACGGAGAGCTATGAACGCAACCAAGAGTAACGAAGTCTCCTCGCGCTCCCATGCCATCCTCCAACTGACAATACGAAAAGTTGCGCAAGACCCAATCTCCAACAAAGTTAGAGTCACTGAGTCCAAGCTCTTCCTAATCGACCTCGCAGGTAATTAAAAAAGTTACTCAAATTCTAACAAAAGATTCGTGGAGGGAGTCAATATCAATAAGAGTCTGTTGACCTTGGGAAAATGTATTAACATCCTTGCCTAGCAGAAGAAGGGTCAGTTCGTTCCATTTCGAGACTCGAAACTCACGAGAATTCTTAAAGAATCTCTGGGAGGAAATTCAAAAACCGTAATGATTGCATGTGTATCTTCGGAGAAGAAGTATTATGAGGAGACTCTTAACACTCTCAAGTACTCGTGCCTCGCTAAAAATATAAAGAATAAGACTTCTAAAAATATCCGAGACGCCACGAAGAGTGACTTATCTACAGTCAGGAACGAGTGTGTGGCTCTAAAAAGTTAGCGGTCAGTCGACGAAGATCCTGATAGTTATCTTTTCGAGCTGTTGTCTGATCTCTTTGCCAATATTTAGAGGAAATCAAAATCTTAGATAGTGTTAGCGAATCTGAAGGAGGCCAGGGCCAAGCAGAGTCAGCCCAAATCCGAAATAGTCTTCCAACTTACGGAGATGATCTTATTGATTGAACAAGAAAGAACCCAGATTCTCCAATAAGGATAACGCTTTTATAAATCGTTAGTCGATCATTTTCTGGCTCACAAAACCAACAAAACGAATCTCCCGACAGTCCAAAACTCTGGGAACCTGGATAAAACTGTAAAATAGCAGGCACGCCAAATAGAGTCATATAAAAAGGAAATCTCCAGTCTGAAAAAAGACCTAGAAGAAAGGGAATCCTTGATCCGTTAGCTCCGCTAGCAGAGCAGTCTACGATAGATAAAGGACCAACAAAATATTACAAACATCTCTTTGCCACATGGAAACAGCACGGAAAAACCACAGCTACCCGAAGGAGGACACTCTGTTCGTTCCAGCTTTTTTAACCACAAGAGCAACAATCCCGCCACCTTAGGGAACAAGCGATCCGACAGTAACCAGGAGAATTCAAGTGCGAATTCAAGTCAAATTTGGGGCAAAATGAAGATAAAGCTGACCAGTCCCGAAACACGCAAGAGCAAAGGCCAAAAGGAGACAGTCCCGACCATCTCCCAGCTCTCGATAAAAGCTTTGTCCAAGAACTAATTCGACGAAGAAGAGAATAGCGAAAATCGCAAGAAATTCGGTGTAAATGCCTTACCGAGCAGGAGTTATCTGGAAAAAAGGCCGAAAGAGGTCATTATTGATCTTCAAGAAAGGCCAGCAATAGTGACTAAATAGCAATTTGTGGCTGAAATGAAGGAGGTCTAAAAATATCTGAAGGAAGGACAGTGTACAAAAGACATACAGCGGGTGCTCAGCGTTCAAGATGAATGCAACTTTTAGCTCTCAGGGATTGAACAATCAATTCTGAGAAAGTTGAGGTTTTTTCAGAAAGAGCCTTTGAAAAGTGTATAGAGGCTTGTGCCAAGTAAAGAGATAAAAAGAAGTGTATCTAAAAAAAACATGCAGAGTGCGACAGTTCGTTTTAAATGATTTTTTTATTTATGTATTATAGCTGCTTATATTTTTTTCATTATTATTTTCGACACTATTCTTATGATATATAGAAACAAAGAAAAGAATTACACATATATATAGAGTTTGAAAAGCAAAAATAATTAATAATTAATAACATAAAAAATAATTAGAATCAATATCCTCTAATTAGTTTCCATTATTCCGCAGTTCATAATCTTTTGATATTCAGAAATCCTTCAGCACCATGCTATCCGTTGAAGCACACACTTATTCTTGCTCTCGAAGGCAACATCATATACTCCACCACTTTTGATCCCACCATATCCTTTTGTCTTCGTTTTTTCCCTCCGCCCTCCTACGTGGGTGCATTCACAATCTTAGTAAACACCACCTCTGCGTTCACCAGTATAGATATCACAGGTTTAGACTTACAGAAAAAGCACACAGTCAGCTCATACATTCCTGCTGCTAGTGCTAAGATATTAGTTTTGTCCTTATCCCACAGGAAGTTATCTGGCAGCGTGTTGACGCTTTCGGATTCCCATGGCACGAGACCTCCCGTTTTGACCTCGCCAGACAACCAAAGCCATCGAGCTACAATATTTTCGGAGCACAATGTTTCGTTGATCGAGGCCTGGTCTGCCAACATTATCTTCATGTCGGAGTCCATTACTCTAGTCTGTAATTCATTGTGTATTTCTTTAATCGCATTATTGATCACGTCAACACCTAATTTAATAAAAAAGATTATAAAGAGTTAGTTTAAATATATTCGATATATTAATACTTGGTTTCGAGTCTACCAAAACACAGACGTCCTTGATGTTAGCTTTCGTGTTGAGTTACTTCTGATAAGACTCCATCTTCTTCTTTATTTCGCTCAAATCTGCCTCGTATTCTGACAATGTTAATTTCTACTGCAGTTCGCCATAAACCTTGTCCACCACCTTTCTGCACTCGTCGACTTCCCGTCTCACCTTTTTATGTGAATCTTAGAGACTGTATTGGTCTTGGCGGTCCTGCTTCCTACTCACCAAAGCCACCACCTCTCCGAGTTCAACACCTATCGACCCTAGCCGACCCATCAATGACTTCTCAACTCCTGTCACTATTCCTATCACTTCCTCACGATCTTCTTTGAGGCGTTTGTTGATGTCTATTTGCCACTTATTGAAAGCTAACTGAATCTCCTCGGATTCGAGTTTTTCTTCCAGGTTGGTTACCACTTGGCTCTTGAACTCGATCCAATCCTTTCTGTCTACAGATTTGGCAGCCACCTCCTCTGCCCGTCGCCGCACCCCATCGATCTCTTCATAGAGTTTGTCCTCCTTTTTCTTCCAATTCTTCATCTCGTCTGCTACTTCTTTTAGTAGACTCGCTCTGCTTTAATATTGTTCTTTTCCCTTGATAAAGATTTCTTAATGCAACGACTTGGTTTCCGCTTTAATACGTGTGGTCTCTTCAACCAATTAGTACCTTAAGTTAGATAACATTGGGGACACATCATTATGATTGAGTTTCGTCGACAGGTCTTTAGAAGCAGTGGTTAAACCTTCTTGGAGAGTGTCCAGTCGTTTGCGTAGTTTATCAAGCTCGCCGAACGTAAGTTCTTTAATCTGCTTTTCGAGACGGTTCTTCATCTCCTCGGTGGCCTGAATGACCAGCTCGATTTCTGCTTTGTCAGCCTTTTAAGCAATGTTCACCATCATAATATTGAGATCAGTTTTATCACATTTTTTCTCGATGACTTGAGTGAGCTTTTCAATGGTGGACAGGTCGACCTTAGTCTCAAGATTATTGACTATGTATTCGAGATCTGCGATATCTGCCTTTTTCGAAATCATAGTGTCTAACTCGCTCTTGCTTAGTTTCTTTTGCAGCGAGGAGTTTAAAGTCTTTTTGCTGACTTTACCATCGAGAGCTTCGTTGATATCGCCGATATTGGCTTTTTGCTATAGGATAGTCAGCACCTCATGCATTTCCTGCATAGTGGCGAACCCGGCCATCTGTTTCTGTATGTCCTCCAGCTTGTTTTGAACCCCGTTGATTTAGAGGTATCGATCAGAAACTGACGGTCCCCTTTCAGAATTAACGGAGGCGTTGTGTTTAATAAAATGCCGTAAGTCTTCGACGCTAGCCTTACTCACTAATACCTGCTGCACATCTGCTTTGGTGGCATAATCTTTGAGAACTGTGTGGAACTCCGCCAATGAGATCTTTGTCTCAAGTGCATTAGAGATCTCCGTGATGGTGCGAGAAACGTCACTGATGTTGGCCTTGAGCGAAAGACCAGTGGTGAGTTCCATCTTGGAGGCTCTTGTAGGTAGTGTGCCTTTGATTTCGCGAAGTGATTATGATTGAACTTTTACGAGATCAGTCAAAGCTCTGAAAGTTAATTTAACGATATCGTCGACTCCTTTCCATTCGGTATGCCCCTAAAGTATGTTTTTTAAAATGTGATATAACTAATATGGATGTATTTTACTTGAAGTAAATCCTCAATTATATTGACAGAAAACGGATCGAGATCCACAATTTCTCTGGAATGTTTTGACCTATTTGGATTTACACTTTTCATGCTAGAGTTTGTTATTAATAATAAAAAATATAAGTATGAATATTTCAAATTATAGTTAATTTATTGAAAAATATATAAGAAAACGTATGACCAAATTAACATTATTTTGAATTGAGAAAATCCATATTGGTTATAACAGCTAAATTAATTTACTTATCATTGCTGGATGAGCAGCAATAAGCTTTTTTAAAAAATAAATGCCATTTTTTAAAAAAGTTAATCAATATATTTATAAACAAATAAATACATATCATATTAATAATAATCGATAAGCAGAAATTTAAGAACGCTAGAATATCGATAAATCGAAAAACACAAATAAAAATGATACACAGTAAACATTTAGGGAGTAATTCGCATATGCTCACAGTATCGAGGTCGACGAACCATCTCACAGAGAGCGAATTGGCACGAAAAAGGCCCAAAGAAACTCGTTTGGATCTCGTAACTACATAATCCCTATGCTTATCATAATCTAAACAAATCATATATGTTCATATAATCTTTGTTGTCTTCTGCCGAATTACTCAGTAAAAAATGTACCAAGACTCCATCGAGCTCCACAAAATATACGTTAACCTCATCAGCTAAAATTAATCGATTCGGGCAGAACTATCGAAAGTCGATGTAAACTTTACCATCCTGCTAAATATATATATCATCCTTAATTATATCTTATAATTTGATCCATACAGAACATGAAAACTGGAAGGCAGGAATTAATATCCTCGGTTGAGGGAGTCATCACATAAAAGTCGAAAGAACTCAAGTCAGACGGCAAGAGCTCGAGCTGGCTGGTCTACAAGCTTCGCAAACAGATTCTACTGCTCAAGAAAGAAATCGAATGCAAATAGAAAATCATAGTCGAGTATTCCCAGAACAGGGAAAATTACCTCCTCAAAGAAAAGCAGAACGAAAAGGAGTGCATCGACTCACTCCTAAACTATTTCAACATCCGTTCCGAGACTGAGCCCAAAAGCGATCAGGTAGACGAGCTATTCGAACTCAAGCTCTTCAGCCAGTCACAGACGGATAAGATCCAGCAACTCTAAATCATGCTCGAAGCCTAGTAAAAGGAATGCAAGAAGGTGCTGGCCTAAATCACGTTACGGAAGCTTCAGAACGAGAAGATCAAAGAGGAGGATGAGCAGGTTCGAGTTTTTGAGTAGATGAGTTTAGCTAGGTCCAAATCCATCCAACAGCATTCTCAATAGTCTGCCCGCAACAAAGATGGTCGTCCAGGCGACTTAACGGTGGACATCCACGAGTTGGAACTCATCAAGGTAAGGAAGGCTGAATAAATTAAGCATCTCGAGAACGCCATCGAGAAGATCATCGAGAGAGAGAAACTGGAAAGGAAACGGCTCGAACGGGAACTGGCGAATCTTCGTGAACATCCATAAATAAGGAGCAGCCCCTTGAAGAACTCGAAGAACATCAACCTGTCACAACTACTCAAGAAAGACTCATCGGGCAGGAACCAGCCGACCAGCAAGAGCGTAGAAGAGTCGGAACGAGATGAACCTATGATTCTCGTACACAAGGTCAAACCCACCCATGTCGGGCAGATCAGTCGATTTTTGAAATTCAACCTGTCAATCAAGAGATTTACGCATGAACGTTGGAAAAATTAATTCGTTGATTCGTCAGTGACTACCTTATCAATCAAAGCACTAATTCAAATCTTGAAAAAGTACATCAATTGCTAGTTCTTTTATTTTTTTCTATTATTTTTTTACTTGTTATTTTTTAGGGCTCCTTTCGAAATACAAAAACATGAAGATGCTAAATTACTCGCTCGATACCTGGTCGAAGATAGTAGAGACTAAAAACTCAACTATGACGAGAAGTTGACACAAAGCCTCCCTGTGATTAAAAGCATATTGGAGAAGGTCATCGGACAAATCAGAATCTACACGGAAGTCGAAGAAAAAACCATCATTGCAGAAGCTAGTGGACTCATCCATAAGTACAAAGGCCTTATAATGCCGGCTTTGGAAGCCAAGGCACCAAAAGGAATGGACACCTTGAACGAGAAGGAGCTGGTCGAGGTGATTGATAACTGCATGATTGACCTGACGCAAGTTCACCTCGAGTATCTAGTACTATATCTGTTTAGCTTTTCTCGATAACTGGACCGTCTATCTTTGAAGAAAATACTTGATATGGGATTCGTCCCTATTAAATATGAAGAGTGAAATTTTCATTTAGATGTTTTCGATATTAAATATAGGAGTATATATATATAAGAACATAATATTATAGGAGTATAATTCATGTTTCAAAGATTCCTCTGTATTTATCGAAAGGGAACGATCTATTTATAATGGATCCATTCTCATGTAATAAGATGCTCGCGTAGCTCAGTCGGTAGAGCGCTCGGCTGTTAACCGAAAGGTCGGTGGTTCAAACCCACCCGTGAGCGATTTTTTTTATTAAATATCAATTGTTATTTTATTTGAATAATAATATATTATAATATACTTTTAAGCTCCATTATATATATTTCAATTCATATATATCATTACTCGTGAAAAATTATGTATACTAATATCGGAACAATATGTTTATTTTATAAATATGAATTCGCTTCACAGATTCTTAAGCTGATCTGCCAAATCATTCTCCATCTTCTTGAGTCCTTCGAGTTGGGCCTTCTGGAAATCTAAATCCTTGTTGAGCTTCGCCTCCTCATCTGCTAATCCTTTCAGGGCTTCTTCGCTACTGTCGAGCTTCGCTTTGTAGTCCCTCGCTGATTTTTCTGTTTTATCCAGCGTATCCTTGATCTACCCATAAAATATTTTATTAAACACATTTTTTATTATTATTATTATTGTTAATTACGGAAAGGAATGCCTTCTTATACTCTTCAATAACAAGGTGTGCTTTCGTCAAAGCAATCTTGTGTTAGTCTTCTTTGGCTTCTAAAACTTTGAGTCTCTTAGAAATTTTTTATCCATCGTATTTGCTCTTTTCAAGCATTGCACCAGTATCCGCACCTGAAGTCTTGAAGCCTTCGATCATATCCACTTTTTGTTTTAGGGTGGACATGTGGATTTCAATTTCCAAGGATTTTTTCTTTAATTGTGCGTCGACTAAGGCATCGCTCGCCACCAGGCTTGATTCCAGTCTTTTCAGTTCATTCTTAGTACTATAATTTTATTTTTTAATGAGTTACATTTTTTTTAACATTAAGATTTCTCAATCAATAATAATATTTTTACATTTAACTCTCTTTGAATTTTTAAATCTTATTTTTGCCACTTTCCTCAAATCCTTATTGGACGGACTTGATCCTGGCGTGGAGGCCTTCGATAGTCTTGTTCCTTTTTTCTACTTCTCGGACCTCGAACTATTTGGCTTATTTGAGTTCCTCTTCGTATTTTTTAATGAAGTTTTTATGGAGTTTTTCCAAGTCACCCTTTTCTTTCGATGCTTTTTGATATTACTTGAATACTAAATAATATTAACAATAATAACAACAACAAATAATATACAACAATTTGATTTTTTTATAAATATGTGATATTACGAGCATCTCTTGTGTCTTTGAGGCTCTGATATTAAGTCTTGCTTTTGAATGAGGCCTCGTATTCTTTATTCAAAATTTACAACTAAAGTAAGCATATGCAATAATCAGTAAAAAATAATGTGTAAAAGTTGAAAGAACATGGAATTGAAATTACGAGCTTGTTGATTTTATCGATTGCAGTGGTCGCTTCGGTATCTTTGGAGTCAATGGTGTGCTTTTTATATTTCTTCTCTAGGATTTATTATTTTTTTAAATAAAGTGGCGAAGTTTGAATATAATGTATATATTTTTTTTTGTTTTACTTTATTTCTTGATCTCATCGGCTAGAGAGTACTCAGTCATTTCGATTTCAGGTGGAATCGCAAGGTTAAGTTCGTTGAGTAGGGATTTAAACTCATCGAAAATGGGATTCTAAGTTGGATTCATTTTGTTTGTTTGATAGGGGAGGGTTTTGTTTAATTTTTTTTTCAAAAATTATTATTATAATTGCTAGTTTTAAAATAATACAATTCAATTAATTTGATAACCACCATTTTTATCACATAGATAATAAATTAAAAAAAAAAAGAGTATTCAATGAAATATATATAAAGGACTTTAGTATTTCTTTGCGTACGATTGGTTTTTTCTAGTGTATATATTTTAACTTTATATATAATTCACATCAGATAATACATTATCCAAATGGATATTAAATAATGTTACGAATTTTAGAACACTGAATCTTGGCATGTTTAGGTAAAACCTTCCCAACTCCCTGTTGGGGAGGGACTCTTCGCCAAATCCAACTTCGAAACCGGCGAGATCATTGGTGAGTACAGAGGCCCAATCATCGACAGCTAGTACTGCAACGACGACTTTTATCAACAAGAAGATAAGATGGTCTACATAAATAAAATGTATTGTGTACTAGGAAGGTCTGCCATGTGCAAAGCTAATGATATCGTGAAATACGAACCTGACCAATTTTAGACATCGGAAGAGTACGAAATGTTTCGGTAGAAGAAGGTACTGCCTGTGCATACTCAATATACTCGAAATGCTCAGATTTAAGTCAATAAAACAAAGGCTTTTTTGGTGGCTTCGAGAAATATCGAGGCGGGGGAGGAGATTTTTACAAATTATGGATACGAGTACTGGGAATATTTTCTGAAAAGAGACCCTAGGAATCCTAATCACTTGGCAAATATTGCTAAATCTTAATGAAAAAGAGTAGATTTTCGGGAGAAATGTGATATTATGTTTATTCGATTGTATCTTTTATATATTGTATAGTACTTGGCCAAATCTTAGATGTGTTGTGGGACCTTAAAATATATTTCAATAAGTTAAATTTTAACTAAGCATATAAATTTTTTATATTGATATTCCAACCCTCCCATCCTAAATAGAGAAATTAATATTCTAACACTAGTAAAAAATATCATTTCAATAGATACTAAACATTTATTTCTTCTATTATCATAACATTAGATTTACATATAATAATAATAATATCAATATTGTCTCACACATGCATACTGATCACGGCGCCCCGACCATAAACAATATAGTTAATTCATTCACGATGAGTCCATCCTTTACCCAAATAGCCAGTTACCTCATTGTATTCTCGCAAATTGCTGTGTATCTCGGCTGCATTCACGCCGACCTACCCTCAGAAACGGACCAGATCGCATGGACAATGACTTACTGCTTCCTCGCCTCTCTGCTGGTCATCTCGACCTTCCAAGCCTCGTACATCGATCCCAGCGACCCTGTAGTGTCGCGTTATCGAGCCACTCTCAATGACAACATCGACTTCAGCAAAGGCAGCAACTATTACTTCTGTACATATTGCGATAGTTACTGCGACGCTAAATCCAAACACTGTCGCCAATGCAATCGTTGTGTTGATAACTTCGACCACCACTGTATCTGGATTAATAACTGCATCGGTGGGAGAAACTATAGGGAGTTTATGGTGATGATCGTGGCTGCTTTGTCCCTAATGGCGCACTTCGAGGCTGCTGCTTTCTATCATACTTTCAACAAGTTGTAAATTGCTCGTAGAGAACCCAATGTCAAGATGTTACTTGTCTGGATAATGATGTCAGTAACTTTTATATTTCTGAGTCTGCTCATATACCTGGTGGGGCTGCACTGCTATTTGATAGCGAAAGGTATTACAACCTTCGAATTCAGCCGCGGCATCGACAGAGAAAAGAGACGTGAGTAGACCCGAGAGAGGGAACTGGCAGCTGGAACCAGGAGGAACGAGTAGACAAGGCCAGAAAATGTGTTTGTGCCTCCTGTGGCTCCTGAGGCATTTGAGGTTTCCAACTAACAACTCGCATCCCAGACCCATAACAATACAACAACCGGCGAAAGAGAAGTGGTAGCTGTGCCACCCATAAAGACAACTACTGTTCAAATTATAGGTGGTCCCCAAAATACAGATGATGCGATAATTGGTGGAGACAAACACTGATACATTTCTTGCAATCGATATTTTTCCTTTTTTCTCTCTCTCTATTATTTTTTTATAGATTTATATGCTGAGTCTAATATGTTTATTGTTCTAAATACATTATTCAAATATATTCACATCATATGACTTATGCTCTGAGATTATCGGGTTTTCATTGGATAGTTTTTTTTTTCTTCTCCTTATCCTTAACCTATTAATTTATTTCTTTCTCCATATTTATAAATATATTTTATTATTATAAATAAAATTGGTGAGATTGTTAACATATTAGAAGAAAAAAAGAAATTCCTCAGATATTTTATATTTTTTACATTAATTAATTAATAAATACATCATTCAACATTAAAAGTAACAAAAAAAAATATGGAAGTTATTAAATGTTTATCAGTTTAAAGATAATTTTAAGGAAAAATATGCAGACACAAAACATCTGAAAGTTTCTGCCCATCTTCCATCACTTATCCTCTCATGATAAATGCATTGTTATGCTTTTTTTGCTTTGCTTTTTTCTAACCTCATTCACTCAACATTTTGTATTTTTTGAAGAGTGAACTTGGAATAAAAAAAAAGACAAATAATGTTGTTGGCTGAATAGACCAATCAACGATCAATCAATCAAAAAAAAGAATCACTCGGGACACGCCCGACATATGGGGCAAGTCTTTTTCTTGGCCAGCCATTTTTTGAGGCAGACAACGTGATACACATGTTGACATGGCAGTTGCATTAATCGGCATCCTACAAAAAATAAATTTGAAAAATAATATAAATATATGTCTATACCTAGAATAAATCTCAATATAATATATTTATATATAATAAACAAGAGTGTTTTTCCTAGGCTGGTGGGGTATATTAAAAAATGTGAAGATTAATCAAATATGTTGATTGAAAAACCTTTAATTATATTCGCCAAGCAAATGCTACATTAAGCATTTGGATTTGCAAAAGATGATATTGATAATTAAGAAAAGGTTTAGGCTGCTTTAAATCGCTTGAATCGTTTCGGCCGGCATCCCTGGGCGTGCTTAGGAGGAGAGGGGCGGGCAGCAGGCTGCAATATGCTGTTAAGTCCATCAAGATAGTCAACAAAAGTTGAGGAAATTGATATTCGAATTGATTCAAAATCATTCTGTTATTTGTTATTATTGATCATTATATTTTTTTAGTATTGTTTCGGTTTGATTGATATAGTAGGTAATTCGTGTACCTCACATCGCTCATCTCTTGATTCTGGGATCAACTATAAACAGTTGTAGTCCTCATTTAATTAATAACTGTCGATTTGGACGTTTTCACTGTGATTCAGAGTAAATTCATCTTTTCTTAATTAGAGAATATCGTCATCTTATGCAGTTCTTCTTTCTCTACTTTCTAAAAAATCACATTCAGTGGGGTTCATTTTTTTTAGTTGATAATTGTCTGGTAATGCGTTCAGGGAGATATTTGTTTATTGGATTATATATTTTTTTAAACGAGAGAAGTATTGATACAAAAACTCTGAGGATCGAGTGTTTTTTGTCAGGAATGGTTTATTGTACTGTAATAATTTATTTATAGACATCGAAATAGATCAGGTTTTATACATACAAGTAATTTGGACCAAAAATCTTATACGAGTTTCATCAAAACTACATAATAATAAATAAACCTGCCCATAATTTTTTAGATGAAGTTGAAAACAAAAAAGTATTGATAAAATAAAAAAAAATAAAAAAACAAACTAATATTGATTTAATTGAAAAATATTATCTATAACAATTATTAACTTTGACAAAATTATATAAAAAAAATCAACCACTTTTGTTTTTGTTAAAATGTACTTAGCAAGAAGTATTATCAGAATGTTTGCGAAAGTGAAGACTCCGACTCTCACTTCAATGTTTACTGATCTAGCTTCAGATAAGCAGGCTACCACCGGAAGGTCTTGGAGAGCCGATGAGCTTCGACTCAAGTCAAGCGACGACTTACATAAATTATGGTATGTCTGCTTGAGGGAAAAAAATCTTCTGCGGGCCGATGCTGTTATTGAAAATCAGGCGAACAACGGTAACCAGGCCCCTTCTTCGACCAGACATAGACTTCACAAGGTATCTCTGAGCATGACAAGGATTTTGGCGGTGATAGGCGAGAGACAAAGAGCAAGACAAGATTATCGAAGAAAACTAGAATAATAATATATTAGCAAGAAAAGGCAAGAGCTGTTGAGCCAAGTGGAGAGTAGTAAGGAATCTGAAGTGCCCCAGTTGACATGGAGGATCATGAAATAAAAATACCGATAACTGAGGAAAGGAGTTGATAATATCGATTATCTGCAAAAACAAGGTACAAATATTTAAACATTATTACGGTTCGATAAACAAAAAATAATCACACAAAAAACAACAAATACCCTATTTAACGATTGACCCTTATAATATTATGCAGCCGATTTTTAAAAGAATCAAAAACTAAAAAAATAATAATTGGACAAGAAATTCAGTCAACCTATCCCTGAGTTCACATCTTATTTCGAGCAACAACTCGCCACCGGAAACCTCAATCCCAACCAATAATAAATCCTGAGAAGTCACGTCAAGAACTGGAAACTGTTGTCGTTGAGACAGAGAAGAATCGTGTTAGGGTTTATCAACGGCAGAAGAGCCAGAGACGCCAAGGCTGAATTCATGAAATAGTTGAAGATGCTCGGACAAAAGTTAGCATACGATAACGCTAAGGCACAAGTTGACGATACGAAAGGCTAAGCCTCCAAGAGATAAGCAAGTAGCACACAGTCATTATGAGGCCCAGATAAGATGAATATGATGTTTATATGTTATTCCTATATTTGACGAGTATCATTATTATAATTGAGACCAACAATTTGGTGAGAGAATCCACTTAAGGGAAGAATAATAATAAAAATACATGTTATTAGAATAATTACTACATACTTGGCATCACTATACTTTATCTAGCAGGAAAGATAGTTTTTAACATGATTAAATGATCCAATAACAATCTGATAAGCTGCTTACCCTAATGTTTTTTGTTTTTTGATTAGTTTATACGCACTTATTTATCTTAGGAATGATTTTTTAAAAAAAGATAGATAAAACGACGTGTTATTTACTAAAATAAAATATAACACAAAATACTAATATTCGAATCTATTGAAATTAAATTAAGAAAATATTGCATTTAATCGAATATGCTTTCCTAAAATAAATATTCCTACTTTTAAAACACTCGTTTGTTTCCGCATTTAGTTGGTAAGAAAAATATTTTTAAAAATACATATTTTTTATACAGAGATATTATTAGAATACATATATTTCTTTTTTCGAATTCCCAAGAATGTCATCTTTTAAGAATACCTTTGGTAAGGAAGAAACTAGCAAAAACCTACAGTACGACAACACAGCCTTCTTACACTTTGTTATTAGCTGCTCAGTTATCGTTATTCTCTTGGTCGGCTGGCTTATCATCAGGGACTTGTTCTTCAGTAAAAAAGCGAAAACTGTCGCCCTACTCAAGAACTCACAGCGTTCCCTATTCAAAAAACAGATAGACAACGAACGCCGCAGGATATCTGCCTCCTTTCTAAGCAGTGCTTTTATCTGGAAAGTCCTAGTGTTCCTAGTTTCAGTGGCAATTTCAGCCAAGGCGTTCGAGGTTATCTCAACTTCAGAAAACAAACTACAAGGTTTCGATCCTTATGAATTGCTTGAAGTTGAATATGAAGCCCCCGTAGATAAAATAAAAAAAGCCTATAGGTATTTTAATTTATCTGTTCTTTATCCGTCTTAACAATCAAATTTATGTTTTTTAGGAAACTGGCTTTGTTGTATCACCCCGATCGCAATCCGAACAACCCAGAAGTGGCAGCCAAATTCATTAGGATTTCGAAAGCTTACTAGTGCTTGACTGATGAAAAGCTCAAATAAAACTGCTTGAAGTACGGCAATCCTGAAGGTTAGACTTCCTTCAGTGTCGGAATCGCACTTCCCACTGTCCTCCTCCACCAAGACTACCAATTAATAGTGCTGGTCTGTATATTTAGTGTAATCCTAGTATTTATTCCGAAGCTCTACCTAAACTGGAACAGTAAGCTTCAGAGTAAGGACGAAAGAGGGATACTTGCTGACAACTATGACATTCTTTATGATACTTATTCGAAACCAGTGAACAGTTAGGTTTTAACAGAAATGTTTACAAAAATGAATGAGGTCGAAAACTGTCGTCTTGCAGGCTTAAAGGTTAATAATACCTAAGACACAGCTTCATCCGAAAACGGGGCCAAGGGTAAGACCAAAGTTATATCCAACCAAAGAGTCAACAACAACATAATAACACTCTGTAACTACATGTCTACTGGAAAGATCGAAAAAGACAACACCAACATTATCGAAAAAATGCCTATTCTTTTGAGATAGGCTACTATATTTTCAATAGACTTTTGCACCAAATCTCCTGTTCGACGGCAGTTTCTCGATGCTGAGACGAAATAAAAACCTATTCCTTTTGTTGGGCTTGCCCAGTTGGAGCAGACTATTCGATATAGCCAATAATTTTTCCAGACTTGCCCGATGAATTCTCACGGCCTTAACCAGCTCTCCCTTCCTGAAACATAAATCGATCGTCTCGAAAACAACTATTCCATCTACTATATCCTCAACGACAAGAAAATGAAATCTCAGTTTTTACAAGAGTTATCTTCGGATATAAGATAAATAATTTAGAAATAGCTTGAAGCCTTGCCCCAGGTTAACCTGACGGTTTAAGCCTTAGCCGGAGAGGTTCCTGAGTCTCAATTCACTGAAAGAGACACCGTCACTTTAAAAGTCAAAATCACCCGTAACCATGGCTGCAACGTTGCGTACCTCAAGGAGTATCCCTTCCTGAAATAAGAGCGTTATTATTTGTATATACACTGTAACGATGTCATTATCTACTTCGAAGAGGTGACATTTAATCCATCCCAGACCTCCTACGAAGTCAAGTATATGTATCAACATCGAGGCGGAGCAATGGTATTAAAAACCTCAACCAAGCTGAGAAGCGATTGTTATTTCGGCCTGGATATCGTTTCAGACCTAAAACTAAACTTCGTGTCATATACTGGAACAAACGTATTTAAAATATCTTTATATATAAAATATGTTAACTGTATTTTTGTTTTTTATTTTTATAGATAATTGAGTTCAACGAGATTGATAAGAACATCTAGAAGATTCCTAAAAGCTATTTTGAAGAAATGATGAATCTAGATATTGATGGGGGTGCTAAGGAAGACTAGTAATTATCTGATACCGACAGGGGGGATGATGGGGAGAGAATGAATGAGTTCCAGCAAAGAAAGGTTTCTGGAGGGTGTGGGGATGTTAACTGTCATTAAAGCCATGGAGCTTCAGATGAAGAGTAGGATTGGTAAGAAGAAGAATAAGGATAATAAGGATAAGAATAATAGGGATAATAAGAATTAGAAGGAGATGAAGAATATGAATAAGAATAAGAAGGATAATAACATGAGCATGGGTAGAACTGTTAACACTGATTTGACTGACAATATATTATACTTATCTTCAAAGGATTTATAATAATTTCTGTGTTTGTAATCTTCCATATATATCATTTTATTCTTGACACGATTTGATATACTACATTCGTATAAATGTTTTATAACAAAATCAAAAAATTTAAATCAACTACTGATGTTAAGCAAATATTATTTAACATTACTATTATCGTTTTATACAAAATTCACTCTCAATGAAGAGATATAAAAAATTTACCTCTAATTTATGAATTAATAAAGATCCAATTTAAAAAAATAAAAATAAAAAATATTTAATATTTTAATAACCATTCTTGCTCTACTTCACTCTCTCTCTTTTTTTCACCTAAATAAGTCAAATGTCGGAGAGTCTTCCTCAACAATAAACTCCTTCATCTCCATCCAAATCTGAAGCCAAATTCATCTCCTAGCATAAAAACACCAAAGATGAGAACAAGGCGATACTTTAAAGCAAGATAGCCACTCACATCCGGCCACACAAGAAGACTGCAGTTTCCCCAAATGCAGTGACCAGAGACAAACGAATCAAACCCATATTCTAGATGGACATCGAGTTCAACACCAGCGATGGCAAAAACTCGAACACCTTTAAACTTTACAAGGATAGCGAAATTGGCTTCAGCAAAATTATGAGTATTACCCGACCAACCGTACCAAATTAAAAAAATAGATCTTATAAAATCCCCACTATTTTAATATTTTATAACATACGTTTTGCACAGAAAGCAGATGAGGACTGCCAGACCACTTAGTGCGTACTAGAATATGGGAAAAAGATATGCATCGCTGATCTGGACGAGGCGATAGAAAATGTTCGCGAATAGTCTAAGTTTAAGAAACTGATTAATCCGAATTTGAAACCAGACAAGCAGTAACAATAAGTTAATGCTACTAAAAGATCGCAAAAGAATTGATTTTATTATATCAACAGATAAATAAAAATATTATTATATTTTTTAAAAACACTATTATCTACATAACGTTATCAATCGAATCGAAGATGGTGAATCGACGGAGTAACCTGCCGTAAACTCGTATCAAGATCTGCCAAAATATACAACATGGCAGCTATTCCTGCCACATTGGAGTCCATGTCGTCAGGATCCATCATAGTCATTGAGTCTCCAGCCGAATGGTGATACTTAAAGTAAAATTCATGGTCCTCGCTATCTTCGACAATGTTGTTGAGGATAGGTACTCCTCCTGCTTCGAACAGTGGCTAAACATCGGCTGAATACCCGTCGGGACTGTACTGCGAAGCATTCAAAATGGACAGATAAGTTTGCAACACGCCTTGAACAATCTATTTTCCTGCTCCTGTATGACCGAATCCGAGAAGTTTGGAACTGCCGAGGTCGCTTTCGAAAGCTACAATGTGCTTGTCGAGCTCATTTCGATGCTGTTCTAGATATTGGGCAGCTCCGTCGATCTCGCTACCGGATTATTCACCGCTCCAAGCAATAAATCTTAGAGTCCTTTTCGGCCTGGGCTATTGAGTTTGGGTTTTTAACAAGCGAAATGCTTCGAATACGGTAATGAATCCTCCTCCGTCATCGTTGGCTCCCGTCTGTGATCCAGTGTCCCAGGTGTCAATATGACCGCCTGCCAGTATAATCTGATCAGGGAAAGTCGAACCTGTGATTTAAAAGATGAGGTTGTTGGAGTAGGAGTTTGGAACAAACTGGTTTTGCAGCACAAGATGCAGTATAATTCTCTGGTTGCGGTCCTGCATTCTCTGGAACATGTCTGCATCTTCAGTTGCGATAGCTGCACAAGGGATCTTTGGTTGGGCTGGGTCGTATTCCATGTAGCCCGTATGTACAGACTCAATAGAAGAAGAAGCCACCGATCTGACAAGCATTGCAGTAGCTCCATATTTGGCTGCTCTGGATCCTCCGTCCACTCGATACCCTACGCTGGTTGAGTAGTTGACCCAGGGGTTGTTAAAGACCACAATTTTTCCTTTTACACTAGCTTTCTTCTGTTCGAGCTCATCCCAGTTTCGGACAACAACAACTTATCCTTGCACGTCTCTGAGAAAGAATAAATAAAATAAAAATTAGTTAAAGAAATTAAACTCTGTATTACCCAGCGATTGAACCTCCCAAGCCGATAACTTAAAGGCGAGTGGCGACAGGACGAGGAGATAACATCGTCAGAGACTCGTTTCCTCGGACCCATTTGGTGAAGTTCTTCACGGACTCAAGATGGACATTGTCAAAGCCCACTTCGCGCGCCATCGAGGCAATTTCTCTGATTACTAGTTCGAGAGACTCAGAACCCCACATTCTGGTTCCAAATGTGTCAGTAATATATGCAAGTCTTTCGTATGCAGAATGATAGAATGGCAACTCTTGGTCGAGCATGGTATCCTTGATGTAGTTGACTAATTTAGTGTAGTCCTTCTCAGTAGTCCGGACTGAGCAAATAAGGATGAAAAATAGTATGATTGACTTCGTAATCATCGTAAATATTATTTATGGATATTTGTTTTATAAAACACCCCCAATATAATCTTTAAAAAAAAAATATATATAAAATATAATAAATAAATAATCTACTAAAAAAATATATTGTATAAAAAATGTATATGATTTGATTTGATTAATTAATATGTGATGATATATTTTTAAAGATATGTGGTTATTATGATGAGGGATGCTGTCAAACAATATAAAAAAAATGTATGATCATTCCTAGAAAACATTAATTCGATCAGAGATTATACCATCAAGTAAGTCTTTCAAGCATATTAGTTCTCCAAATACCATTTACAGTCTGATCAGTTAAAGTCGTATACTTCCCTGGCCCATTTGCTAAATCTTTGTCGAATAACCCTTCGAAAACCTCGCCATTCGAAATATATAGTTTCCCTTTTCCTTGTTTCAAATCATCCATAAATTCACCTATATAAATTAACGAGGCATACCGCCAAATTATGCATAAAAATAGAATTTTTATAATTTTATATACCTTCAAATCGAGTCCAGAATTCATCGACCAAATCAAAGTTTTTATAGTCAAAGGGCTGGTTTATGCGTTCAGGGTATTCATTATGGAGTATTCCGAACCCAGTGAACTGGTCGTTGCTCCAGCTTCCATCGTAGGCTATATTGCCTGACTGGTAGTAGAGCTTACCCTGTCCTGACATTTTGTTTTCTCTCCAATCCCCTTAATACAATCCTCCGTCCTGGTAGAAGAACTTCCCTTTTCCGTGCCGCATTCCGTTGAGCTTCTCACCTTCATACCTGCTTCCTTGTTTGAAGGTCTCGAGCACATATTTCACCCCGGAATTTTGGTTGTTGCTGTACTTACTGTGGCTTGGAGTCGATTCCATTTATGGAGAAGTAGCTGCGTTTTTAATACTTACATTAGCAAATTTATTACTCAACCCTTGCATATCTACAGGGTTCCGATTGACTAGGTTGTTATTGTAAAAATCGAAATTATTGGTCTGACCATTACTAGGAACTGTAACCATATGAGATTGGATGGGTTTGTTAGGTTAATTTCTGTTGGATATGTTGTACTGGGCCGAAGAAGGGTAGATCACATTGTTTTGAGATGATTGAAAAGTAGAAGTCGTTCCACCCACATGAGAGGGAGGCCTGGCTGCAACCATTGGAATCTGGTAAGCAGGGGCATTATAGGCAGCGGTGTACGTCTGTGTCTGACCTAGTGAAATCTGGGAAGGTGTATTAGAAGCAGGGAAGCCAGTGTTGTAATTATTAGGTGAAGTGATTGTTTGGATTGGGGGCAGATTCGAAAATTGCTGGTTAAATGTTTGCCCAGGCCATCCTTGCTCATATTTAGTTGTGTATTGAGGAAGTGGAGCAAGCTGTTGCTAGGGTTTAGAGAGGCTTCCAGGCATGGTTATTGTTTAGTCGCCTCTATCAGTGCTAAAATTCCCTTACTATTCATCGACCTAAATCATATTTTCGTCAGTTTTTGTATTTGTAATGTATCCATTTGCTGGAAGCGAAAACGATAACTGAGGTCTTGCAGATTTGAGATCTGAATTTTTAATGAATGTTATCAGAGAGTCCCCAGAAGTTAAAGGTTGTTGAATAAGTTGATTAGATATTTGCTGCTTCTTGGCGGCGACTGGGGATGGAATTGTTGATGATGGAAACTGAATCTGTTGCTGGACATTTTGGAGTACGGGAGCTTGCATAGTTACTTTATTGACCTGCGCTTGATGATATGGTTGTGGTTGCTGTTGCTGTTGCTGTTGTTGGTAAGGATTGTAGTATTGGGTCTGGTTCTGAACAATTTGAGTGAAAATTGGTATGGGAGCCCCTGTTGCTGTTATTCCTTGCTGGGTAGCAGCTGCAGGAATCCCCATCGGATATGGTTGTGGTTGGTGGACCACTTGACTAGTAGTGTAATTAATTTGATTAGTGCTTATTGCAGGACTTGGAACCACTGAGTTCAGGGCAATGGGAGGACGCTGCTGAGATTGGACAATTTGCTGTGAAGCAAAAGCATGGGGTGGAGCTGTTAATCTAGATTGGGCGTTAAGTTGAGACTAGTTGGGTTAATCCGATCTCTTTACGTAGCTTTCAAGATCGACCCACTCCGGCCTATCAGCGGGATTATTGAGCAACATATGCTCGACCATGACTTTGAGCTCGGGAGAGAACGCATCTCCAAATTTATCAATGTTGTATCGCACGCTCTCCCAGTGTATTTTAGCTCCTTCATCCCGGTAACAGGAATCCTGAAACTCCAGCAGTCCTGCTTCCAAAATGATCATTCCAACTGTAAATACATCGCTTTTGTAAGGATTAATGTTTGTGGGTTTGACCTCTTCCCTTGCGAGAGCTTCCGCTTCTTCAGGAGACAGATAGATGTGTGGGGTGTTCCTCTTTCCTTGCAAAGTCTCGTAGTTAGTGGGGAGCGAAGTGCAGTAGGGATCAGCGATCTTGATAACCCCGTTTTTGGTAAGCAGGATGGCGGTAGACCGGATCCCCTGGTGCTTGATATCGTTCTTCTGCAAATCTGCCAAGCCTAGGATGCACGATGCCAATATAGACCACAACTACTTTTAAATAAATTTCTTGTTGTTGAGATGCCTCTCGTTAATCTCGTCCATCAAAGTTCTGAAGGGATACTCAAATAAGGCATAAATCTTGTAGAAGGTCGAGCAAAACTGATCTTCGGTCCTTGTCAGATATTCTATATGGACGATGTGATTTAATTAAAAAAATATGATCGTGTGTAAGAGCAGGAATGGGTTACATATAATATTTTTTTACCTACAAGAGGCACAACGTGTGGGTGTTTGGGTAGTGCTTATTTGGCTTAGAGTTTCTCAACGGCTTTGGTGAATTAGGTTTTGTCGTTAAATGTGACTTATTTCAGGAGGAACTATTTATGAGTTTACTTTTCCTCAAGGTGGGAAATATTTCTTTCAGGGTGTTCCTGAAGTACGATAAATCTCTCCTTCATAGCCTGGAGCTGGTTATCCTTCGAGCCTTTGATTCCCATTTTTTTGAGAGTCTGGATTTTTATTTTTAATATTTATTTATGATAATGTTAACTACCTTATTGGATAAGTAAAAAAAAAATATGTAAAATTCAAAAAAAAATCTAGTATTTTCGATATGTCTATTTTTTGAAACTATGTTACTATTTTGTTTTAATTCATTTTTTTAAAGTAAAAAAGGAATCAAAAATAAATAAGTAAATAGATATGTATTCCAACTTATTCTATGAATAATTCAAAATTGGTCATTTGATTCGAAGTAGTTATTTTTGTTACAAAATTATGAAGTTATATTTTATTGTTTGTTGTGTTTGACTAGAAAAAGGAAGTTAAAATAGGTAGTATAGATATATTCTCAATTTATACACATTTTTAATAAACAATACAATGAAAAAAATATACGAATAATTCAATCTAAAAATCAGAAGATCAGCTCCTGTATTTTATCTGTTAACGGTTTAAATTTAAACTTCTCCAGTATCTCTTTGTTGTGTGGGTTTTCAGGGCCGATCCAGTTCGGAAGTTCGGTCTGCAGCTTGAACCAAATCCAGTCAGCCAGATACGAGTGGAACAGTCCGTTCGGGTGGAAACCGTCGCACCTCTCAATCATTTCCTGGGCATTTCCTCCCTCCAATACTCGTCTGTGGATGATGTCAAGGGCTGGGAATTCATAATAGGCGATGTCGAAGTTTTAGAATTTATATTATTTTATGATTTCGATATACATCTTGGTAAGATTAGCAGCTCTCTCAGTAGTGAAGCGACGGACCGTAGCATTGGTGTTGAGCCAGCCCCAACAAGGGCTTATTTATAGACAGTTCAGGAAATCGTAGACGTCCGCATACTTTACATCCAGTGGATGGGTGAAGTTCCAGAGGTTGTCGTAGAGGAGTTCACCATCTGCCAAACCAAAGATCCAGAGATGGCTTCCAGAGGGAACTGTAGTATCCAGCCACTTCAATAACTTAAGGATATTGGCTTTAAACTATTCGATTGTGGTCATGCTATTGAACGATTTAGCGCATACGTCATTTCCGATTAGCTCTAAGAACATGAGCATAGGATGATCGCGTTTCGGGTCTCTCGTCAAGGCTTTGATGTTTCCCCAAGAGTTTCCGGAGTCCCCTCCATTCACTCCGATATTCTGGTAATCGTTGTTATTGCATAGATTCCAATTTCTGAGATACTTATATACAGAATGAGAGACGAAATCGGTTTAAGTGTGAGCAGTATAGCCTGACTCTTGGGGAAGATCAAGCTCATCTCCGACCCTTCTCAATAAATCGTGATAAGTTCCATTCTCAATCATCGAGGCGTTGAAATATTTTTCAGGTATGGAAAAGTGAGCTCCCGCAGAATCTCCAATAACTGCGACTCCGAGTCGATTAGTGTTCTCACAATAAACCTATTCGTAAGACTTCCCACTTTCATGCTGGCCAAAGATTCCGTTGCAGTCGTGATCAATATAACTATCCCCTTCTTTACGACCAGGGTACACATCAGACTTATACTCGTTGCAATCTGTTCCTTTCCAGTGGTAGCCTCTGAGGACGCCGACATCAGAAAAAGTATCATTATCGAGATCGAAAACAGGAAGGTGCTGATCGGCCCAGGTTTTGGTGAATAGGTCAATGAGCCATTGCCAAGGGGCGGCAGTATCGCTGAAAAGAGTTTTGGGTTCCGAAACGAGAGGAAGGAGAGTAGTTAGATTCTCGAACTTGTCTTTCATAAGTCTGCACGTGGCATTTTTGCACATCTTCAGCTTGAGGCATACCAAATCAGCGGGTCTAAAATAATGGTAATAAAATAAGAGTATTAATGACTGTTTGTTATATATTTTTTGAATAAAATTAGTTTAATAACTTATTAAGTTATTTTTTTCTTTTTCTTTTTTTTGTATTATTTTTTTATTGTACAGTTCTTTGTAGTATACATCGATAATGAGTGGTCCTGCATAATGCACAAACGCTTCGCAGGTAGGTTTGAGCATTCCGTCCAGTTGGTTACACCAGAGTTTAAGAATATCGGTAGTCACTCCTTGTTTGTTGTACTTGATGTAGTTGTCCATCACTCTCAGTACCACAACACAGAGAGCGCAGCTGTCGTCGAACCCTTTGACTGTAGACGAATTATTGGGCTCGCTCTAAGAAACGTGTTTAAAGTCAGCGCTAGTGCATTTTCCTGCTAACATATTTGCGAGGGACTCCACTTCTTCAAAATTATGGGTCCATTCAATCTCGTCCAGCATGGATATTGTCGCTATCTAGTCTAACAGAGTTGCACAGGATTTAGTGGTGAATTTCTTTGACGAATTCAAAAGTGGCAAACCCCTTTCGTTTCGGAGCTCGTCGGCTCTCAACTTCAATAGCATAACTACGGAGAATGCTTCAGAGTGTCTTCCTTAGTGAAGCATTGTTTTTAGTAGTGTGGCGTGGGGATAGAGACCCGAAAGCATTGTTTTTTGCTGTTCAGTCCCGCCGAATGACAACAAAACAAGCAGCACTGATATCTGAATAAATAAGTTTCTCATAATTGATGGAGTAATTTTTATCGGATGTTGACAAAAATTAAATGGATTACTAATTATATATGTATATGGATAATTATAAATATCGTATATGTTTATTATTTCTTTATATATTTGCATGGCCAGATGTGCAAATTAGAATAAATATATACATATAAATAGATCCTCAGAAAATCTAATAATGTTATAATTTTATTGCTTATGAGCCCATACAATAACTATTTAAAAAATTATATTAACTCAATTATATATATTTTTTTGGTTAATTAAATATTGATTAAATTATATAGTTTATTTATTTTTGTTTGCATAAAATATTTACCCTATAATAAAACCGAAAACAAAAAAAATGGCAAATCATTTTGATAACGTCAACAACGAATGGGGATACCTCCTCAAACTCCAGGAATAACGATATAAGAACGAAGAACGTTACACACGCGAATAATAACTCCTCAGGAAAAAACAATACAAGTTAAGCATCAATAAAAAACAATATTAACTCCATTAATACTCATAATCATCAAAACCAAAAATCAAATACAAATATTGGGATCATTCATATTTATTTAGAGAGCAACTCGAAGAAATGATAAAGAATAGCAACAACAGGTCAAAAGCTGATAAGGCTCTGGATACCGAACTGTTAAAGCAGCTGTAGAAATCCAACCAGCTCCACGACCGACAAGAGAGAAGCCACCAAGCGCAGTTGCAAAAAATCAAAGAACAATTTGCTCATTAAAATCTTCAGGCTAAACAGGATCAGATCAAGAAAATTGTAAAGCCAATATATAAACGTTAAATTACTACTATCCTTTTATAATTTTTGGAGTCATTAGGTCGAGGAAAAAGAGAGGGATCACAAAATATTCGAGGAGTACCTCCAACGACAAGCTGAGTCCATCCAGCAGATCCAGAACAGCGAGAAACAGCAGCGGATACGACAGAAAACGGAGCTATCTATGGCTTATCACCAGCAGATGAACGAGCAGGGTTCTCTGCGAAAGCGAGCAAAGGACGAAGACCAGCTGTACAAAGAAAAGGAGCAACAGCTCGGAGAGGCGAAGGATCAGGAGCGGAGGGAGTATCTGAACAAAATCAAGTTCGGGTATCAGCAAAATCCTGAAACATACAACCTCTACAGCAATATCATGAAGAAAAAGCAATCCGAGGCCAATTAATTATTGTTCCATTTGCCCGAAGTTGATGTGCCCTATCCTGCACTACGCACGCCTCAGAACCCCCATTCTCCCACAAAAGACCCTCTGGTCGAGACCACCGAAGAACTCCAAATCATCAGACAACGCATCCAGTCCAACCCTTCGGACGACAAACTGGCCTCGATCGAAAAAAAACTTGAGCTCAGAAGGCAGCTACAGATACAGATCGGCTAAAGAGAAAGGCAAAGAAACTTGTAGAAGAGGATGGACGCAACCTAAGCGAAACTAAATAAACAGGCCTTTTTGGGGACTTTAGTGCTTCCAGGCCTGAACACTGCCGACCACGAGAGATCCAAGCATCGAAATATACTAAACAACGCGATGGGTCTTAAATACCGTATGAAGACTCTAGATTCGCAGTTTGATACTTTCGAACATTGAGTTACGATCCTTCCTCGAACTGCTGTTTGTTTTATTCTGGTGATTTCCATATATAAAATACAATACCAATCCAGATTAAATATGTTGTATATTTTTTTTTTATTTATTCATCTTTATATATTTTTATATTGAAGCAATAAGTCAAAAAATAAAAAAAAGTTTAAAATAACGAATTAATGTGTCTGTGTTTGTTCCTCTTTCACAGTTTTATTATTTTCCCAGTGATCTGTCTGCTCAACTGCTCTTTAGTCAATCTTTGGTAGCTGTCTTTCTTCAGGTAAATGCTATCTTCGAAGAAATCGAGGAGCTGATAGGCATGAATATAAAGCTCCATCTGGTTAGCCGCGTCCAACTTCAGACCTTCAACGTACAGTTTCAGGTACCTATTCTTGTTGGCCTAAACTGCAACCAAGCTGCTGTTCTCTGAGCTCGATTCTCTGGATGCTTCGTCTCGGTAGGAATTCAGAATCGCTCGCAGATCCTCCAACTCCTTGTCCACCAGGCGTTTGCTTTCTTTGAACCTGGCACTCATGTAACTCGCAACCTTTTCCAGCTCCTTCTTCAGCAACTGGCTCATCTCACTGAGTTCGCGCTCGATGGATCTACAGACGAGGTAGCAAATGATGGAGCGATTCCTGACTCCTAACTGTTCGACTTCAATCAGCAGTTTCGTGACTCCTAATGCTTTGCGGTGACTGCTCAACACCTTCTCTACCATCATTTCGGGACTCCCGTTTTTATTCTCCCCGATCGGAGACTTCGAAAGAAGGTTTGTTTGGTGGGTGGCGTTTAGGGTATTTCTGAGAGAGTTATTACCGCTCAAGCTCGAAATCTACTTGCCCGGTGACCTTCTTCGTTCTATAAAGTTGGCGTAATCTTGAGATTCGATCCTAGCGCTCGGACGCTGGGAAACGCCTAATGAAACCGTCGGAGAGCGCCCAGCCACGATATTTCTTGAAGATATCGACTCGGTGTCTTTGATGTGTCCGTTCGAGCTACTGGTTAGAGCGCTGACTGAACTGATTTTTTCTCTATATTACTCTCCGGTGTCATTAACGTTGCGGAAGTCAAACAGTTCGTTCCAATCCGCCCTCTTGGCAGCATCTTTCACTAGCATTCTTTTGAGGATAAGTTCGACAGCGGGGCTTGCAGTTTTGGGAATGACCACTTCGGTGACCTCCAGGAGCTGGATCAGTTTGGCGATGGAGTTCGACTGGAATGGGCAATAGCCGAACAGCATTTCGAAGAATACGACTCCTAGGGACCATATATCTGCTTTGATGGTATAAATTTCTCCTTTCAGGACCTCGGGAGCCATGTAGATGGGCGAGCCTAGCATGGTCTGTGCGAGGTCCTCGGGGTTGGTTAAACTCTTACAAAATCCGAAGTCTGCAATTTTTACTACTCCGTTGTGCAGCAGGATATTTTCAGGTTTGAGATCTCTGTGCATTATGTTGAACTTGGAAAGAGTGCGAAATGCATCGACTATTTGATTGAAGTAACCGATCGACTTCTGCTCGGGCATTGCCTTTTCGGGGGTGCTTCGGTAACTTGCCATCATCTTTTCGAGGGTGCCTCCGTTACAGAATTCGTAGACAAAGTAGAAGTTGTTGACGGTCTTGAGCATGTCAATATAGCGGACGATGTGAGGGTTTTCCTAGATTTTGGTTAGGGTATTAATCTCGTTGACTGTGCATTACTCGAGCTTGGGGATATCTTTGAATTTGGATGCTTTGATGACTTTTACGGCCACTTCCTCTTTGGTGATCATGTTGATGCCTTTGTAGACTTTTCCATAGACTCCTTGACCGAGCATCTCCTGCAGAGAATAGTTTTAAATAATTTTGCCCATCCGCTTTTCGTCTATGTTATTTGTTTTGTTTATCGGTTTTTCTATATTTTTTTTTTTGTTATTATTATATATTTTTTAGATTATAATTATATTTTGTACAAATTCAAGATTATATGATAATATGTTTCTGTTCTCTACAATAATAAAATGATAACATATGTCAGTGATGGGCAACTAGCCAAGCGTTATGAATCTTAACTCATCTAGACCTTAGCGTAGGATGTTTTGAATTTGTTTATTTATCGCAAATGTTCACCAGCACTATAGTGAGTTTATAGCTATTTGTATTATTGCTATTTTATTAAATAGCCAATCCTACTGTTTCTTGGTGATGGTAAGATATTTTTATATAGAGATATATTAAAAATCTATCCATATATATTTTCTGAAGCAGAATGAAATATATTTTGGCTGAGTTAATAAGTAATAAATCTTATATATATATTCTTTTAGATATATAAATTATAGAAACTTTAACAAATAATATAATTTATTTAATCCAATTGAGTCGAAATATAGATCAATAATTTAAAAAGAGAAATATTCCCTTATAATTCTTTAGAAAAATATAACCTTAGTTTTTTAGACACTTTAAAAAAAAAGGAAAGCTAATATTAATTTTCTTATACAATAATTCGCAGAAACACTAAAAACAAAAAAATGAACTACCATCGCTTTCCCCAACAACTCTATATCCAGAGCACTACGCCAGTCAACCATAGTAAATCCTTCCTCTTCCCACAAAGTTCGACTCCCACAGCTGCGCGACCTGAGATCGCTATCTCCTCGCAAAGGCTCGAGAATATTAACTGCATCATCCACCCCACTTCTGAACATGGGGGCTTGTTTCTCGGCGATATTATCAGCACCAAGAAGGCAGAACTTTTACTAAATAATAATATACGCGCTATCCTCTCGTGTGGTTTAGACGCAGGTAATCCAAAAATATAAAAGCAACTCCCTCCCTATTCCTTTATTTTTCCCTTTACTTTTCATTTTTTTGTAATGCTTCGGATTCTTAACTAAATACTTAAAAATAATTAATTAATTCAGTATATGCTCCATTTGATAGTCGAATTCAAATTGAACTTTTCAAAATCATCCCTGCAAAAGATATCCTTGAATACGAAATTTCCCAACATTTTCAAGAATCCTTCGCTTTTATAGACCGATGCCTTTCATAAAAGCGAAATATTTTGGTTCATTGTCACGCCGGAGTCTCCAGATCGGTCACCATTGTGGTAGCATACCTAATGAAGAAAAATTACTGGACAGTATCACAGAGCCTCAACTTCATAAGAGAACGAAGGAGGAGGGCCAAGCCAAATGACGGGTTTTTAGACCAGCTCTTTCGTTATGAAAACTCATTATTGACTCAGAGTCTTCCTATGAAGCCAAATACATCACAACCCGTCATTTTTTCGAAACCAAATATCGCATCATAGCAAGCTTCATCACCCAAGCCAGGAACTTCACAAGTCAGGAATGTAACCACTCCGAAACAGAGGCAATAGCGCGAAGAGCCATTTCGCCCCAAAACATTGGCTGTTTAATAAAAAGTAAATAATTAAGAACCCATCACTCCGAAAGTTGAGACTTCTGCGGATAACATTTTCACAAAGGCACTTGGGACGATAAGCAAAGGAATCAGCACTTTTGGCAAATAAATATAAAACTTCTATGAGAATATGGTGAACAAGAAACAGCCGAGCGAAACCCAGAAAAGATAATATGGGGTATTGAAAGCAGAGGTTGAAGTTAAGAAACCGCCACGGCAGACCCAGGCAATTTTTTCACAACCACCAATAGTACCTTCCAACCCAACTCCCAGGAACCAGCAGTGGTTCAAATAGTCAATGATGTATTCTAAGTCGCCAGCAAACAATAACGACTTAGTTCAGTCTGTCAGGCTGCAGCAATACCATGAGATACCTCTGCAAACTGCGCCTGTGATGGCAGCAGAGACTTACGGAAAGCCACATCAAAAGCAATCCATATTCCATTCGAGGATCACAAGGCCTGCCCAATCCCCAGTCCAGCAGTAGAAATGGAATGTCAGCAAAAGCGGTGTTTTCCAATTGCGAGAAAGATGACAATATAAAAAATAAAGACTGACATATCAAATAATAAAATGTTTATTTTCAATATCCTTATCATAAAAAATATAATGTCTTAATATAATTAACGAATGTTGTCCTACTAAGAAAATATTATTAACCTTATAAATTTGTAATTTGCAACTACAAATTTAATATTCCAAAACTAATTATCATTAAAAAATATTAGAGATATTTTAGATATTTAGGTAAAAAAATTCATAGAATCCAATATGTATTCTGGTATTTTAAAATTTTTTGGTCATCAATATAGATATTATAGACAGATAAATCTTAGATGGAAATTTCCAATGTTAAAAATGCAACTCTCAACACATTATCGGAGTCAAACCAATAGGACTATGCCTATTCCAACGCCCTGACGGGCCAAGGGGTCAAACAGGCTCTTCTCAGCTCCATCTACACTTTAGCGGCTAATACGGCTAACTTGGTCAAAACCTATCAATTTTACCTGCAAAATCCTTTGGTTTCAATCTCAAATGAAAACACTTCGTGTCCTCTTAACTTAACCAGCAGTTTTACTTCAACCCTTAACTATACTGTACCTGCAATATACTATGTCAATGGCAGTGCTTCCAATTCTAACGCTTATGCTGAGTTCAGTTACTTGGACATGATATTGAGTAGTCTCGTCTTCAACAACAGATAGCAGATGTACCGCCTCTCGATTATTTTTTACCCAGATGGCGCTCCCCAGAACTCCGTCTTCAAGGTAATCCCTGCGACCAGCTAATTTTCCGTGCCTTCCTATAAGCTGGTCTTGGCCTTAGCCCAAAGATATACGTAGGGAAATATCACGATTTCTCCTCCCTATATGGATTTATTTTCTGCTTCTAAAAAGCTACTGATATCTATTGGAACCAAGATTGTTGACACTTCAACCAAATGCACAATCATGTTCCACCTGTAATCCGAAATCACTTCCTTCGAATCTCTCTATAAACGCAATATTTATTACCCCGACTCGATAAGTGGCTATATTTACACCCCCTATCCGAACTATAATATTTTATATTCCTCATCTTCTCCACTCCCAGATGTTAACAAAACGGTCACCCTCATTATTAATAACAATATGAGCACCATTGTAATCGGAGGATCGGTCTATTACGTTGCGGTATACCAACATCCCAACACATTTCCTATAGCAAGTCTGCAAAGCATCCTCAACATTTATACCGGACCGTCCTCAATATTTCTCTTGGTAAAACTCAGTTAAATTGATGAGCCTTATAGGAGATATCTAGGCATTCTTGACTCGGAGGACAACGTGTTTGTTGGGATATTTGTAATCACGACATTCATATCACTGATGCTGATCCTCTCCTTTTCGTACCTTGCAGGAAATTCCATCGCCTATCCGATCAACAAGATTTGCTATGCGATCAAGTCCTATTTAAATGACACCCCTCTGATTGATATTACTATAGGGTTACGAGAGTTCACCTCAAAATATGAACTCAATATCTTAACTTCGAATCTAATAAAAGTTCTGGAACGAATCGAGGAATAAAAGGAGCACAATATTGATGTAAATTTAATGGACTAAGAACTTATATATCCGCAGAACTAACTCGACTCGTAGTTCTTTGGGAGGACCAAGAACCAGTCGCACTAGATTTGGGGCACCATATTAAATTCTAGTCGACTCATGTTTGGCAGATAGTAAAATAAAAAACTGTCTTTGTTTTGAAACTAATCTCAATGAATATCTATTTTTTAAATATCTAATTCTATGATGTTTGATATATAATTCATATTCATTATTAATAAATTTGCCCCCCCCCCTCATATTCAGCATACATTCTTTGTTATTATATAAATGTATTGAATAAATGTATAAAAGGTTCGATATAATAACAATAATATTTTTTCGATCTTTTTATACATTAGATATGTTCTAGAATTTTAAGCAAATAATTATTCGGCTCAATAAGGCTCGTGATGCTTATGTTGAAAAACTTACCAAGCTTTCTGGGGGGTCTTATGTTTTTTTTTTATATACTATACAATTGATCAATTCGGAAAAATAGAAAAATACTAATGTATGTTTATTTAAAATATATTTTTCATCCTTTTTTTAATTTTTTTCGAAGTGATCAATAAGTAATTATAGTCTGTATGGCTAATATTTAAGTGGCCAATCCATATTCCATGTTCTATAAACATTTGTTTCTCAAAGGATACCTCGTATACAACTATTGTATATATATATGTATTTGGGTAGAGAGTTAAAAAATAATAAAACAGTAACTAAACAAAATTTTAAATAAAACATTCTATTTTCATCGAGTTCATGGAATATATATATATAGATCTCTGAAATACATAATTTCCTAAAAAGAAATTATAATAATACATTTCTATATAATAAAGACAACCATCTTAGCTATCTATTATGATGTTCGACAAGATCGGGGTTAGTTAGTTGGGGTTAAAGGTTGGGGTTATTGGGGTTAGTTGGGGTTGGGTTGGGGGGCCGTGGTTAGTAGATGGAAATCTTGTACACCATCACATGAAAACGTCAGTATCGGCCCTGTATGGAAGAACATCATCCAGAATCGAGAAAATTGTTTGAACTTGTTTTAGTTATGTGTAGCGATTAGATCTGAATATGCAGTTACCTACTTTCCGCTCTGCCGCGAAGGTCGTCCATTAGTCTCGCCCTTCAAAATTTTTAAATGTAAATACCGCAATCCTAACTATCTAGAGCTAGTGGGACTATGACATCCCCAACTGGGATATCTTCTGAGGCTGATGATAATGGAAAAAGGAAGGAGATGGGGACGAAAATTTTTGCCAAATATCAGGTTATTCAGATCTGGTCATTAAACACGGCTATTTCTATTCCAAGGAACGTTTCAAATCTTAAAGGTGGACTTTCACCGCTACTATATTTTCTAAGAGATGTACGACTCTGGAACGTGTTGCAAATGTAGTATGTGTTTTTTCATTTGAATTATATGTAAAATAAAACATAATAAGTTAATAAGGAGTAGACATAAAGAAAACGAATAAAAGATATTATAATTTCTTCAAAAGATTGGTATTCACTTTGTGGCATCATTGTTAATAAACGAATTAAAAATTATTGTTGTTCTATGTTTATCATTTGTCTATACTTGACATTATTATTTTTTACTATTCTATATATTTCTGATGAAGAAAGCATCGCCCTCGAAACATGTTTAAGTGTATATTAATAAAGTGGTGACTACAAAGTAATTTTTAATTCATTTATTAAAACATGTTAATCTATATCATTGAAGATATTACCAAAACTCAAATGAAATGCGAAACAGAAGAGACACAAAAAAGTTAACGGGTGCATCTGCAGGACCCCATAGTATATTCGGGAATAGCGCTCTGCCGAACTGAGCTAAAACTACCATATTGATATTCGTCATTTTTATCGATATCATACTTCAATCTAAGAATTGTTAATATCATTAATTCCCATGTATTTTTGGATGCTATATTTCTATTGGTTAATATCTTATTACATCTTATTACTTATTACATCTATGTAGGATGAAAGTAGACTGAATGCTGTAGAAATGAGATCTCTGAGACGAATGTGGTAAAACCATGTATGATCATGCGAAAAATGTTGAGATTCGTAAAGAATGCAAGACTGATGTAAGCGTAGTGAGCAAGATTAAGAAAGGGACGCTTAGATGGTTTGGGCATGCAGAGCGAATGAACGAAGAAAGGAGTGTAAGGAGAATATATGACGCGAATGTGAATGGAAGAAGAGCCCGGGGACGCCCGAGGAAGACATGGCACGATCAAGCGAATCAAATACTCGAGTCGGGCCATGTCAGAAGTCGGAATAACAGAAGAGAATGTATGAGGCGTTGTATGAATGTGAATGAAGCAAGAAGTGTATGCCAAGATCGAGTTGTTTGGCGGTCCGTCCTCTTTGCCTACCCCTGCGGGGAAACGGCGTGATGGTTAGTTAGTTAGTTAGTTAGACTACAAGATTCTACCCAAATTAATTTGTCATCTAAATAATGTCTTGAATATGTCTATCCTATTTTTATTTATATGGGCCATCGATCGACAGAGATGTCCTTGGTTCGAGGCCTAGATGCGGCCGTTTCCTTTTGTTGTTTTCTGTGTCTTTTTGTTCATATTTGATTTGAGGTTATTTGTCAATGTTTTCTTTAATGATCAAAGCATTACAATGAGGTTTTTAAGCTATAATAAAAAAAAAGATGTAAATCGTTAATTATGAACAAATTACAAATAATCTGACTTATATTGTGTTACATCTACAAATAGAAACAAAAAATGAATTGCAATTCAATAAAGTTGTTATGTATTTCTATTGTGTCTGTATGTTTCGAGCCTGTACATCTATTTATGTTGTTTTCCTATCGTATATGCGTATATTTTTTTTGGTTTTTTATATTTTGATTTTCATGTTTGCCTTGAAAACTTTGATAAAATTAATATTATGTAGCAAAAATTAACAGTCCCAAAATGAGTTGAACTGATAACTCTTGGGAATGCAATGCATTGTTGTATGTCTTTAAATAAATAAACAAAAATAATAAAATATGACGTAGAATCATCACTTTTCGGAAAGTATCAGTATTTAAAAAAAAAATTAAGCACTTGGAATTTTATTTTATTTTCAAATACAGCATAAGATATTTTGGTGGAATGGAAAATGATCAAATTCCCACACCACACCACTCTATGACAAGCCACGACACTACTTTGCATGGTACTGGAATGATAATTAATGAACAAGTGCTCTCCGTGCGAAAATATCGCAATAATACGTTCATTCAATGCAGTTTCCGCTAGCGCCCATATGATCGATTAGACCATTATTGACGTGGCTTCTCTGATTGCAACCCCGACATGGTAATTTAATGCACTTTCAGACGTGTCAAAGAAGATGGACCCTCGAATGTAGTAACCAATAACATTTTAATGATGTTCAGTATGATATTAAAAATAATATTATGACAGATTGATTTGTGCATAATCATTAAATGTCCGGAAATGTTCTCATCATCGAATCCCACCAGAGTCCAGATTCCAGCATAGAAGCAAGATGGAGAAATGTATTAGCTCCATCAATCTCAAGTACAATAATTCAGTAACCTCTAATATGTTCTCTTAACATTTCCATTTTTAAGAACATATATTATCTATGTTATTTGTATATTTTATGGGATGTGTGGGACTGCACTAACCTCCTCACATTCCGGAATAAATAAATAAATTTTAAGTCACTTTTTATGTCAAGGGCTCAAATCCCGGTAGGTGCAAATATTTTGTATTATTTTTTGTTTGTACTTTCAAATTTAAGTAAGCGAGTAATAAAATAGAATATTTGCGGCACGTTCTCAGAGTGGTAGATACGTTCAGTATCACCCTGGTGGAAGACCACCATTGAGAATTGAAACATTGTGTTGTTTGAAATAGCATTAGTCACCTATTCTGGTTCCTTTTAAGGAAACTTCCTCATCCTTTAACTTAGGCTTAAAAACTTTGTACTTAGCTGCGAAGTTCCGGAGAGACATAGTAAAAAAAAATCTTTAACAGATTGTTAAGAAATTATTTGAAAATACAAATTGATGAAATATCTTCAAGTGACACAAGTTTTTAAACCAAAACTTTTAAAAACAATTCGACCCCTCCTACGTAAAGTATCGTAACTCCAAAATCGAAGCTTTGGAGAGTGGTTTAAAGAGACAGAAGTTTGGTGTAGGTTGAGCTTTTGATCATTTCGCACCAAATTTGGGACGCAATTGACAATGAAGGTCCCAAATTTGGTGCAAAATAATCAAAAACTCGACTTGCGCCGAACGTCTCTTTAAAACATTTTCCTGTGAATTTCCGATTTTGATGTTACTTTATATAAGAGGGGTCGAATTACATTTTATTATAATGCATTTTAATCCAATTATATTTTTTATGGAATAAATACGCCTTTTAACGAAGAATGACGTTTTATACGAGGGTAGCTACCGCACTAGATAGTAATGATCTTTTTATTCTGTAAATACTTCTAAAAGTGACATTTGCCGCCGTGGTATACCTATGCCGCCGCCTGCCGTTGTGCATTGTTTTACTTGTTTCATTGCTAACATTGTTTATTACATTGTTAGCTTATACATAACATTGTTAACTTATAATTAACACTGTAAATTAGTTTAAATTGAATTTTTTTTTTGATAAAACTACACAAATATTGATATTTTTAATGAATATCATTCGCTAAATGACAGCTGACAGCTGTCATCCGAGAGTACCGGAACCGCAGTTAATCAAGAAGTCTTTAAACCTAAGGAAAAGGTTGAAGAATATTCCTTAAAAAGAAAAAACAGAATAGGCTTCCTGATGTCAATAGCCAAGTTAGTAGAATTGGAGTAAGTAGAACTATGTTGAGAGTATTTCACAATCATATCATATAGCAGATCTAGCTAGTGTGTTGTGTTACAGACATTTACCCATGTCTCCGCCTGGTATTTCAGATTGTGAAAGCCTTCGAAATAAGGCTTTACCCTCGGTATCGATACCCCCGGTGCCATCCCTTCCACGTGTGCTTTTACGACCCCTATAAAAGTGCGAGTGGCGTAGGGCGGCCCTGGCGGCGAGACCAGTAAATACACACGCCTTTAATTTTGTCATATGGCAAACAAAAAACGGCGGGAATTTTGACAACTGGCGCCGAATCAAGGACTAATTCTTAGAATCAAACAGTACACGTCATTTTCCGAACGGATCGATTGGTTAGTTTTCGTTTTTAATTTTTGAGGTACGTTTTTAATAATACGGCATTACGCAAATTGACAAATGAGTCCCAACTACCCGGATCCAGTAAGGTGTACTACTGGGTTAAAGGGGGCGGGGAGGCAAGGCGATGAAGAAGAAGAAGATGGAGAATAACTTGGCTATTCAGATCTGGTCGCCAAACAATGTTTAAACAACCTATTTCAAGCAACCAATGTTTCGATTCTGAATGTAGGTTTTTCATCATTTCAACCATTTTAGTAAAATAACTACTCATATAAGACTTTTACATGAGTTTAATACAATTATAAAGAATTTTTAATGTAATATTCACCAAATTAGCAGTCAATACAGACTACGAGTAACAACGTTCAAGTTTACATAGGAAATCCATAATCGATTTGATCCGCTAGATGGTCAAGTGGTCCAAAGCGTCGAGTTCCTATCCAAGAATCGCGTTACAATTTTCAGCCTAGATAAATCTTCCGTCATTGCTTACCCATCATTTTCCACTTATTATGATGAAAGAAAGAAGAATTAAAATATTTTGGTCATTTAAAACATAAGACATTCTTTTAAAAAACGCTTTAACGCTGCAGTGGGAATACAATTGACAACCTTTATAATCAAAGTTTGATGCGCAGACCACTGCTCTACGGAGACCGTTGTTACGTTGATAGGAAAATACGGAATCTATTTTTACGTTGTGACTTTTGACAGTAAACACAACACGTCTTGTTACGGTTTTTGAGAGTAATGCTCAATATGTATGGCATCACATATACAGAGGACTTCCGATTTCCCGGGAAAATTTGTGAAAAACACCCACTTAACAGATTTCCCGGCAAATCAGGAAATCTTATTTATGTACGTAAGTACTGTCTATATATAATGTAGACGCATGGGTGAATATATCTTTTTTACATAGTGTTATACATGGTGTACGGAAATTCGTGGAACGAGCGGGAAACTGGTGAGTCTACAACACATTTTGAGTCGATTATCTAGTAAAATTTTATGATTTGAGCTGTCGTTCGGAATTTTTTTTCTTAATTTAAAAAGAATCGGTTGCTTCTGGGTTAAAATTGCAATGTTTGTAAAGTATCTATTCCAAAAGCCCGAAATGTCAGATAAAAGTGATGAGATTACGAACAAACATCGGATGAAATTGATTTAAAATCTAAAAATTATAATAAACTACACGTGTAAAGTAAGTAATAATAAAGTACATGTGTAATACACCTATAGTTTTTTAATAATACTGTGATAATTAAACCAGAAGCTCCTATAAAAATGTGTTGTCATTGCATGTAATCTGAATCGCATTTAAGCAAAATATCTTTAAGCGAAGGAAAAGGATATGAATTTATCCTTAAAAAGAACCAGAATAGGCCTGCGTGTTAAGAAAAACCTAACATTTTCAAAAACCTTCCTACCAACATCATTATAAGCGAAAAATGTTGCGTGTAAAAGTATGAATCAATGTTCAGAATTTTTTTTCTATAAAAATGTACTTTTTGTAGTTAGTTTTTTAATCAATTAATTGATAAACTAAAGTTCTTTAAAACTTAAGACAAGATTTTTGTGCATAGTGCAAAGGGTAACAATTATTATTTTTATAAACAATAATTATTAATCTAAAACACTCATCCAAATTGAAAAA
Organism: Halesus radiatus; assembly: GCA_022606495.2. Lineage (NCBI taxonomy): Eukaryota > Metazoa > Arthropoda > Insecta > Trichoptera > Limnephilidae > Halesus > Halesus radiatus. The sequence continues at coordinate 40,498 of JAHDVE020002782.1, forward strand.
ACCTTCCGAGCAAAGATAAATGTCGCCGGCAGGACTCGAACCCGCACCCTTCTAATGTCCGGTCAGATGCTCTACCGTTGAGCTACGTCGGCTTATCGCAAACCCGCCAAGTTAATCAATATATACTAGTGTTTCATTCAATAATTACTGTTTTTTATTATATTTTCACCTGTAAACAACCAACTTTATTAGTATGAGAAAGGCTTGTAACGGCTAAATCCCTCAAATAGATGGCGTCGAGACAAATTATGTCTACATTTTATTGGTGAAAATTGCTTTGACTTGTCAAATATTTATTAATTGATAAACTAAAGTTCTTTAAAACTTAAGACAAGATTTTTTGTGCATAGTGCAAAGGGTAACAATTATTATTTTTATAAACAATAATTATTAATCTAAAACACTCATCCAAATTGAAAAACCTTCCGAGCAAAGATAAATGTCGCCGGCAGGACTCGAACCCGCACCCTTCTAATGTCCGGTCAGATGCTCTACCGTTGAGCTACGTCGGCTTATCGCAAACCCGCCAAGTTAATCAATATATACTAGTGTTCCATTCAATAATTACTGTTTTTATTATATTTTCACCTGTAAACAACCAACTTTATTAGTATGAGAGAGGCTTGTAACGGCTAAATCCCTCAAATAGATGGCGTCGAGACAAATTATGTCTATATTTTATTGGTGAAAATTGCTTTGACTTGTCAAATATTTATTAATTGATAAACTAAAGTTCCTTAAAACTTAAGACAAGATTTTTGTGCATAGCGCAAAGGGTAACAATTATTATTTTTATAAACAATAATTATTAATCTAAAACACTCATCCAAATTGAAAAAACCTTCCGAGCAAAGATAAATGTCGCCGGCAGGACTCGAACCCGCACCCTTCTAATGTCCGGTCAGATGCTCTACCGTTGAGCTACGTTGGCTTATCGCAAACCCGCCAAGTTAATCAAAAAATGTAGACATAATTTGTCTCGACGCCATCTATTTGAGGGATTTAGCCGTTACAAGCCTCTCTCATACTAATAAAGTTGGGAATGGGAATGTTTGTCGTTCTTAAAAAATAAAATATTTATAAATACCGCTTCCTGGTTAAGACGAGCCCGGAATATCGAGAGTCTACTGTGAATGTGACTGGGGAAGCCAGCAATTTCAGTAGTATTGCCTCACGGGGTGCTCGGAATCAAAGAGGGTTGATGTAATATAGGTTATCCAATGTAAGAGATAAAAAAATTCGCCGTATGACTTTTTGGAGGGATTCGTTTCCTCAAGGATTTGACACCTTACTGGATATTACCTTTTTGTTTTATAAAATAATTATTAATATTCTGATGTTACAAAAAACCTGAAAAATATTTGAGTTCCTCCTTCAACCAACAAAATATATTAAAAATGTGGTGAGCCATGATAGAGAACCTACAGAACAAAGAGTTAAATCCATGACGCCCTAGTAGGAATCCAACGCTTTAGTCTCTTTAACCGATCAAATATGTGACACGGATATTTGCCACCCAGCTTGGCCAGAAATTCAACGAATTTTTGAGGATTTAAAAGAAAGCTTCTTGAATATTTGATATATGTATATACATTACAAACAATATGGCTTCTTACCTCATTTTTAGGTTTGACATATCAGAGCAATATAGCTCATAATAGCAATGACGTCGACGGCCTTCGTGGTCGAGGGGTAAGGCTCTCGACTACAAATCCGAAGGTCGCGGGTTAAAATCTCGGCGTGCGCTAGTAAAATTTTAATTAATTAATTTGTGTTGTTTCAGAAAATTAATTAATTAAAAAAAATATATATATATGTATATATAGTATATTTGCGCACGTTTCAGAGTGGAACTTACTCTCAGTATAGCCCTGGTGTAAGTCAACAATTCAGAATTGAAAAATTGCTTGAAATACGAATTTTAGCCGTGTTTGGTAAAGAGATCTGAATAGCCAGGTATTTCCCCACCTTCCTCTTCCCCCTATCCTTACCCTCCCCTATACCTCCAGCCTCATAACATTTCCCAATTGGGGATGCTATAGTCTCACTGGCTCCAGACGGTTGGAAGCAGTTGGGACTCTTGTGCGGTATTGAAAAAGCTAAAATACTTGCACTGATCCACAAATTCCAAAAACAACTCCTGTTCAAATTTCATGGCTGTATTTATTTTTTTTTGATTTGTCAGCATAACATAGATTTTCTGTTCTCTTATAAAAATATTTGATAACGTACGTATTTACTTGATGTATATGCAATGGTGAAAATCTTTCTAACTAAGATATTTTGGAGGTTTGAAACAAAATTGCAACAAACAAAACAAAAATTAATTTTTCGGATTTGGACCACTTTAAAGCAGCTCTCATATTGTAATCGGACTGTTCATACGCAAATGAGAACACCAGTAAAACCCAATACAATAAATATTTAAACCTCATTTACTGAACTGAACCCAACTTTTTCGAAATGATTGTACTATAGTGCTATAAGCACAAGTGAACAGAAAATTACAAGAAGTGTGATCTGTACCGATTAAAAAGAAAACTGATGTCGCCAACTTAGACTTGATTTCAATTTCAAAATACAAACTAGGAAAAAAACTGTTAACAATAAGAATACCATGTTTGTATATGAATATAATACATGTCTCCTAACATATAAACGAAAAATAAACTCACACATACAACCACAGCATTCATTAAAAGGTCACAAGTACACATTTTACATGACATCCCGATAATATACATTTAAACACCATATTTAAACGATATGGTAAGCAATCCATTAGCTACGAGGGGGGCAATTTATATAAATGCCTTCCGGACGACATTGAAAAAGAAAGAAGCCTAGATGCATTTGAAAAGAATTTATTAATTTCCTTATAATGTTGAACAAAATAATGAAAGTGTTTAATATTTTTTTGTTTGTTTGGATAACCACATTAGTTAAAAAAAGGAAAATTTAATTTTCTTTTCTCTGGAAAATGAAAGCATCGACTCCCATGCTCCAAACAGGTATGGGAAATTAATTACCTGTTCAACAAAGAATATCAATATTTAACAAAAAATTCATCTTCTATGGATTCACATACTTTTTATTGTATATATTCATTACTCTTTTATACTTTACACCTTTTTACAGGTACTGTATACATTTTTATACTTTTTAATTGTTTCTTTGTATTTGTTTATCGTTGTCGTTGTTATTGTTGTTTTTACATTTTTACTACCTTTGTGTTAATGGCACACGTTGTACCGTATACAGGGTGCTAGGAGACGTGACTGACTTACTTTAACCAGTCATTCCTGACCTTATTTGCAGTAAAAAATGTAGATGAAATTTTTGTCTCCGGTGACATTTAATTTTTTTTTTTTAATTTACCTAATAACTAAAAAAAATGGTAGGTATTTGTCAGGTGGGGTCGAGGTGGGGGTTAGGTGGTTACTAGGCTCTGTGTGATCAGTGACTAGAATTAAAAAAATATATTTATAGTTGAATTTGTGAAAAATATATATAAAAAAATGTCACCGGAGACCAATATTTCATTTACAGTTTTTACTCCAAATATGGTCAGAAATCACTGGTTAAAGTAAGTCAGGTAAGTTTCTTAACACGCATATGTATATAAATAAACAGATAAATCTCTTCGGTGGTAAGTCTTAAAAGTATTTAAAAAAATCGAACATTCAACTACCATACCCATAAGCTATGGCCATGGCCACTTCTTCTCGGAGTTTGCCAAAATGTGAATAATTGATTACTTATAAGATGTTATAATCGCTTCGCACTGATCTTCCTAAATAACTTGTTTGTCTTGCAAGTTATTACCGACATACAGTGTCCTGCCCATTTAGGTCACATTAGGCCAGGTTAGGTTAGGTTGTGTTGTTGCTAAGGGAAGGGTTACTTCCTGTCGCAACAGTTAAACGACCACATCGTACACACAAAGTCAACCCTATATTTAGTAGGTCGAATTACGGTACCTACGTGAAACGTTATTACTGTTAAAATCATTGCGAACTCGTTTGATTAGGGGTTAGATAAACCACCATTTATTTTGAACACCAACAGTTCCAGGTTTGTACTGATTCCGGATATTACGTAATTAGCAATTTTTTTTTCACGATTTGCTATTATTTTTTTACGGACCGATGTTCATTTATAACATAACATCACACGAAATGAGTAAAAAAATAGAAAGGATAGTAAATACACACAAAGTGTTGGCTTTTGGAAAGTAACCTTGTGTATTGATGGTAACAAATATGACGGTCTCCTTGGTTGTATAGCTCCTAGATATCTGGTGTATTTACTGTTACTATTATATTTAAGTCTATCCTCATTGTAACCAACCTGTACTGCTGTTTTATGTATATATGTATTTTTAAATTTTTATTTCTTAATCTATTTAATACTTACAGATGCTTTGATATTTCTGATATTTACGTAATAGTTATATTTTTGTAATATTAATGTTTTTATAATGTTGATATTTTTAAAAGTATTGATGTTTTTATAACATTGATACTTTTATAATATTGGTACTTTTTTAATTTTGATATTTTTTATGATATTGACATTTTTATAATATTATTAAAATCGGTGTTATAAAATTGGACTCTAGTATCTCAATAACAAAACTGTAATGCTTTTACCATTATTTTTTCTCTTTAATTTTTTTTTCAACTTATGTACATCGCAAGATGCATGCGCCTAAATATAATAATTTTGCCCTACATTTGTATGATGATTGTAATTTATTGTTGTATTATATTATATTGTTGAAATAAACTCCTGCTGACAAGCTACTTGCAGTGGCTTAGCGGGTACAAGTTCCCACTGTATATAATTAATATTATACAATAAAAAAAAAGGAAAAAAAAAAAAAAGAAAGCAATGGGTACATGATTTAACTCATTAGAAGAAAACATGAATACGAAAAATGACTAAGTTGCCACCAAGCCTCGAACTCGGAACGAACTTCTATGCAGCAAGGCGCACTTATGCAATTTACTGCTACCGAAATTCTTTAAATTATTGACGTTTTTAATAATCTCATATATTTTTTGAAAATCAGTAATACAAAAATTTCAATTTATTTTTCTGTGAAGATCACAATCGGATGTTACCAACAATGCTTTAATTTATGCGATTTGGCACAACGTATATTAATTTAAACAAATTATTATAAGCAATAATTATTACCTGAAAAATCATACAAATTGAATAATCTTCCGAGAAAAAATACATGCTGCCGACGGGACACGAACCCGCGACCTTTCGTTTACCGGACAAGTGCTCTACCACTGAGCTACGGCAGGTTATTCATTACCCGCCAAATTAGTCAACATGTACTAGTTCTTCAGACTACAATCATTGCTTATTACATTTTTTCTCACTGGAAACAACCATCTTTATTTTTGTGGGAAAGGCTTTGTAAGTGCTAACTCTCTCACTAGGTGGCGTCGAGATTCTATCGAATCTACATTTTATTGTAAGAATATTTTTTACAGATTATTCAATTTGTATGATTTTTCAGGTAATAATTATTGCTTACAATAATTTGTTTAATATTTGTGCTATGCATAAAAATCTTGTCTTGTAAACATTAGTTTAATCATTTAAAATAAGTATATTAATTTCATTTGATCAGACTACCTACACAATGTATTAAGTTAACCTTTTTGCTAATGTTATTATTAAGTTCTACAAGTATTTTAGATTTTATTATTGAAAGAGCTATTTCGGCGTCCAAGGCCATTTTCAAATTGTGGTTAATCCACATTGCGTCGACTTACTTATGTGATTTCTTTTACTCCCACCCAATTCTAATTTGGACGGTGATAGAAAATATTTATTACCGGTAAAACTGATTTAGTCAGAAAATTATTAAAATTCTCTATTCTTTAGGGTACTTACTGTGTGGAATTATGTGTTTTCCCCGCATTTAAACGACAATGTTTTCTTAATTGAATTTTTTAAATGTGTTATATTGTTTTGAAGAAGTGGAGAAAAAATAATTTTCCATGCTTTATTAATTAATGTTATATTAGGATCATTAGTTTTTTATTAATTGCCAATTGTAGAAGTAAAAAAAATCTAAAATATTTTAATGGAGTTCTACGAATTAAACACAAAAAAATTATGGTTTTTGCTAACTTTATTTGGGTTACCCATAAATAAGCAAAAACTATAACTAACCCGTTGCACATTACACTGTTTTTTAATTACAATATTTTGTAAAGTAAAGGCGGTTTTCATTTGACATATGAGCATGTAGCGACTCATTAATACATGTCCGATTTTCAAGGTCATTTCATTAAATGCGTAACCATACAAGAATAGGTCCGTTGACTTATTATTATATTATTATTATATATTAAGGGAAAATGTTGCTTGAACAACGATAGGGGACTAAGTAGTGAAAGACTGAACCCACTATGTCTGGGTGGGAACCCTGCACATTGGACCACCTGAAAATAATGGCGTGTTACGTAGGTGACACAGAAACTGCGAATTTAAGCCAGCAATGACATTTCTCTATGAAATCGAATTCTGATCATCTTTATACCACCAGTGTTAAAAAATGTTTTTTTGCAAAAGGAAGGAATTATTTCAAAAAATGTCTCGTAATCGTAAAATAGATTAATTACTCTTATTATTAATATATTACAATCTATGTATGATCGTGTGAAAAATGTTGAGATTCGTAAAGAATGCAAGGCTGATGTTAGCGTAGTGAGCAAGATTAAGAAAGGGACGCTTAGATGGTTTGGGCATGTAGAGCGAATGAACGAAGAGAGGAGTGTAAGGAGAATATATGACGCGAATGTGAATAGAAGAAGAAGCCGGGGACGCCCGAGGAAGACATGGTACGATCAAGTGAATCACATACTTGAGTCGGGGCATGTTAGAAGTCGGAATAACAGAAGAGAATGTATGAGGCGTTGTATGAATGTGAATGAAGCAAGAAGTGTATGCAAAGATCGAGTTGTTTGGCGGTCCGTCCTCTCTGCCTACGTCTGCGAGGAAACGGCATGATGGTTAGTTAGTTAGTTAGTTAGTTAGTTATTAATATATTAACTTATTAATAAAAAATAAAAATAATTAAATAATGCATTCTTTTTAAACTAAAATATGTATACGAGACGAGTATATATGAATTATGATTTTATTATTACCTTATTTTATTTGAATTTACTTATATCTTTACAAAATCTATATTTTAGCTTTTTCTTTCAACATGCAACTTAACGCTTGTTTTTAAAATCCTTTTTTTTATATTCCTATTTTTATTTATGTTATCTTAATTATATATTTCTTTATAACATAATATACAACAAACTTCGACTACCATAATACAGGTGTATGCCTAGTTTGGCAGCTGAAAAAATGCTCTCTCTACCAAAACTGAATAAAAAAATATTTTTAAAATAACTTGTTTGAAACCGTCAATCAGTTTACGATATTATACGTATCGTGACTGATTGTTGAGTTATTTTGCCGTGTTGTTTCACTTTTCTCGAGCCAACGTTCTAGAGAGCCTTACAGTGTCAGCCATGGGACAAATTAAGGTTATACTGTTTCAAACAAAAAATTAGGTTAGTGCATTATGCGACTCTAGTAATGAACTACTTAAAATAATACATCTGAAAGGTACTCTTACCATCTCCATGCAGCTTCGTGCAATAACTGCTTCCCGTTTAGAATTCTTTCCACGTCCCCTTACTAAGAGTTAACACAGAGTGTCATTAATTACATTACGTTTCAATCAACGGAACAATGGACTAGCGTGAAGTTAGTCGAAAACCGCAGAATTTAATACTAAAGTATACTTTTTGCGAGATACCTTTAAAAATCCAGCAAATGTTCATATACCTACCTAAGGGTATAACTAACTAACTAACGAACAAACGAACCATCACGCCATTTTCCCACAGGGATACGCAGAGAGGTCGCTACCACCAAACCTTCATTCACATTAATACATTATCTTCTGTTATTCTGACTTCTATGGCCGGACTCTAGTATTTAATTCATTACATGCCATATCTTCCTAGAACATCTCCGGCTTCTTTTTCCATTAATATATTCTCCTTACACTCCTCTCTTCGTTCATTCGCTTTGCATGCCCAAATCATCTAATCGTCCCTTTCTTAATCTTACTGATTAAGCTTAGATCAGCCTTGCATTTTTACTTAAGAATATAAAAAAAAGTTTAACGTCTCTCCATACTAGAGACCAAAATCACCTAAATTTTTTACTCAAAATATGAGTCAATTTAAAAAAAATGAAAAGTTTTAAAAAATTTCATTAATTTATATAGGTAACAAATAGGATTATAGAAGCATAAAAAAAACATTGGTACATAAAATATAAGGATGTTTTTATCTTGGTTTTTAATGTAAGGGACACAGGAAATTAAGAGAAATAAACTCGATTAAATTATTATATTCCAATACAAAGTCCATTGCGGAAGTTACACACAAATATCACTGTCTCCCATAAAAATAATCATTATTTCTACGGTCGAAACCTTTTCTATGCAAATTTTTCACTCAATGTGCAATTAGTAGGTAAATTATTCTAAAGATTTTACATAAAACGACTATAACGTTATAACAAACAAGTCTTCTAGAGTCTGTCCGCACAATCTAGAAATTTGATAAAAAGGAACCAAATTTTTTCGTTACTGTGGCAACACCGAGTAACATCGATTTTAGATCATAATAGATGTGAGGTTATGTTTGACTTCCGAATCTGACAGTACGCGATAATGGACAGGAAAAATGGGATAACAATTTTTTTTTTCATTTCATTTAAATATCCACGCGATGATTTTAATTTTGATGTAACATCTAATTAATTTTTTTTTGATTTGTAGATTTCAAAAGTAAAACAAAACATTTACATGCTTTTATTCGCGCTCTTCGGGTGATTTTCCCACGAAAACGTCTCTATAGAAGTAATCCAATTATTACTATTATTAATCTAAGTGTTGTAAAAAAACAATTCCTTTCAGGAAGTACCATAATTTTTTTAACACCGTTTGATATTGATGTGAAAAATATTAGTATAAATATTATATTATAATTCCCGCTTTTTTAATGATATTTGTTTTTTCTTTTCAACCATTGTAGTGTTGCCATTTAAAATGATTTAAATGGTAAAGTGCCCTCCGTTTTTGTCTACTTTTTTTGACAGTCTATAGTGTAATATTATATTAAAATAGAGAAATGGGTACAACGGTATTTATGGTGATAAATGTTTACTAACGATGCGTTTAAATGACCATGATTAAATTTGCAATCTCTCTTAGAGCAACGCGTTACCGAGAGGGAGGTTTGCAGATATATTAACAATCCAAACCGCATTCACGCGGAGGTAATTTTTTATATGAATACCGCACGAGAGTCCCAAACTGCTCCCAACCGTCTGGAGCTAGTGAGACTATGGCATTCCCAATTGGGGAATGTTGTGAGGCTGAAGGTATTGGGGAGGGGAAGGAGAAGGGGGAGAGGAAGGTGGGAAAAATGGGAAATACCTGGTTATTCAGATCTGGTCACGAAACACGGCTAAAAGCCATTTCAAGCAACGTTTCAATTCTGAATGGTGGTCTTTCACCAGGGCGATACTGAGAGTATCTTCTACTCTGGAACGTGCTCAAATATACTATATTTTATTTTTATATGAATTAATTGCGAAACAACACAAATTAATTAAATAAAAATTTGTTGCGCACGCCGGGATTTGAACCCGCGACCTTCGGATTCGTAGTCGAGAGCCTTACCCCTCGACCATGGAGGTCGTCAAAAGATTCAATCGTGATACTTTTTGACTCTCGGCTTATTGCAACGATTTGTCACTTTCAAATTTACGCTTTGAGCATACACTTCACTTACAGATCGACACAATTACCTTTGCAGTCGAGGGCATCGACAGTACAGATATTTTGAGTAGGAAAATCTATGGGTTTTATAAAACAGTTATATTATTCATTAGTTTCTCTTTTTGACGCCTGAAAAGTTAAGTAACTCAAGCTGTTTTATTTATGATGAATTTTCAAACAGCTAGAATACTAAAGTGCGAAAGAAGAGCAAAATACAAAATATTGAGTACGTATTAAGAAGGAAAACTCTCGAGTTAGTAGCACTGGGTTCATGAAATTTGAATTGCCTTTTCTGTTCATAATTTATAGGTGAGCACAACTATTTTCAACTCTTAAAGTCAGTTACATCATGAGCTATGGAAAGTGGCCATAAAAATCACCTTGAATGTTGCTAAAGCAAGCAATACCAATAAATTATCTGTAAATTCCACACGAAGTTAGGAAAATGTAATAGTTTTATTTAAATTCAATGAAATTCCACCCAAAATGTATAAAAACAGATGCAGTTTGAAAACCAAGTAAAAGCAATTTTGAAAAGTTCCACCTCATATTCTATAGTTTGTGAATTCTTGTCTTTTGGAACCTTATACATTTTCTTAATTACCAGTATATAATTTATAGATAAAGCATTTGTAGTATTTCTTAAGTTAGCAACCTCCAAAGTCTATATTTTTGGGTGCTGACGGTTAATATAATAAGGTATTTTTGAAATACTGATCCATCACATTATTCAAAAATATTAAATTTTATGTCAGAAGTGTGTTAAAATTCTGGCTAAGCCGTGTAGATCACTTTTATCCCATAAAATTGAAATACGTACTTATACCACACTGAAAACAATACAGCAGTATTTTTTCTATCGCTTACCTCACTTAAAGCAATAAAGACAGGAGACGCACATGTATTAAAAATAAGTTTGACTTTGTTGTAGAATTATTAATTCCCTCTCAGAAATGTACCGTTTAGGCACCGTTTTGCGCAATTTCAGAATCGCTAATATATTTATGAAATGGCTCCAGTGGCATAACGGGCGCCCAAAGGGGTCTGCCTCGAAGGGCCCACGCCGGGGCATTGAAATGTAAAATATATTTATATTCTTTAAAAAATACACAAAACTTTGCTCCCCGGCTTAATTTCTCTACTATACCTTGTTCAGACTGGCGTGACCGCAATGCGGCTCTATTCATTCAATATACCATTGTATTTTCATGTAATAATACAATTATTGTTTTTTCCAATACTTGTTTAAATTGTGACACATTTCACGACAATATTAATAATGATTTATTCACCACTATCTAGTAATAATAAAATGTATAGAAATGTTGGTAGATTTACTGAAGTCGACTGTATGCATCTGAGTCACAGTTTTAGTGTTATATTTATGTTTCAAATTAAAACAAAAATAAATGGTGGATAATTTCTTCAAACGATTGATATTCACTTTGTGGCGTCATTATTAATTAATTAATTTTGTTTTAAATATTCAATTTTTAGTTATCATTTTTTTTATTGAGATTTAAAAACCTCATTTTAATATTTAATCATTGTAGAAAATAATATTAACATAACCTAAATGAAACATGAAAACGGAAAAAACGACAGAAAATAAAAAGATTTCAGTCGCATCTGGGACTCGAACCCAGGACCTCTGCCTATCCAGGGCAATCGCTTAAATATAAAGATAGTTGCCAAAAATATGGGATAAAAAATGGAGAATAATATTAACAAATCTTGAATTTGAGATATGATATCGATGAAGATGACATAAATTGAACTGGTCTCATTAGCTAAGTTGGTTAAGCGGTTGCCCCGGATAGGCAGAGGTCCTGTGTTCGAGTCCCAGATGCTACTGAAATCTTTTTATTTTCTGTCGTTTTTTTCCGTTTTCATGTTTCATTTGGGTTATGTTAATATTATTTTCTACAATGATTAAAAAAATATATACTTTGTTTACACCACTTTATAAATAAACATAAATATTCTACATGTTTCGACAGTAATGCTGTCATCATCAGGAATATATGAATACAAAATTTATATTCATATATTCCCGATGACGACACCATTGCTTTCGAAACATGTAGAATATTTATGTATATTTATAAAGTTGTGTAAAAAGAGTATATTTTTTTAATTAATTAATAAATGGTCCATTTATATGTAAAATTAATTAAGTTCTATACTAGCTGCATGACACATAGTGACTTTTAAATCCAGCGTAATGATATATTATTTATATTTATTTATTTATTTGAGTTTTTAATCCAGCAGGACTGGGTGGGTAGTGCAAACCCAGTCTGCCATATCACATGAAATATAAACAATATAAAAAGAGAAATTGTAACGTAAATACTGACCCCAATAAATTAAATTTTAAAAATAAATAATAATAATAAAAGGTTAAATAATAATATAAAAACATATGAGAAGAAAATGTGAAAAAAAAAATTACGATAAGATAATTACATCAAGATAAAAGAAATAAAATGAAAAACTTAATAAATGATAGTAACATAGAATAAATTAAATAAATTATAAGTCTATTATAAATTATAAATATTATATGTCGGTAGAATTTAATTAAGTACCTAAACATCACACTTTATTTTTAACCCCTCGAATCTTTATTATCAAATAATAATAATTTTTCTTAAATGTGTATGGTAAACTTTTAAATGCCAATAAGAAAACGTGTTTTTTATCTTTCTAACACAGTTTAAATAATATACATTACTATAGTGCATAATGAGATAACATGTCTTTTATGAGCCTGTTTTGGGCTGGGAGAAATATCCTCACAAAATATTCCACGGCTATTTGTTTTCTGGGAGAAATGTCTCCCAGAATGACTCGAGGGGTTAAACAACAAATATAATATGCAGCTCTGAAAATATAATTGAAATAAAGTCATAAAGTAGAAAATTTATTTTCATGTGCCACAAAAAAACTGACTTTATGAAATTTGCATTTTTTTGTCTGGAATGTAATGCAATCATTTTACATTCCACTGTAAGTATGAACGTTTTAAGAATACAGCAGAATATTCTCTCAGTTTTGCCATGGTAAAAAACCATTTTCAAAAATTAAATCATTGCTTGAAATGAATTAAGATACGTAAAAGTGTCTCCAAATTGAGGATGCTATAGTCCCACTGCCTCAGTGTAGTTGGCATTTTCACGCTATACCACATAATAACATATTATTTATTGCTCTAATTCTATATATTTATATGTTTTATTGATACAATTCTATTTCGGAAGCAATAGTGTGGTTTCGAAGTGTGGAAACCATCAGAAAAACAATTATAATAAAAAAAACCGATGAAAGTCAATTGGTGCTAACGAGATTGCCTAAACTCGGGCGCACTCCGAGAAGTACTCTAATGATGATAAGCAAGAATGTTTTTGTATGGGAAAAGTTTGGACATTTGAAAAAACAAGGAAATGTTGTAAAGAAGAACGATAATAAATAGATGTTTATATCAAAAATAAACATTGTACACATGTGTTTATTGAAGGCTGACATAGTAGGCCAGTGATTAGAGCAGTCGCCTAAATAGTTGAATATCTCGGGCTTAAATCCCGTTAATAATTTTCATCATGTTTTGTTTTTAAATACCGTACAAGAGTTTCAAGCATTTGGAGCAAGTAGGAGTATGGAATTCCCAATCTGGGTATGTTGGGACGCAGAAGGGAGTGAGGGCGGATGGATATGGGGAAGAGGATGGTTCGGAAGAATCTGTCTATTTAGATTTGGGGTTATTAAGTTATTTCAAGCTTAGTTTAGATTTAAAGTGATGATTTTTTAACAGGGTGATATTAACACCCTGGAGGCTAGTCAATAAATATTTTTTTGAGATATTTTTCAACTTTTAAATCCGGAAAAACAAGTCATTTAAATAAATTGCACACTGTGAGGCATCGTAATTAGTACATAATTATCATGCTTGTGCTGTTTATGTATCTATTTATATTTACCGTTTTTAATAAAGCACACTATCGCAATACAATTCAACAGGGTTGCCACTACCTTCTATAGATTTCATTAGGTGTATATTACATATATTCTGGCATACAACAAAGAAAACTTTAAATACAATTTTTGAATCGCTTATTTTAAAACAAGTCTTTTAAAATAATAAAATCTCCACGTTTAGCAATCCATCCTTTCGGTAATATATTAATTGCGGTTATTTTTTTTAAATTAATGGTTTTAAAATAACAAAAAATCTTTTGCATCTTCTGCGACAGAACAGTAAACCCTTTGACTCTAGCCCATAGGTTCTCAACCTTATTTTTCCCACCGCCCACTTTGAGATTTTTTTTTTCTAGAGACCCCTCCCAATTTTTTTTACTTACCATCTGTCCTGAATAAGAAACAGCTATTGCCACGATTATATTTAAACGTGTAATTACATTGTAATATTATATAGTAAGATAGGGTATGACTCCTATCCTATTTCTGAGATTAAAGAAGAATGTTTCAATGAGAACAATTAAAACCAGTTCAACGAGTTACTTATGATCTCATTAACTGCTCTGATATATATTACAGTGATGTATGAAGGGGTACACTCAGATTTTTCCAACCGGTGGCGATGAATTATGCAATGCACAGCAAGCACGTCAGGAACTTAATTTTTTAAGCACGATATGAAGCCTTCGTGATGCCCTGTCATAGCCGGTGCGCCATCCATAGCAACTGTCAAAATATTATTAAAAGGAATTTCCTTTTCGCCACAAAACTTTTCCAGTGTATTAAATATGGTTTCTCCTTTTATATCTATTTCCAAATTTGTAGCAAACAGTAGTTCTTGACATATTTTCTCACCTTTGATGAACCTCACGTATGATAATAACAATGCTTCATTGGTTGGTAAAGTGGACTCATTCAACTGAATTGAAAATTGACAAGTCTGCAGATGATTGCATCTGATTCGTTAATGTTTTCAGCCATCTAATCAATTCGTTTTTGGAAGGAATTTTTCGGATAATATCTGCAGTTAGTTTACGGAGCACAGTGGTTATTACTTCTTCTGCTGTTGGTAAAATTAAATCCTCCCCAATAGTATTCGGTTTGCCTGCTGCCAGCAATCAACAATGAGATATTGTACGAAGCTCGAAGTCTGTCATCGTCTTGCTTAGAAGCTGATGAAAAAAGTTTTCATATAGTTGTCTGAATTTCGTATTGTACATTTATTTCATAGCTTAGAAATAGGTCGTATCTTTGTCTTTCTTATCCGGGTGTATTTTATTAAAATGAATTTGAAGCGTAGAAGGCTTCATCGCTTCATTTGACACTTGTTTTAAAATAAAATAAGGCAAATTGGCCATGATGGATTTGTGGGATTTTCGATAAATCCGTATTTAATATAATCCACACTATACAGCCGTCTCTTCTTCTTTGCTTCCAACGTGGTTTTTACTTTACAGATCAACTCTAAAAAGATGTAAGACTAAAATATTAAGTCTTAAAACCCTGTTATCAATTGCGCGCGCTAATGTTAATGAAAATAAAATGAATAATCACTGCCTTTATATAGGTTGGAGACATATAACACGCTTCGACAGGAATAAGATAAACATGCAGTGACTCGTTTATAACACCCGGCGCGGAAATAAAGCGCGGACGCCGCGCGGGGACAAGGGCGACTCGTGAGCAGAGCACGGGTCGGGGGCTGCGGAGCTCAGTCTTGTCGATGAATGTATGGTCGCTCGCTGACTCCCGAATGCCCCGAAGATACTGAGCAAGTTAGAACAAGCACATATAATACTGTCAATTCTTACAGGATTACAAAAATTGCGTTTTTAACAAAAACTTGTTCTAACTTAATTGCTACAAACATATTTTTTTGCTATTTTTTATTAAAAGGCTTTTATTAACTTCACCTGTATTTATATATGATACATTTCACGTGAAATCGGAAGTTTTAATTTTTTTAAATCCAAATCAAAAAAAAAAAAAATTCATATCATCCAATTTATTTAATTTGTAGATCTGAATGTAATGGAATCTTTCAGATCTATTTTCATTAACTTCGCGAACTTCCGAAATATGTGAATTTTCGCACACGTGATAAAAATTATTACAATATTAAAGTTTACTTTGCTTTATTAGTACACGATTAGCGTGTTTTTTAAGCCTTCTTTGGACTATTTTTTTTTACCTGCCCATGCCCTCACTGTGCCATCTCAATGCCCCCTAATTTTCTCTGGGTCTTCAACTGCCCCCCTGAAAGTCTCAAACGCCCACAAGGGGGCGTTATCGCCCACGTTGAGAACCTGTGCTCTAGCCCCACAGGTCACTTGTTCAAAACCAAATGAGACTCCTAACATTATGTTGCATGAGTTCATTCATATTAGAAAGGTAATATAATATTTGTCAATAGAAAGCAAGCTGCAGTACTTAAAAAGTTTTGAAGAGAGAAAATGTTGAAAAGAAAATATAAACGTGTTATCAAATTTTCCGTTTATCGAAATGGGGAATATAATATTATTGTGAATAAATGAAAAATTACTGCAAATACCACAAAATAAAGAAACCAATAAAATAAAGATGGATAAAAATATGTCAGATGGTATGTAAGGTGGTACATACTCTCTGTATCGCCCTGGTGAAAGATCACAATTTCGAAACTATAATCGAAACGAAGAATGAAATAGCTTTATCCTAGTTTAGCGATAAGATCTGAATAGTGAGGTATTTACCGACCATCCTCATCCCCACCACTTTCCGTCCTCACTTCTTTCAATTTCGCAACATACCCCAGTTGGGGATGCCACAGTTCCACTAACAGGCAGTTGAAACATTTGTGCAGTATTCACACTTTTAAATGTTAATATGGTAGATCGTAACTAATTTGGAATACGTAAAACGTAAACGTATTAAATCTTTTTTTCTAGTTTTTCATAGATTTCAGTATTTCGGTGTCTTTGAGTTTGATATTATGTCGGATTTACCGGAATAACTGTACGTGTAACTAATTTTAGGGTAAAGTAATAATTAATTCAGAATCAGTTTAGATTCGAGTGGTAACGTTTAGGCCGCGATGCACACGTAATTCCTTCCACGCGATCCCTCTCCGTACAAATCCTCGCACAACACGATTATTGTGTAGAACCTCCTCCGCCCCCTGCTCCCCGGAGCCGCCCGCCCCCTCCTCTCGCCGAGGGCGGTGGGCGGGCTGAACAACTAGAGAGAGCCAACGTATAGAGCAATCGATCGCGTAGCAGACGCGGCGATATTATGGGGAGATTTCACGGACGAGCTTAACTTCCACCTCATTCAAACAACAAAAAACTCCCTCAAATACATTAAAAAACAATTCCTAAAATAATACCTTAATTTTTCATATGCATTTCATCAAGATTTCAGCACTAATTTATGAATGATTACGTTAAATCTGACGTTTTTATGGAGATATGATGATTACTATCTCGCTTGTCATCACAAAAATGTAATATTTTACCTAATAATATGTACTGCATTCTATTCGACATCATTTTTATGTAATCCACTTGGAAAATAAACAAATTTTGACAGTTTTCAGTGATGTCAGCTCAACACAATATTTTAAGTGATAAATTACGTAATGATTTGGTTATTTCCGTGAATAAAAACACCCAAACTGACGGTTTATAAGTCAGTTGTTGTACGATGTAGTTTTGTGGGGAGTTTTTCAGATATTTTTCAGTTTTTTTCGGGGAAGCTTTCACGCTCAAACTGGCGTCTAGTCTTGAGGCTGCTCTTCGTGGCTCTACTGTGTTCTGGTCTCCCCGGGCAGAATATAGATCTAGGGAGGGGGAAGGAGGGGGGGCACACTCCCGCCTGGGGCCCCATTTAAGACGAAAAGACGAGAGTATAATGAGTACTATTTCACTTTGAGAAAACACACTAAAGGGTTATCGAGAATAAAATTATCAAACTTTCACGTTATGGAATGTTCCACAGATTTACGGCACTTTGTCAAAATGACACACAATTCACAATAATAAATTTCACTCAATACAGTAAGACAGCAAATGCGATAAAATTAAAAAACTACTTTTTTATAGCCCTAAAAGGTAATTGTTAATTCGCTATGGTAATTATCCCGAGCTTGTTGAATTAGAGTTAACCGATAAATATTTGCACATTTTTGTTTGTGAAATTGTTGTTTATAGAAGGAGAAATAAATCGATATCAACATTGATTAACGATTTTTTTTTAATATTCGTACGTTTTTTTCTTGACAAATTCAAAGAAAAAATCAAATACAATACATGGCAAGATATTCTTAAATGAAATGAAACACGTTCATATCATAACATGTACAAGATGTAACTATAATACTAAAGATATTACCAGTTACTGGAAACCCTAAGGGGTTATCAATATAATGTCTTTTTAAAATACTCAAAATTGAATTAGAATTATAATGAAAAATGCATTAAAAAAGTGCGTGGAAAAATTAATTGCAGCAGGTTTTGTTGGAATTTTTTTAACGTAATAGGAATAACTCAATGTAAAGTTTCCTAGATACCTCTGCATTTTGAATTACGCCTACATTTGAAGTGCCTTGTATAGAAATGTTAATCTTTGAAAGTTGCTTTCATTTATTGGAAAAATATTTTTTTTTAACTTGCTTAGAAATATAAACGCTGGGTTATACTTATTACTCTGTACCCTTACGTTTGTTAGGATTGTTTATATCAAATTGTACTAAATATACTATGATATTTGCTACGACAATATTTTTATGAATGAATTGAGTTTAAAGGTTAAACTACTATTGTATACATCAATCGTAAGGTAATGATTTATGTGTACGAAAATATTTAATGTTGTTAAAGAATGGTCAGAGGATGACAAATATCTCGAAAGTTCTTTCCTGCTTTTCCAAGGATAAAAAACAGAAGCCAAATCAACATTAACACATTTAAAAGCTATATGAATCATAAATATGTCTATTCTAAGGCCCACATCAAATTAAAATATATCTTTGTTTATCACTAAATATTTTCGTTGGCATTAAAAACGCAATTTGGATAATTCTTTAGTTTTGTTTCAATGGTGGAACTGATTAGAGCGACTGAGAATTTCGCAAAATAAAATATCATAAATTTCAAATCATCAGCGAATCTTTGAATATCCATTGCTTGTTATCCAGTAAAACCAATGATTATTTTTATTTTTATTAGAAATGAATGGCTTTCTATGGTATCAAACATATAGAGGCGTTAGGCAATCCTTCACGAGGCTTGTTATAGATTCGTAAAATAGAAGTCAGATTCCAAATAAATCGTTTTTCGTTAGATTTTCAGTTCGATAAAGGGGGTGTAGAAATCACTCATCAATTCCTTGGGAATATTGTTAAATAGCTTTGGAAATCCAATGCAGAACTAAGGAATCAAATTGACACTTCACGCACGAGATAAATATCGGAAAAGCGAATGAGGAAATTCTAGAGGAACGTAGAAATAGCCATTGTGGGGCATTTCCTGGGTAAGTAAAGAAATTTGGTCGGTTGACAAATTAGTCAGGAACCCTTCGTTATGTCAGGGAGATATTCAGTTTATTGAGTTTTTCGCGGGAACTGAGTGAGCCCCGATCCGAGATTCAGGGAGTTCTACACTAGCCAAAATACGACAATGGCTGTCATTGGCTAGGTTTGACTGATAAGACTTGTTGGCACTGACTGACGGGGGCACTGGAGAACGTGACACGGTGTGTAGTTTCACAGGAGCGGTCGGTTGTCGGGGTGAATGAGGGCACTGGGTATGGTGGCTGCTGGCACTAACCTGGCAGTCCTCGCAGGTGTGGATGACGGAGAAGGGCTGCGCGCAGTCGTAGCGCGCCAGGATGGAGCCCAGATCCTTGGAGGCCCTCGCGGCCATGTCGTCCACGGCGGTCAGGTCTTGCAGGGCTCGTTCGCAGCGCGCGCCGCCGCCCAGCGCGTGCCCCAGGGCCGCGGGCTCGAGCGCTTCTCCGAGCGCGCGCTCGCGACAGTGCCGCAGGCGGGTGTCGGCCAGGGCGCGCTCGCGCTCGGCGGGCGGTAGCGCGCACAGGGCCCGGGGGGGCGCGGGCGGCGCGGGGGGCTCGGCGGTCACGTCGCACGCGCTCAGCCACGGGTTGGTCCGGCGCAGCTCCTGGGGGGCGGCCACGGCGGCAGCCAGCAGCGTCAGCAGCAGGCGGCGCATGGCCAGCGCTCATGCTGGCGAGGGCACTCCCCTGAGGCGGGGGCGGCGGGCGCGGCGGGGCGACTGCTCCGGCTCGGCCAAGGGCCGTTATGTAACCTGCCCCAAGATGGCGGCCTGCGCACGCGCACCCGCACTGAGCTGTCCTGCTCCTGACCCCCACTCCCACTCTACACAACAGGGAGGGAGAGGTGAGGGCCCCCGCCCCCAGGGTTGCCATACCGAACACCGACTTGGTACAGCTTTCCAAATGAAACACGTTCGCTTACTTTACACTTGGCAAAAATAAAACATGTTTTTATGGTTAAGATAAAATACACATCATTCATTTGGAAAACCTTTCATACTGTAATCATTCTCTGGGTGAAATTGGGCCTACCCCACGAATCTCCATCAGCACCGGTCTCTAGCCCTTGGGCTTTCTTGTCCTACTACAATCCTATTCCATCAGTCCACAGTCCACTGCTTCCTTATTCTGCCTCTGGGTCGCTTCCACTGGGCCACCTACACAGTCTGAATTATTTGTGTCAGCTCATTAACTTAACAAGAAAATTATTTTAAAAAAATAGTCATCTTATCGCAAAGCTATAATAATTTATAAGAACCCCGAAAATATAATATTATACTAATTTTAAAACCTCTCACGCTAAATATTTAAAAGGGAAAACATAATCCTTATATAAGTATTGCATTAATGCAAGTGTGTGTATATGTTTTTCGTGGAGTGTTGCCATTCTTGAAACAACCCCTCAACTCTGAAAAACACATTCAATACTCATTCTGTAAGAAAATTAAAGTTCCCCTTTCCGCCGCTCTCTGGTGGTGGCGCAGGGCGGGAAATATCAAGACATCTGTTGGAATTTTCCAAAATTAATTTTCTAATGCAGAAATCTACCAGACCATTTGAGCTATACAGAAAATTTGGCATATCGTTACCATATAAAGAGATGTCGGGAATTAATTTATGTTCTACTTTCAGTAATAGATGTCACTTTATCGTAATTTACAACTACCAACTATAAGTACGTACTGAATCTAATCGTGGAAGTCAAATTGACATTAGAATATATTTATTTTGTACAGACATGGCAAAATTTCTTTCTTTATTCAGTTATTATTTATTAGTTTTATCGTGGAAACCCCTTTACGCTGTTTTAACGGTATTCCAACGCTTAGTTCAAAATGTAATACATTTTTATATCATTGCTAGATGATGTGTACCCGGCCTTGTTCAGTTTTTTTTTTTTTTTAATAAATTCCAAACACTTATTTTTCAGAATATATTTAAATAATAAAGTTCTTATGTAGGTACTAACTTGTCTTTTCTATTTTGAAAATATTCTACCCAAACAAACCTTCTTCTTTTGATTGTGTAATCTGTGGCTAACCAGAGTGGTAAATCTATGGGCTAACCTCAATACAACATGGCGGGTTCAGTGTTTTTCATATTAATTTTAAAACGTCATAGCAACAGTTTTACATATTTGATTTCTTTCAAACTACTCTATAAACCTTCCCGGTACTAATCGGAACAAACTCTTTTATTTTCAGCGAAACCGGTCGAGTAATTTAGGAGAAAGTCGAGGACAGACAGACAGACAAACATTCATTTTTTAAATACAGAGATATAAAATTTAGTGCTATGTAGGTAGTTGACCTGAATTAAATTTAAAATACGATTTTTAAAGCCCAAGAAATTCAAAACCCCCTTTTCTGACAAAAGCGCTGATATTTTTTTTGTCTAAATTAGAGCTATTTTGTTTATTTACTTATTATTTATTATAGTACATTATTGTGTGTAATTGTTATATGTTTTTATTAAATAAATTATTTTTGGAAAAGATAAACATTCCTCTGTTATTGATCTTCCGAAAAGTAGCTATTTGCCACTGGCGCTCTTTTAGCTTTTAAGAATAGTCGAAATAAATAATTTATTCTTTCTCTTATAGGAGTCGCAGCGCATTTTGACGCAAATACAGTACTACTCACACAGATGTATTGCTCGTATATAGCATGTTTAAAACTTATTAATTTGTTTTAGAAAAGATGTTTCCAGTGAAGTTGGAAACACAATCCGATCAACAAATGCACAAATGGTTCATGTTCTTTTTATTGACTATAACTCTAATTATCTTGGTCGTGTCATATGAACTTCCTTACCATCCCATGAAGCAGGTCATAAATAAAAATAAAAATAAAATAAACATTTAAAAAAAAAAGGTTTTTTTGAAAAAAAAAATCAATTTTCATAATTTTTGAGGCAACTTAGAAAATTATTTGCGGGTTTTTTGTATTTAAAATATATATTTGCTGTGTAAATAAAAAAAAATTAACATTTTTAAAAAAAAGGTTTTTTAAGGTCGATATTTTAAATTATGTATAGAAAATTTGTGTTCCAATTTGTGTGTTTTTAATTTAATTTAAAGTCCACCATAATGCTTATTTTAATATATATATATATTTTTTAATTTTACACATCATTATATTTTCAAAGTAAACGGGGATTTTTTTTTAAATCACCGTTAGCCCCCAAATAATTGTTCAAGGTGCCTCTAAAATCACAAAAAATTAATTCCTTTAATGACCTATATTTCAATATATAAGAAAAGATACATAAATTACTTCTAATCCGTACTAGATAGATATTTACTATACTTTTTGATGAAAAAAAAATCATTAGTTTTAGGTGAGTATTTTGACCTCAAATCCAAAATTAAATTTTTTATGAAACAGGCTGCGCAGCCATTCCTCTAAATTAAAAATTTCTCTGGAAAATAAATAATAATTACTCAAATATTTTTTCCACCTACGGGTTTATTTGACAACTTATATTTTTGCTAAGGCAACATTTAAAAAAATAAAAACAAATGTGCTTTAATCATTGAATAATGAAACACATAAAATAAAATTAAGATAACCGTCACAACTGGGACTTGAACCCAGATCTCTAGTCTTACCGGGACCACGTCTCTAACAATTGAGAAAAAAGGGAATGAATTGAGGATAATATATGCCTGCTCTATATGATGACCTATCATGATAAAAAAATACATCTTACCGAATCCAATATGTAAAACTATACAATTCATAGAATTATTCCTTGTATATGAAATCCCAAACATAAAAATAAACTCTAAAGAGCTTTTGTTATAAATTGTTCTTCTCCAATGTTGCGTTTAAATTAAATAAATAAATACACTTTAAATAAATATATCTGCATTCATTTTATATTTTTATTGGTGTAGATTTATTGAAAGAGATCAAAAACAAAACAATAACAACTATTTATAAAAAAAACATTAAGTATTCTGAATATTCAAAATTAATTTTATGATATTACATGGCATCTAATATTACTTACATTTACATATCATTGGTTTCGTAATCGTATTGCCTTATATACTAATAAAAACTAATCATCTCGTTTTTTAACCATAAATATTACCGCAGCGTCTCGTCCATCCCGAAGTACGTTGAAAGTAGAACTGAACCTCGCCACCGGTCAGCTGATGGCCCATCGTCTATAGGGCCCATTAGATGGTAAAACATTTGTGTGCATTTGATTTTCAGTATTTTTAATGGTAAATATGCAAATCATTTTTAGGTTAGTTTATTTTTAAACCCCACGTAATAAACGTTTTCCTCATATAATATAATATTTAAAAAAATTTAATATGAATCAAATATTATAATGTTATTATTAAGTTCTGCAAGTATTTTTTGTTTTTTATTATTGTGACAGCTGTTTCGGCGTTTAAGGTCATCGAACTGCGGTTAATCCTCATTGTGACGACTTATTTATATGACTTTATTTGCTTCCACCCCATTCTAATTTGGAGGAGTTTTTAAAAATAATAATGATTTATTATCGGTAAAACCGATTTAGTTAGAAAATAAATAAAATTCTGAATTCTGTGAAGTTTTCACATTTATGATGTGTTTCCTCGTATTTAACTGATATAGTTTTCTTAATTGATTTATTTATTTAATGGAGTTACAAAAACAATTAATATATTAATATAATATCTTAAGTTCATATAAAATAGGTTTTTTTTTTTTTTAAAAAAGAAAAGGAAAAAAAAATGATTAATAGACAATAGACTCTTGATAGATAATGTAAAATATTGTAGAAACCATTTCAAGAAAATGAGGACAGGAAACTCATAATTTGGTCTGACTGCTGTGTGGGCCAAAGTGATAACTGAAAGATTTTAATAATATATCTCGTAAATGAAAAATATTTACCATTGTGGAACAAAAGTTTCCTGTTTCTGGGCATTCTTTTTTGCCATGCGACAGAGACTTTGCACTTATCAATCGACAACTCAAAATCAGAGGCGCTATAATAGTATTCATACATTTGGTTAAAACTATAGCCAATGCTCATTCCTCAAATCCCTTCGGGGGACGTCCGATGAAGTTGGAAGACTTTGGTGAAGTAGAAAAGCCCTTAAAAAAGATAAAAATCTTAAAACAACCGAAGTTATGTGGTTGCAGTTAAAAAAAACTCAAACTAAGCTGTGTTAGCTTTTGGGCGTGTCACAACGTGCTTCAAGTCTGGGATATATAGAGCACCGTTTCATGGAACAAGGCTGGACATTCATTGATAGGACTAAACATTCCTCATGACCTTCCTTTAGCGTATTCAGATGGCTTAGCACTTAAGCCTCAGAAATTTAAAAGATATGCTACCGTATTTAAAGCAAGATGACAAATTTTTTTATTAATAAAATGATTTAAATTTTAATAAAATGTCTTTGAATGTATAATAACACTATATATATTTATTGTCCAATTAATTAAGGTACAATGGAAAGGAGATCTATTTTATGATGTCACATACATAAAACCATGTTCCACATTTTCAATTTTCTGTTTCAGACCCTGGGGACACTATATTAGTGTCCTCAGTATCTCGAGAGGTTAATTTCACTTCTAAATTATTGTTTTTCAACATAATACTGAGATTATCTACTGCACTGTATTGTAAATATGTAATATTTTAATTTATTCCGTATTAAGGCAAGCCTTAATTTCTTTTTGTTACGGAGGTCATTGTAAATAGAAAAAAACAACATTCATTTGTCTTTTAGATAAAATAAGTACCTATCTACGGCCGTAAAAAAAGGCAAATGATTTAAAAAATCAAATCAAATCCTGGCTCAAAGAAATCAAAGACGAAGAGTTATCCTGAAATTTGAAAAGAACTTTGTAGGAGCTTAAATATTCAGTTTTTAAATAAAAATAAAACCTAGTATGCCTCAGCACAGGAACCCATAGCGAGGAGGACTAAGTAAAACATTACAAATTGTCTTATTAGCTTTGTAAATTTTTATCAACTAAATGAAGAAAAAATTGTAATGAAACTAAAATAACCTGCATTGGATTCCGAAAATGGGTGAGGTCAGTAAAATAAAAAAATGGAAAAATATTTTTAATTTTCGTGTTTTATTTTATCTTTCTTTATTCTGAAGGAAATTCAGTCTCATTAAAAGAAAAATAATAATATTACAGACTTCATTTCTATCAAATAAGAAACATTAACAAAGAGGAATTACAAAATAAAATATTAGTTAGTGATCTAAAAGTAAAAATACAATATTTATTATTTAAAATCACGGTGGTTAAACAAATACGGGGAATATAACAAAACTTTTAAATGAAAAATATAATAAATTACTTAATAATTGAAAATATCAAAAATTTTGGAATTATAAGTTCGATTATTACATATAGCGTTAAACATCTAATGTTATATTAGCCAGAGGTAGGTAACCTTTGATTTAACCAAATTGAGGCTATTGGTATAGCCCTAGTATTTAACAGAAAGAAAACAAATCATTTTAATTAATTATTGTTAAAAAAAGGAAAGTAGAGTTATAAGAAATTCTTATAAAGAATCACTTTTTAATAGCACTGGTAGCAAATAAGTACAATGTTACATTTTAGAAAGTTAGATTAGTTAGAAAAATATATAAAAAAGGATAGTTGTTGATTGCTAATGAATAGTTATATTTATATAATATTTAAAAAAAAGTGGAAGACTGTCTCGCCATTATATGGAAAAGTGACGATAGAAACAATGATATTCTAATCTTGTACAATGCATATGAAAATAATCATTTTATAATATGTGCAATTTTTCTAAAATGTTTTTAAACTCTTCCTAATTTCTGAACATTATTTTTATTAAAGTGCCCAAACGGCTGACAGATATTTTCCGATTTATTTGAGAATGATTTGGGCCTTGTATTCTCTTTTATTTTTCTACCGAAAGCAAAGTATTCATTCTGTCTTCATCTAGCAAAAGTAATAAAAGTTAAGTATTTTACGATCATATTCGGAATATCATTTCCATAACATTTTTAAAGCTGTTGTTTACATACATAATTATCTATTTAAAAAAAAATAATTAATACTCTGATGAAGACACGAGTTGTTTTGAATCTGTACACAAAATATTGCATTTCATTTAATCTATAATATAGAACTTTACTTTGAAGACTTCATAGGACAAGAATGATTTAATCATATACCTTTTCTCATGAAGTAACATTTAAATGTCAAAATTGCAATTGCGTAAAGAAATAGGCAGATGTGATTTTTTTTTTAATATTACTTCTATATTTCTCTTCCTTGTGATTTCCAAAGAAGCAAAATGAAGGCTAAAATATAAAAATCTTTGCTGTAAAACGCAATGATTCATATTACTTTTAAAAATAAAAACAACATTATTACATATTCAATGACAGTCACATATTGTATCATCAATAACCACATTTAAATATACATAAGGCACAACATTAGATTATGCACTTCAATTTAATCTTAAAAAATTGGGAAGTTTTCGGTAATAATAAGTAGGTAGGTACAAAAAATTCAAAATTTTCCGGTTAATAATTTAAGAAATATTATTGGATTAAAATAAAGTTTGCACAGAAATATCACCAAGAAAGATGATTATTATTTTTTTTAGTTAAGTAATTGAAAATGTGAAGTAGAAATAACAGATTTGTTTAAAATACATTGTAGAGGTTAGGCACTTCTAGATATGTATAATGTATCAGAATATATAATTTAAAAAACAAGACATTATTATTCCATGATTTGTATAAAAATATTCTATGATTCTCATCCTTCAGAACCCTGATTTTGTAAAAATTTACAAAGTAGAAAAATGACACTGTGACGAATACTTGTGAAATTTAATATGCAGCATTATTCACCTAATTAAGTTCAGTTTCACTTTAGCCTATGACTCGTTTGTAACTTGTAACACTCGAAAACTCACAGCATCTTAAAATAACACATTATGCACTCAATTACATACAAAAATATTTTCATTTAATATTTAACTAACATAAATAGTGTAGTGATTATTCTCTTCAATTGTTCAATTTTAACCTTAGAACACAACCACAATAATTATTACTGTCTTATTAAATTGGTTAACTCCGCACATTTTAAAATGAGCCGCTATGGATAGGTATTCAAAAATCCGCAGAAAAAATCTTTTTCGAGGTAACGATTTAAATCTATAGATGGCAGGCACGTCACATTTTTCAACTAACTATATTTTAAATGTATCGGGATTTATCTAAGTAAGAACCACACATAGTATTGCATTTGCAAGCTGTCGATTGAATCACGGGATGTTTATCTGATTGACTTCTTTACGTCAGAACTCTGTGGCCAATGAGCAGAAGGAGGAATGCTGAGAGGAGGGCGGCCATCTTGGAGACGTCTCTTGAAGCCCCGGAGTTGCGAGGATCCTCAGAATCATCTGAGTTTGCTATATATCAAAGTAAAAAATTATTAGTACAACATAAAATACTTGATTAAAGTTAAACTTAAATACTTGAATAAAAATCATGCGATTTGTGCAAAAATACATTCAACGTAAAAATTCAACAATTGTGCTGAAATGTGAAATTGTACACTAAAGTGATAAAAGCGAAATTGTAAATAAGTTGTGATATGAAGGTAATAAAAAAATAAAAAAGTTAAGTTTGTTTAAAAAATAAACAAAGTTAGCCCAACATAAAACACACAATGATAAATCACAAACAAATAAACAAAAACATCAATATAGCAACCAACGAAAAATCTAGAATTTGTAACTATTTTTGTTTTTGGCAGTATATTTCCATTAAACTAGTTTATAATATAAGTGAATTTGAATAAGGTGCAATCCATCAAAACAATCATTTTATGCATATTGATTAACCCATATGTACAAACACATTATAATTAAACCACATTAGCTACTTTGTTTTACCATTTTTCGGTGAAGTCCAGATTTATACAGAAAAATAAATATGTAATATTTAAAAATAGGAAAATGATGACACGAGTACTCAAAATGCTAAAATATATAATCAAAACACCCAGGAAATATTTTATCTCCATGCCTTCCCTGACTTCCTCAATCATCCACTTTCATTCAGTAAATACTCCTTACTTATTGGTTATTGGTCATTTCATATCTGCTTACAAGTCTACGCGACCACTTCCGTATTAATTTCTTTGCTTCATATAAAGGTATTATTGTCAAGGAGATGGTCTGCATAGTTTCTCTAAGTCCCCAAGTCACAGGCCAATTATTGTGCTTTCTCAAATGTTTAAAAAAATAAAAATCAATTTATTTTTTCACCATATTTCTTTAAGAAGAAGATCTTAGATTTATACTGTTTCATGAAGCATAACTGTTTTTTTAAAATGGGGTAAGTCTGTACCTGGTGTGTGTACAAAACTCTATCCCCCTGACTGCTACCAGTGGGTAGGGCGCTTGGCTACCTTATACCTCAAGTAACATATTGTTAACGGTTAATGTTCTGTACAGCTCTCGCAAGCGCATTCAGGCCATAGACCTATTGTACTATCTCCCATGTTTCACCTTATTCCTTTGACAAAATACTAGTCCCTTTAATGCATTAAACGATTGAACACGTCGATCTATAGGCACGGTGTTTTATTGTGAATTAAACCCAATATTTTTAACGGTGGCATCACAAAACTGTACGAAAAAATTATAAAATCTCCCGGTAATATATATTTGTATATATATTTAATATCATAATTTTCTTGATATCTGTTTTTTTATTTCAGTAAAATAAATTCACAAACAAAAGTTTTATAACTGTTTTATATATCATCGGTTTAGTTTAGTCATTGGGTGTTTGGCGATGTCCCCTGGTTCCACAAAAGCAGACTATGGATACCTTAACTTATACTGAGATTGGTTAAATGTAATAGTTTTGAGAACTCGTGCCATTTAAGATGATAATCACATAAATAGAACTATGAAAATAAAGTAAAGAAAAGACAAAACACACATACACAATGATTGGAAATTCTTAGGCCGGCCGAATCACACTGGCAGTAGTATGCTGCTTTAGTGTGGTCGGTTGAAATGTAAGAGGGGAGGATAGAATGTAGAATGTGTGGTGGGTGACAGGTGACGGGTGACAGGTGACGGGTGACAGGTGACAGTCTTGCGGTGCTTCCTATGGCTTTGTATCCTCAGAGTTATCGTGGAACTGTAAAGAGAGGTGCTTCATGTACTCAACCGGAGAGTAGAGAAAATAGAGAAAGGGAGAGATATCGCTAAAATTACTTTGCAAAACAACCACTGAATATCCATTGAATTGTTTCAGTAAAACCAAAAAAACACAGATATTTTTAAAATTGATCTGATTTTAAAGTATATTGCTAAGTACAATTATAAATATTTAATAAAGTTTATTTTCTCTTTTGGTTGGATGTTTTGCAATCAATTTTGCACTTTTGCAGTATAATAATATAGAATATCTGTCTTTTATTATTAATTTATTACAATTGATTTTACAGTTATCTGGAATATATACTATATGTAGGTACTCGCTTGTATTATAATTGCGATAAATAATGTAAAAAAGACAGATTTCTGAATTATGTACCTAGAAAACTTAGAAGTTAATATTGAAGGTTATTCGTTAAGAGGATTATTTTGTTTGATATTAACGGCCATTAGATTTCGCACCTACAGATTAAATTAATTTCGATTAAGTATTGCTTTTAGATGAAACATGCTGACTACGAAGAAACACATTCAAACATCCCACATAAATGTTAAAACAAAATAGCTTTGGTTATATATATTATGTTTTACGAGCTGTAAAAAATACACAAAATAATAGTGCGTACATTCTGTCACATAAATGTTAATCACAAGACAATATAGTAATGATCGTGGTATACGTTTTCAGTTTGAAAGAACATATTACACTTTTTAAAAGTGCAATATGTATGCACACATATCTTTAATCACTTGAAATGTTAGGATAAAGGTTATGTATTATTAAAAATGCAAATATAAATAATAATTAATCACGGTGAGATATCAAATATTTACTATTATGTGCGCATCAATTGATTATGTAATCAAAATATTCATTATCTATCTATATGCTTCAAATAAACATTATTAGAAGATTCACATTAATAATATTTAATAATCTAATTAATATTATGATAAAATATTCTAATACCTTTGGTTAGGCGTGAATAGTAATATTTGTCATATGCATATAAGAGTTATTTTCAAAATACGTTCAAAATGTTTTGATCAGGCAGTCTACCATAGACAAAGCTTCAAATCTATGAAAATCGTTAATTGATGATTTTATACATTAGATATATTGAAATTTTAAAACTATGTACACTACATAAGTAAAATTTTTGAGAGCTATGTCTCATGTTGAAGTAAAATAAAAAAATTAGAAAATGTGACAATTATTGTAATATACAGAAAATCCCACAACCACGTGATATGAAAATAATATACGTGCAAAGCATCAAGCAACATTCAACAAATAAAATAATAAGGTAAAATAAAAGACATCACATACAATGGAGCAAATACAGAATCGGCAAAAGTAGTTGCCTAAACTGCAAAACTATTTCATCGTTTCGATGAAAACCAAAAGTTGGAGGATGATTTGGAATCTAGAAAGAAATTGTTAAGCTCAGTTACAACCTAAAGTAGTGAACAAATGCCTTCTTTCCCGACAGAAACACCAATTGACAGATTTTAGTTGTGTTTTAGTAATTTCAAGATAGTGAGAGTACTTTGAGAATTTTCCAACAGATGAACAAGAGGAAAAAAATATTCCCAACGATTAATTAAAATTTAGAATTTCATTACAAGGAACGGTTGCTCGGCCTGTTTCAAACAAAAGTCTTAGTTGTAAGCCATTAGTTATAAATTGGTTGTACGTCAAGTGATATGTTATATAAATCAATTTTAAAGCACCTTGATGTGATTTTCCCACGAAAACGGTGCTATAGAAGTAATCCAATTATTATAATTATTATTATAAAACTGAATTTTGGATTTGAGGCCAAACTTCTCACCCAAACTGAATGATTTTTTTTTATTATCAAGAGCAATTTATATTAGCAAATATCTAGTACGGATTGGAAGAGTTTTTTTTTTAAATTATGAAATATAGGCCTTTAAAGAAATCGATTTTTTACGATTTGAGAGACTTATCAATTATTTGGGGTTAAATGGTAACTAAGAAATAAAAAAATGGCCCGTCAACTATTAAAATATAATGAATTATAAAATAAAAAAGTTTTAAAATTGGCATTATGGTGGGCTTAAATTTAAATTAAAAACAAATAATTTACATTGATACACAAATTTGCCATACATAATTAAAAATATCACCCAGAAATAATTTCCGATGTTGCCTCTAAAATCATGAAAAGTCGATTTCATTATTGGCCTACTTTTCATAATTTAAAACAAAAATAAATAAGTTACTTCTAATCCGTACTAGATATTTACTAGACCTTTAATTTTAAAAAAAATCATTCAGTTTGGGTGGGTATCTTGGCCACAAATCCAAATTAAGTCTTGTATGAAACAGGCCGCGCAGCCGTTCATCTTAATGCTCTGTCTTTGTTATTTCTGTCAGGATAGCAAAATGTTTTGGACGAAACAAATTAAAAGATGACCTCACTTGAAAATTTGACAATCTATTTATTTGTTAGTGTAGATTCAATTAGTTTATAAATAAGTTGCCAGAAAAAAATATTATTTAATATTTTGAAACGAGGTCAACTTGTAAAAAAAAAAAAAGCAAAAATTGCCACATTAAGTGTAGAAAAAAACATCAAAAGCTGAGAAAAATATTGAGTTAAATAACAAAATTTTGTATTAAGGAATTTTAAACGTAAATAAAATGACTTTCTTTTTAAAATTAACCAAATTTTGATTTTTGCAAAAGCTTTATCTTTTCTGTCAAAATTCCTTACAATTTAAGTGAAAGACGTTAAAAAATATGTGATACATATTATAAATTGAATAGGTACATATTCTCTTATTTTCTGTATGTAAAGATAAATAGTTCCCGAGAAGACTTTATTAATAGCTAGAAAATATTGATTTCTGTCTAGAATTTATAATCTTTTACAAATGTACGAACTAGGGAGAAATACTATCTATTCATATAGAACTTTTTTTTTATCTCGACAGTTGGAAAATATTGAAGAATTGAAAATTAATGTGATAAATTCATTTATTACAATTAACTTATATTGAACCATTAATTTTTCACTATTTTGTTCCATCTTTAAAATTCCCCAACTATGTTCGATACAAATGAGGTTTGTTTTGGATGCAAGGTTACGACCAAAAACCCCTTTTTTTTCCATCGAAGAAATAATGTGATTTGTAGTTATGTATGAATATCACAGAGTATTATGTATGTAGATAGACATAACAAAATGTCAACATAAATGTTTTATTTGTAGCTTTGCAGGTAGTAAGTATTATTTATTAGGTAGTTGTTGTTTTGATGAGTTGTTTTTAGATGAGGTATTTATTTTATGTGTTAGAAGATTAATGATTCTTTTGTTAATATCAGAAACTTTGATCCTGCGTAGTCCGGTCCGTACCATTATACTTACTCTTATCTGTCACATCGTCCTATTAACGACAGAAAACGTTAACTCTCGTAAATCTTCCCAAGATAACATTTTCTATCGAGTAGGGATGATATTTTCCTTGTTAGAGATATAAGCACATGTTATTTTAGGTTTTTACATAATTAATTCAAAGATCATCAAAAAGCAAAGCAAACATCGTTGAAGCAACACCGATCACATAAGTTAAAAGATTTTCATGGACAATATAAGCATGTTTGTTGATTTTGTGTTGTTAAGTCATGTCATGGTGTTTTCTCTTTCTTGAGTCAACATTTAGCGCAGCCTTATAGTGACCAAACATCTACCCGGATGATGGACACTGCAGGGTTGTCTGAAATGGCTGAAGAAGGAGGTAGTAGCATAACACAGTTCAACACTACAAAAGTCAACCGACACAACATTATTCAAATTAGATATTTATCAACGGAACTGAGATAAAGCGTAAGAACAATCAGGGTATAAAACCGATAAAAAATAATCACAGATGTAATATAAAATTGAACAAAGCAGAGAGTTTTGAGACAATCACAAGTAAAAAATTTAAGCATATATTTTTGGTATAATAAAACAATTACGAACAAACCGAAAAAATAAATAAATTATGTAGTGCCATTATTTAGGGCACGTTGAAACAAGAAATCATTACAAATTGTATATTTTTGCAAGAAAATTGAAAGGATGCAATACATGATTTGAAATTAATGGAATTGATACTGTGGAAAATATAGAAATAATGTGTTATCAAAATATGTACCTATTAAGAAATCCAAAACAATTGAATTGTATAATTTAATTAATTACGAGTTTATAACGATTTTGAAATTGCGCAGAAAAAATTAATCGAGTTAGAATTTGTAGAAAAGGGTAGAGTGTTTTGTATGTTATCAGTATTGCGTTAAGCTACTTTGACCCTTGCATCCCAAAAAACCTCACCTGCGTCGAAACCAATGTCGCTGACTTCGCCGTAGCCGCTGTTGTTTAGCGTCTGACGCGCCCTACCTCCGACGGTGCCTTGGGGCGCCGACTTGCAGCCGAACCACCAGTAGCCCGTGGAGCGAGGGAAGGCGGGGTCTGCCGCATCCACCTGAACAATGACACATCTATTAGTTATGTTATAGGTTTGGTTGATTCTTGCCTCATCTGCTGCATTAATGATCGCTCATCCGTGTCTCTTGCATTTTATAACTCAGATATTTTATATTAGAAATCAGCTTGCAGGGTTTAGATTGCCCCGATGATAGCCAGCCTCCAATAAGGGAGGTCATCATACAAAGGAAATTACAAATCACTTGCTATTCAATCTTAAATTTTTCCATTGTGGATTTTAGCTACACAATATAGTAAAGGCCGAAGGCTGAAAGAACTAAGTGGGTGGAGGATAAGAGAAACGTTTTGTAAGTTTATTTAGATTTAGGTTTGGTAAGGCTACATGAGGGTGTATTTTAAATGAATCCACATGAAATTCCGACTGCCCGGAGGCAGTGCAACTGGGACATCCAGGAAGGAAGGAGAAGAGACAGGAAGATATCTAAATATTTTGGGTCTATTTAGGTAACATAGGTAAAGCTATTTCAAGTAATGCTTAGATTCTGAATGGTGATTTTTGACACCGAGACTATTCAGAAAGAATCTTCCACTGGGAAATGAGGGAAATATACTCTTTATATTATTTAATTTCTGTACATATGTTAACATGTATGTAAAATAGTATGTGATGAATTTGGAAACACTCACGCTAAATGTCCTATCGTTGAATCGCCAGTACGCTCCGTCTTTGAAGAAGTACGTGTAACCATTAGTATACTGCAGTGCGGCGTCGATGTTGTTGGGCACACCCTCCCAGTTGGCCAAGGGTTTGGGGTAGGTGTTCTTGACGGGGGGGCGCTGGGTGGGGTCGAAGCGCCAGAACTTGGTCCCCTTGAAGAAGTAGATCTTGCCGTTGCCGGACCAGACGAGTGCAGCGTCCACATTGTCGGGGATTCCCGTGAAACCTATAAAAGAAAATATTTTCATTAATAAATTACCCATATTTGATTATGTCAATATATTAATATGTCGACACACATTTCACTATCGTGGTCATAGAACAAGGGCACCCGGGAAGGTTCCCTATCATAAATACTAGATTCTTTTTCTTTTATTCAATACACAAAAACAAACAATGTTATTATTCTCAGAACAGTCATCGTCTAGTGAGACGGGTAAAGTTCATGTAACTGCACAAAATAAGCAATGAAATGAAATTAATTAATTCTATTCAACATTTTCACGGCAATGTTATTTAGTGTTGTAAGATTAAAATATAGAATCAAATGTGCCCGGAAATTGAGTGTTTCTATGTTTTACTTTATGATATATTTTTTTTTTCTACATTATTGTAATTTTTTTGTATCTATTGACTGAGTAAGTCTAGGCAACTATGTGTTTAAACCAATTTCATGTAGGCTACAACAGATGGTTTTAATATTCTTTTGAACAGATGTAAAAATATAACTTACCATCACTGATGTCCTTGGGGTAAGAGCCATCCAGTTTCTTGCCCTGATATCTCCAGTACTTGGCCCCCTTGAAGAAGTAGGTCTTGCCGTTCTTGTATGTGAATGCAGCGTCAATATTTCCGGGCAAATCGGGCCATGATTTCTTGATCAGACGAGGGTAGTTCGATGCAATGCCATCAGCCGTCAACTTCCAGTAATAGTCTCCTGGAAATCAAAAACAGATGAATGAGATACTTAATTCATAATGGTACTAGCTGTATTACTATTTTATGTGATTACTGTGCGTCCCAATAGCCAGAAGACAGTGGGACTGAAACAGTGATATCCCCATTAGGGGTATATCGTGAGTAGGGAGGTTTTGATGGTGACATACCCTTGAATGCATAAGTATCTCCCTCTGCACTGTTGAACATGGCATCCACCTTGGAGTCCACACACAGCTTCTCATCAGATCCTCCTGTCTCTGGGGCGGGAATGGCCGGCCTTCCTGCTGGGACGTTTCCCGTCTTCCTGCCGTACAGCGCCTGGAAGAAAATTAATTAGAATTAATAAATTATTGGTGAAGACAAATTTCGCAGTACAGAGGGTTGTGAACTAAGTAGATGTATGCTTGGGAGGGCAGTTGATTCGTGACAAGCTTTGCCATGTATATTATTGAGCATTGCCTTCATCGCAGGTGGCAGTAATTGCATTCCAGTAAACATTGTGTAATTGAATATCGCTGACACAGGATGCAGGCAGTTCACCATGCGCATTTTGATACTGCCGACACAGCAGTTTGCCTGGGACGTTGCACCAAGTATCTTAGAATCTACAAATGAAAGTCAGGTTACCTGAATGCCTTGAACATCATCTCCGTCCAGTTGGAAGACGGGATCGTAGCCGCGGTAGAAGGGAGCCATGAGTGCAGACTTGACGTCACTGTGACTGAGCCCGAGAGAGTGGCCGAATTCGTGAGCTGCCACTTGGAAGAGGTTGGTGCCACGGTACGAATTGATGCTCCACTGCTCGGCATCGTCGAAATGGGCGTCTCCTCCGTACACCTTGGAAAGAAAAAACACCATCATTTAAATACTGTTATTGATAAATATATATGTGTTAGTAAAAATTGTATCATACAGTTTATATGTGATACATTGGAATTTTTCAATTGTCCCAATAATAGTCAACATCCGATAGGAAGAAGAGTGTTTTGGAAATGGGATTTGTGAAATGGAGTTAAGAATGCCGATCAAATTGTTTTTTATCCACATTCAAAATACAAAAATTTGGGTGAAGGAAATTATTTTTTTATCCAAATTTTTAATCTCCTAAGACCTCAGGCCCATATTTTTGATATTTTAACTAAATTTAAGCCAATTTTAACCCAATTTTTAAGCCATTTTTAATTTGTACAAAGAACTCTTGGTGAAAGAGTAAAAAATTGGTAACTAATATAACGCCCACTTAGTCATAGCTAACATAGCAATAAAAAGGAGACAACTTCAATCATCGCTATATTCCGTGGTCCATTCTAAATTATACAACTTGCTGCATTATATTTATACAAAACATTTCTTATTCATTTTATTGAAAATGACACCGCAAAGCAGTTTTACATTTATTGAAGAAGACATTATTTCTGTCAGGTGCTTGCAGTGAAAACAAAATATAATAATACATAAGTTGGACCATAAAATTCTGAGTGGAAAATATGAAGTCATGTGTTCATGCTATTTTTTTATGAAAACTTTAAAATTACCTAAAACTATAACGTGTCAACATTGAAACACAGTAAAATAAAATCTATTGTATTCCATAATAAACCCATTAATGAAAAAACTAACATTCGCCGATGACATTGGAGTAATTCGAAATAGGCCATTATCATAATGTTGTAGTGTGGTCATGTAGTAGTGGCAGGGAGTGTGATAGTCACCAACACGCGTGCGAATACTGAAAATGCTGTACCATATGTAAGAGTACTTCCTGTTATTATTGGGCACGAATTCTATACTGTATTGTACAACAAAATACAATTATTTGTTTAGTTACATAGCTGTAGGGACTAGCAACGTTATATTGACATATGATGTGAAGATAGTTCCATGCATTTCCTAGTTTGATAGTTTTACGTCAATATTTGTAAGATTTTCGGATGCCTTGTTCACATTGAGGGTGAAAAAGGTCGCAAGCTTCAATGACAACTAACGTGACAATAATGACAACCATTTGCGACACTCTCCGAGGCCGTCATTGACTAAAACAGATGCAGCCTCAAACAAGATTATGGCAAAGGCCCGTGAAAAGACGCTGAAAGCTTTTTGACTCCTAAAACAGTTGGTGCATTAAACGTCGGGATTCCCATGCTAATTAAGATGGCTTATGTAGTTTAATATAATGATATTATGCAGTAACGTGGCTGCATGCTACATAGATAGAGTGCTCAATTATATCTCTCTGGAGACAGGAGACCATCAAATTCCTGCTTAAAATCTATTTAATTTTTCATTACTTAGGAATGCTGTATTACGTTTTATAAAATGTTTACTTTTCTGAATATTTTTCGAAACTTTCTCATTTTTGCATCAAGTAGGTACCCCTGCAATACCTTACGTAATGAATTATTTATAATTTTATTAATAATAAATTCATTGACAGATTAAAATTTTTGAGTTTTGAAATTGAACAGATGAATAGGTCACCCAGAGGACCTAGTTAGGTGAAAAATTTTTAAATCATTTATAGTAATAATACATATTCACATTTGCGGGTATTAAATCTATTGTAGTAACGTGTGATTTGTAACTAAAATTCAAGTCTGAAGTAGGTACGTGAGTAGTTTGAGTGTTGGAAATGCATTGGAACGGTTATTGTTAAAAGTCATACATTTTTACAGCGTAATTTTGTGATGTTTCAACTCAAGTGGAGATATAAAACACTTTAAATTAATAACTTAAGGAACCAAAGCTGTAAATTTTCTAAATTTTTAGAGATAATATACGCAGGGTGTTATTCTTACTATGAAAATCTCCACAGGGTGTATGCATGATAAAACCATACAGATCATCGCTATGAAATAAAAACTAATATTAATCACACCACATACCATTTATTATAGATCGATATTGGAAACGCCAAAAGAAGTGGACATTTTTTTTTTAATTTTCAAGGAGAAAAATATTATATACGGTATAAACTCAAGAGAAGGAAAAGCTATAGTTCATTTCAGAAAATCGGGATTAAACAGTTTTCAGGTACTTGAAAAATATTACTTAATTTATATATGAAATCATGTTTGATTAGTAATAATATGGGATTGTTTGGTTAAGAACTGTTTCCGTTAAAAAATGGAGTTGATCCACGTATACACATTGCTATATCGTAGTAGGTTCGTAATAAATCGGTTTGAATGTGAACTATAATTTATTCTACTTCTGAATGATATCATGGATTCATTTTCTCCCATCCACGTTATTATTTAGATTATATAGAAAAAAATAAATGGCCATATAAACTAAATGACAAGTCAGGTATAATACCACATTTTTCATTTTCAATGAAATATCTGATGAAAATTAAAAAAAAAGACAATACTGTTTGTTCCTATTTTTCAAATGATCAAATAGTGTTGAAACTCAGGCGAAGCCCTAAGCACTGTCTCCATTTATTTAATTATTCATGTTCTATTTGTCTATTTGTGAAACATGTAGTGTTGCTAGGCACTGAGATATATAACTCGGAAAGTAACTTACGGGGAAGTAGGCGTGGGCGAGGGTGCCTCCTGGTCCGTCAAATGGATCTCCGTCTCCATGCTCTCCTTTCTCGAACCTGTTCAAAATACACACACAAATTAATAAATCGATTTACAAAAAAACAGTACTTACATTTATTTCCATTCCTTCCCCCGATAAGGGTATTACCAAATTGATGCAATCCAGAACTAAGTGTTGAGGCAAATATAAAACAGAAATTTAAAAAAAATAAATCTATAGAAAAAACGTATTCTTGTTAGGGCAGTTAAGCCGCGGTTTTAATTTTTTGCAAATTAATCGACTTATAGATTAGACATGCGATTGAATCTCAGAATTCGTAAATACTTCGTACATAAATTTGGTTACTAGTTATCTCATTAAAAAAAACTGGGGAAAATTCTTTTGACCGATTAAAGATATTAAATATTCCTATTTTATGACAGAGTTAGTTTTGATGGACTGCTCATCGGTGTGACCTACCTGACTTCGATGTGAACGGCCTGAGATTGAGGCTTCTGCTTGAATGTCAGGTCGGTGTATCCGCTCCAAACATCGAAAGCCTTGGCCACTTCGATGTCAACGTCATCCTTGTTCAGGAGGCGAGGGTATTTGGTGATCTTGTAGGTGAGGTCCTTAACTCGCCACCTGGATCCTAAAGACAAACAAAAACACAAACATTATTAAATTAAGAAGTAATGAGATAATCTAGTTTTGTTTTTGTTGCCAATACGGATTTTTTTTAAACCCGCATAAACGATTCCGTTTAATATTTTATGTACGTGAGATCTGTTTGAACCTTAATATAGGCATTCGTAAATACTATTTGAGAAAATCGTTTTTTTTTTATATGAATACCCCACGAGAGTCCCAACTGCTCCCAACCGTCTGGAGCCAGTGAGACTATGGTATCCCCAATTTTGGAATGTTGTGTCCCTATATAGGTATTGGGGAGGGGAAGGAGAAGGGGAAGAGGAAGGTGGGGAAATACCTGGCTATTCAGATCTGGTCACCAAACACGGCTAAAAGCCATTTCAAGCAACGTTTCATTTCTGAATGGTGGTCTTTCACTAGGGCGATACTGAGAGTATATTCCACTCTGGAACGTGCGCAAATATACTACATATTATTTTTAAATTAATTAATTGTGAAACAGCACGAATTAATTAAATAAAATTTACTTGCGCACGCCGGGATTTGAACCCGCGACCTTCGGATTCGTAGTCAAGAGCCTTACCCCTCGACCACGGAGGCCGTCAAATATAGTATCAAATTATCGCCAAAACGTGAACTTTTCGTTCTCTTTTTAATATACAAATAAACTTATTTCCTCACGACGTAAACTTGTTAATCTCTGAGTGATGAATTCTCTTCATATTAAAAAGAGTATATCTGAATGAAATGTTAAAATCATTTTAATGTACAAAACTATATTGGTTTAGTTCGTTTATTTATTGATTAACTATGCAAAGCTGATTAGAATTTGTATCAGTACACGGATGTTGACTTTCCTATAGACAAACACTTTTCAAACAAAGGGTTCGATGAATTTATCTATTTTTTATCGTTTGTGGATAATATGCACGTATTATCTTGTATTTATTTAATACACCTTCAAGGTTTACCTTCGATTTTAACCAAGTAAAAAGATCTTACATTTTACGCAAAACAATCATCATCGCCGTTACCCTCGGTACACCCTGACCGTCTGTAGGAAACACCGCCATTTCTGAAAGCTTTCGTCTCCTAACACTCCTCCATCCCGCGGGTTTATTATAAAGAAGCCTTTTTGTTTTGCTCCGAACAATTTTATAAATATTTTATTAACCTTTTAAACGCGGGAAGCGCACCCCTGCGCCGCACCATACATGCCCTGTACGCACCCGTGCGCCGCAAAGCTTCTATAGTTTAAAAGCGCCGCGTGTGACAGAATTCATACATATTTTGACGCGTAGAAAAGGTTCGGTTCTTTAAACGGTTGACAAACCTCGTGGCTGTACCTTGTCTTCCAAACACTTTCGGATCGTGCACTTTGAACCTCAGCTTAGCACTCTTCTGATGACAGTTTTATGGTGATTGATTTTGTCTTTCGTGAGAGGAATCTCGATTTGGAATATCTCTGTAGACCGTAATAGCATTTTGCGCAAAAACACAATAAATTCACAGAAAAAATGTAAAATTTTCTTCATATCAGCATCGGGTGCAGTTGATTAAACTGAATCTAGCAATCGCGACTAAATTTAATTTGATTTATTCATTTTAATGCGACGATACTAATACGGTTGATATTTGCATTTGCGTTTATGAGTGTGATGCCCATATTTCTTGCTTTTATTTTATCTATAACTGGCATAAAAAACGCATATAAAGTGAACTTGTAAGTTGTATGATATAATCAACATTATCTTATCAGGTAGGGGATACCCAATGTAAATTAAAAAGAAATATCGAGCGCAAAATTACGCATGTGATGCTTTATCTTTCAGGTTTAACTTCTTCGCAGTCTTTATTTGTTGTGGTTAGCCGATAAAGCGTGGGTTAGTCAATGACATCGCCGGTTATGTATGAGCCATTTGAGATACTGATAAAATAATTTTAAATAAATACTTTTATGGCCTTGTTATTTAAAAATTTTAATACGTCCCGGCTTTCATGAGATTGGGTACTTTACGGCGAAAGGGGGTTTGCTTGAATAAATATTTAGTTTATCATTGTGTTCGTTAAAAATTGGGTAGGGTTTTAATAATTATATTATTTTTGTTACTATTATTATCATTATGTCATTTAATAAAGTAGTAGGTAAGTATAGGAGGTAAGGTAGTAAAAATGAGTTGAAATGCAAAAAAACTGTAAATAATTATAATGTCTATGGTAATGATTAAAAAAGGCAATAAACAGTTTATATAATGAATTTTTCTAACTATCTTTTCTGGGTTCTAAACGGACAATCAGTTGTTTTTAGAATAGTTCTGCTTAAATTCTAAATTTAATGTAGAATCATTTTAAATTTTAGAAAAAATCTAGAACTTCGCGTATCTACAAGTTTATCGAACTGTACTCGGCATTTCACCCTGATGTAGTCGTACTTTCATATAACTATATGTACATCACGGTGCACCGCGATGCAGCCACAATTTCATGGGGCTATACGTCCAGGGGGGAGGCTCGCTTACCTTGCAGGGCGTAACGTTTTGACCTCGAGTCAGAACCGAATCCCACTCTGTCTTTCACTCCACACCTCGGCAGGGACATCAGCTCGGTTGTCTCAGGATCCAGTTCACCTGAAAGAGATACATTCATAATTATTACACCAGAACAAGTGTTATCATTAATAATATTTATAACAATTATTTACATTTAATTTTCACAGATATTTCACCCCAAACACCCTTTACTTCAATAGCTAAGCATCTAATTACTTTATGTTTACTTAGGTTATCTATTGAGGATGGTCTTTCCTACTTACGCACCTACTATATTATAATCGTTTATTTTTCATAGAAATGACGAACGCTTTAGAAGTATTAGATTTATTCATATAACATGCCGTGATAATTACCCTGCACAAAC
This sequence comes from Halesus radiatus, assembly GCA_022606495.2. Classification (NCBI taxonomy): domain Eukaryota; kingdom Metazoa; phylum Arthropoda; class Insecta; order Trichoptera; family Limnephilidae; genus Halesus; species Halesus radiatus. The sequence goes on from JAHDVE020002782.1 coordinate 83,336, forward strand.
ATCGCCCAAAGTGACTGTACGGATACTTTAACAGGTGTTGATAGTAAATAAATAACTAGAGATTACTAATTAGGAGTGATAATAATACATAAGTAAGTTTGGGTAAATATTTGATTACAATACAACCAAATATGAAATGGATGAACCGCAGAACGTCCGTCAAAACAATACACACTTATGAATCAAGTGGTTTGGGATGACGAATAGTTAAAACGTAATAATTGTCATTATGATCAAAATTGATGTAAAAAATTACGAGACATGCATATTCACAAAAGTTATAATTTTAATTTAAAATAAAATAGAGGTTTTTTAAAAAAATCATATTGAAATAATTTCATTCCCGTTGAAATGTGTAAAATTTATATACTTGAAATATCTATTTAAGTACCTATCAAAAATAGCAAAACTGTTAAATAATAACAATGTTGTCTATTCCAAATTTTTTATTTAAAACAATGTTCAAGCTCGGGAGAAACCGCGCAGGAAATAATTTAGTTATCTATCAGTTGTAGCGTGCTTCAAAGAACAAATTTCACGAAAATATTTTTCATCATTCTAAGAACACTGACTGTCTCTATGATGTATCTATAATTTTAATTCGTTTCCGGATCATATAGATAATAGCTTTACTGTAGAAATAATATGAGATATAATTTAAACTTTTACCATATTAATTTAATCTTCAGTAAACATGGCAACGCAAAACATACAATCATAAAATCATGTGACTTGAAGTCACAAAACAAGGAATAAGAGTAAACTTTCATTAATTAAAACGTGTGTGTTTTAACGATGCATCTTTAGCTACACGGTGTGCTTGTTGGGAAGGTTGAACAACCTTTATATAAATAACATAAAACAAATAGTTAGCAATGGAAAAAAATAACGATTTACGAACGCGAACAGACGCGCTTAAATTTATCTTACTTTTGTTTTCATCTTGCTTTGAATAATGAATATGAGCTGCAGAAATGTTCAAAGGGTTTACTTTCAAACTTTTAACAAACGGATCCATTCATGATTCATGATTTTGTGATCTGCAACATAATATTTAATGATGCCATCAGTCTCGCAGATTTCAGACACGCATTAAAGATCTTCATTCGGCAAATGCTCGCAAGGAGTGCGGGGAACCTACTGCATGTTAAAATGATAAGTAATCGATTTAAATTGAACATTTTTTTTTATAATGACAAATAAATGTAAAAATAAATACAAATTTATTTTGGAACAAATTTACTTTGAAAATTGGTTTTTGAATACTTAATACACATTTAGTAATATTTATTTTAGTTAATCGCGTGATTTTCAGGTAAAAATAGCTTATATTAAGCTGAAAACATTCTGAAATTGGTCTGCTTAAAACAAGGAGATTTAGGAAATTGTAGGTACACTTTTCAGTTTTTTTTTAAAGATGTGTTGGCTTTAACACCTGCTGAGTTGGGAAGTAATTTATGCTGATTCATTGATTTATTAATCATAGAGTTTATGTAATAGAATATATAGCAAATAAGTATTCTTGCGAACGTTAGTTGATCCAATCTGGTGGATTTCCTTTTTAAAATCTCTTTCATTTGAAAGGTTGGTCACGATTGTGGATTGATTTTTTTCTAGGCACTATCTAGAAGGGGTAACTTACCAGTGGCGTTGATCCCGGCAAAGCTCTGAAACTCGTAGATGGCTTTTGTCCAGGTGGCCTCGTCGATGATTGGCCCGCTGGTCTTGCTGGCTTGAGGGTTGAGGTACCCAAACTGCGATAAGTATATCTGTGGACAAACAAAAACAAACGAATAAGATTTGGAAATGGTCTTGAAGTCTGCAGGAGGAGGAAACTCAAAAATGACGAGAACGAGTCGTAAAAACGACTAAAATTCGGTTTCTGGCAACTACACTGCAATAAGTAAGACCTGTTTGGTGTTTTGAATTATGTAGACACTTCGTTTGGTAGCATACCTTCGAGAGAATACATAGAAATGCAGCATTTCAAATTGATACTACAATAAATAACCGGTCGGTGGCTTAGTTGGCATCGCGTCTGGGTCCCACCCGGGCGTCGTTAGTTCAATTCTGCTAAACTTTCAAAGTACACAGTTATTTAGAGCTCCAAACGGTAGTCAACACTATAGTTCATTTGAATGAAATGTTAGGAACCGTTTTTTGTGTCTCCCGGCTGTGCAGTGTCAAAGGGATTAATGACGATAGTTTTTCGGAGCGCCATCCATCAAAATATTGGTAGAAAAATCATGTAACCTGGAGAGTTATCTACGTCAAGATTTACCACGTGCGCCAGAAGATGTATGGGTGTGATCTACGTGATGATAAAATGATGACAAATGCAGCGAGAACGAGTCATTTGATGCAATTACCTTTTTATTCCGTCAATTATAGGCATTCATGACACAAACATTGAACAAATGATTGCATATATTTTATGGAAATACATACAAGAAACCGTTCCAGATGGTATCGTCCCGTGAATAAATAAATACACATTATTGAAGAATCTGTCGCACCCAAAATACAATGACTTACCTGCAGGTTGTAAAAAACTTAAATCATACTATGGTAAAGGAATCGTGTCATGTTTTCACTGTGCAGCAGATCATATATGTATTTTTCCGATTATAAATCAATTGAGTTATTTTTTAAATTTATCTTAGTTATTTCGCATTAACGAAAAGACATGTCGAATAACATATAAGTAATAGAGATAAAATTGGAATAATATTTTATCTGAACAATGTGAAAACATGGAACACCTACAGCCTTTTCTTAAACTCCCAGGAGAGGAAATGGAGTTTTAAATCTTCCGTCCAAAATTAAAAGGTTTCTTTTTCAATTGCTTATTATAAAAATCCAAAAAGCCAATTGCATAACCCATTATCCAACGATTATAATTATGCATACATTGTTACGTCATAAAATATTTAGTCATTTTTGTAAATATTTTCGTTTTTATACTTAGATATCTTATCAAACTGACTATTAAATGATATGAGAATTAGCTGGCGCCTGTATCTCTGGTGGATCATCATCATCCAGTCATCATCAGTCAATCGTGATTCACATCCGCCTCATCCAGATTCCTCGGTTTCTTCAGCATCTGCTCAAATACATCCTACATCCTTAACTTCTCATTCTTTATTCTCAATAGCCAACATGCGGAATGCGTCATATTATCTTGAAGAAGGCGTTCCAGTAAATAATAAAAAAAGTCATTAGTTCGCTGACTCGCTTTACATACAAGAAAAAGAGAAAACAGTGCCAAAAATGCTCTTTGCAAAGATCATTAAAAATGTACGGTCTTAATTATTGCTTTAAAATATAGTTGACATTACTGAAAGCGTTTCGCAGAAAATTATGAACAGAACATTTTTTCTTTTTACGCAGACTTTAAACTTATTGGCTTTTGTTCGAAATATATACTCGTATATATATTTTAATAACATTCGTATCGGTAAAAACGATAAAAAAATGGTTTTTGTCACCTCCGAAACCGTTCTCCAATTAGGCTAGTTCTCTTATTCACCTTGCGACCGCTGTTAAAAGTTAAGTACTCCGTGAATATTCAATACGTATGCTGACTATTCTTTGTAAAATTCTTTATAAAAATAATTATAGGTACTGGACGGAATAAAGTAAATTGTCATATTTTTGATTTATTGATGGATTTAAATATTGTTTTTGAGATAATATTATACACGGTGTCCAGAAACTCGTAATACAAGCGGGGAAACTGGTGAATCTACATCACATTTGGAGTAGATTTTGTGTTATCACTTTTTTTTTTATTTGAGCTTTCGTTTTCGAAAAAAAACCGAGTCTGAAGTTGGAGTTTTTTGATCAAATTTTAAAAAATCGGTCGCTATATGTTTACTATAAGCTGTTCATTGTCTTTTAAAATGCGTCGAAAAGTAGAACCAACTCCAAAAGTTTTTAAATCCTTTGGTTACCGAAAAACAGGCATTTTTTTAATAAAATCTAACTGCTCAGATCAAAAAAAAGTTTTTTTGGGTTCTCTATGTGATGTAGATTCACAAGTTTTCCACTCATACCACTAGTTTACGAATACCGTGTAACAATTGTGATGTACTTAAACATTGCAATTAAAATCGCAACATGAGTTTTTTTTTAATTAGTGTACGGAATTAATAATTATTTTTATTGGTAACGATATTATATTGTTGCGTTCCTTTGATTAATGTAAAATATCCACGTGTTCATCTGTTTCTCCTGCTAATTAATCTTAAACTACACATTTTACAACTTATTACTCTAATATTTTTTAAACTATTCCGTCTAAACTCAATTTTCCCGGCAATAATCAAGCTCTGAGCGATCCCATTGCTTTGATAAAACAATTCATTTAAAAAAAGAACACATGCTTGGAAATCTAGATAGAAAGTACCTACCCCAATTTCGACGCAATGTATTTCTGCACATAAGAATATGAATTACGTATCCGAATCTTTTGCTTCAAACATGGAAAAAAATTCAAATATGCATGGAAATCTACGAAAAAAGTAGGCACCTACCCGAATTTCGATATACGAGTAGTAGAATTCTACACAAAGAATTACGAATTCGAATCCATTGATTTGATTTCAAAAATAGAAAAAAAATCAAATATGTATGAAAATCTATAAAAAAAGTAGGCACCTACCCGAATTTAGATGCAGTATAATTTTACACAAAGTATATAAATTACGTAATCAAATGATGTGGTCAATTCACAATAGTATGACTAAATGCATCGTCAAAGGTTCGTTGCCTGCCAAGCCAACATCTGTATGAATGTTATAATGACAATAATGCATGTCCATTATCAATTCACCTTCGCTGCTTCATGATAAATGAGAATTTTTTATAGCTTCACAAATAAAATAATTAATTTTTAATCAACATATGTGGGTAACAATCGAGTGGGGATATACAATCGATTTTTGTTAAGTATGCATTTGATAAAGCAATATATTTTTGATTTGGTCGTTAAATACGGGCACACCATTGTAATCATAATTTTTTTTTCTGTCAAAAATTACATTCATTATACTTCATTTTAATCATTGAAGAAGATAATATTAACATAACCTAAATGAAAGATGAAACCGGACCAAAGGACAGAAACTAAAAATATTTCAGTCGCATCTGGAACTCGAACCCAGGTCCTCTGCCTATCCGGGGCAACGCTCAACCGACTTAGCCAATGTGACAAGTTCAATTTGTGTCATCTTCATCGATATCATATCTCAAATTCAAGATTTGTGAATATTATCTTCCATTTTTAATCTCATATTATTGGCAGCTATTTTTATGATGTTTACAAAGTTCTACCCGAACTCAATTGCAAACTTAAACAGTGTCTCGGATTTACATCCGACTTTTTATTTATATATGAGACATCTATTGACTTTTTATAAAAGTCTAAAGAATTCAATTTTTAATTATTAATTATTATTGAGATTTTAAGAACCTCATCATAATATTTAATCACTGAAGAAGATAATATTAACATAACCTAAATGAAAGATGAAAGATGTTTCTGTCCTTTTGTCCGGTTTCATCTTTCATTTAGGTTATATTAATATTATCTTCTCCAATATTTCAATATTACGATGAGGTTCTTAAAATCTCAATAAAAATAATTAATAATTAAAAATTAAAAAAAAAAAAAATAATAAATACTTCATTTTGTTTGTTCCATATTTCTCAAATTTGTTCAATAAGAAAAAAAATAATTAAAGTTGGCCAATACGGGGTTTTAATTATTGGTTGACAACTGAAATGAAGTTTTTTTCTGAATTTATCGCATTAGGTATCAATTTTTCTCGGTATTACAAATGTTAGAATTTGGCAAATTTCAATAAACAGGGAGTTTACTGTGAAATTTGATGATAACGGGTAATTGCGGGGTGTGCAAACAGCACCAACTGTGTCAACACACGTCAGTGCACGTTAAATAAAGTCTTGGCAAATTTCTGTCCACTTTTTATTACAATCGTTTGAATCTGGCAGATGCACTTGAATGTATTTTGTTCAGCATTTAATGGTTTTTAACGACATTTATATCAGCGCAGACTGAAAGCGTACGCCAATAAAACGACTTAATTTATCGCATTACTAAAAAAGTCTTTCATAAATTGTGTCCAATATTCATTACTGAGTAGGTACAATGTCGAAAATCTGTTTTTTGCCTTACGAATCACATTCAAACTGTGAGCTCCAGCATTATGAAAAAATGCACAGTATTTTTCTGTCTGTAATTTCTCATCCAATCTAACTACTTTCACTGCGTGATATCATTTACATCATGAGCCATGGATTGAAGTATGCATTCGGCTGTTATAAAATAAGACAAGAAGCAATAAATTTTTTAAAAGCTTTTAAGTATTGAAACTGAAGCGAAACCTAATGGTAAAGCTAGAAATATTACGTAATTAGTTCAAATAATGTTTAGGGTTACAGTTGGAAGGATTTTTCGTTGGAAATTCATTGTTACGGAAATGATTATAAGATATTTATTTTACTACGTGTTATGATTATGCCATAAACCAAAGAAAACATGTGAATTAAAGACAAACCCTCAGGTACAACGTACAACAATAAAATAATAATAATCTAATCACGTTCAGATCAAATCGCTTCCGCAATTGATCCCCGGCCATGTTTACTGATCGATCAAATCTCTGACGTATTTATTTCCGGCTCATTAAGACATAACACAACCTCTGATGGGTTCAGGTAACCGAGAAGGCAGTGCGGGGCAGGCAGATACTCTAGGCAAGGCTGCGCACCGTCATTACACCTGTACTTATTGTCATTAGAATGCGCAGAGCGACTTGGCCACACTGCGCATACAGTGTTTTAAGTACACTTAAAATCAAAGATCCGGAGTTGGTTTTAATAGAAGACTGATTTATTAATACATAATCCCTGAAATGCGATCAATACAGATTTGAATTAAAATTGATTTAGCCAATTTACATAAGACCTTCCGACTTCCAGGCCTCAGACGGGCCAAATAAAATGTAGTAAAAATCTACCTGTCCCCAGGCACACAAACACGCCACTTCAATCAATTTATCTCGTCGGTAACACCTTTTAACATAACCCAATAGCTTTCCTTTGCATTTTCATTGACCGCATTTGACCAGTCCCCACATACGCTCTTTCCGTTTGGCTAGGTTAGGTTAGGTTGTCATAGGTTGTTAGGTTAGATTAGGTTATAGGAAGCCTCCGTGGTTGAGGGGTAGGTAAATATTATTTGATTAATTTATGTTGTTTCACAATTAATGCATTTAAAAAATAACAAATTTTATTACTTTTATTTGAAAATATTAGATTCCCCAATGAACGCTCTGTTCAATCAATACTTAAAAGTTTTGCCGCAGAAAAGTGTTGTCAATAAAAATAAAAGAGAATCAATTTAAAAGCTAAATGTTTCAAAGGTTCCTTTATAATGAGTCACAATAAAGCAAAACGAAGCAGGAGTGATGGATTGCTACATTGACCCTACACGGTAATGGTAATGCATTCACATGGGGTCTTATTAGCCCCGAAACCTTAGGGGCGGTCCCGCTTATTATAATCAATTTTTTTAGTCCCTTTATAAGGATCACTAACCTGAACCTTATGCATGTTCATGTTAGACCTCAATAACATATATTTGGTGAACGTGAAACATAAGTCAGATACTAAATTGGATGTAAATTATGATAATATATCTTCAACAAAAGGGCAAAGGAAATTTGACCGAGATGAAAACAGAACTGGTTTTAAAGAAAGTTGTGGTACGAGTTTTTATGTTTTAACTGCCCAAAGCCAGTGGGACTATGGCATTGCTATTTGCGGGTTAAATAAATATAGGAGTTGAAAGAGATAGAGAAGAGAAACGTTGTTAAATAAATGTATTATCTACGGCCATCTTATGAAACGTCTCGATTCTGAATGGTAGGGAAATACTTAATTTTTTTTTCAACTATATCTTTCACGGCGAATTCTAAAGGGTAAGCACAATATAGAGAAATGCCTTTTTTCTTATTTTACATATTTTCGAAATCTCTATTTCCCTGTTCAGTTATTTTAGTACTAGCTAGTTAACACGTTATAACAGTATCTTTTTGTGTTCGGTACATTACGTTTTTAATCCTTTTCTCTTTCGTAAGTTATCTCGCGTCTTGCTTTCAACAAAGGCCTCCCTTAAAGTCTGGAAATTTTCCATTTTTCCGGCACCTCTCTTTAGTTTTTCAGCCAATTTCTGTTGAAATGAAAATATAAATGAAATGATGATTTGTGAATTCTGCTTCACCATTCAAGAACTTCGATGATATATTATAAATCCAACAGAAGTCTGTTCATCTATCAGCGCGAACAGTGTTTTAGCGAGAATTGGAAACCTGCATTTGTATATTTGACGTTTCTGTCAAGTTGGATGTGGTTTTGTTTCCTAGTTCGCAGCTGTCAGATCGCCTTTTAGCAGCGCCGTGATCAAGGTAAGGCGTTGCCCCCATGTTCGATTCGGCGGTTCGCTATTCTCGGAAGATGGCCTAATAAATTAATGAGATGCACAGAACAGACTGCTGCAATGTCGCCGCAGGAGTAACTAATGCCAGGGTTCGTTTCCGAACAAAAGCGACTGAAGTTTCCTCATGATTCATGATGGGATAAACACGCTGAAACATTGGAAATAGAATTATTCGGCGCTTGTTTTTGATTGGAACATTGAATAGATGGGTGTTTTCAGCGAGTTTTTTTATTAGCAGGAATAGCAATCATTAAGTATAAATAAATTAAATAAATCACGCTGTTTCGCCGCAAGGGCAGGCAGAAAGGACAGATCGCCACACAATTGCTTCATTCACGTACATACATCGTCTCTTCTGTTATTCTGACTTTTGACATAAATTCGAGACGTTGCTATCTGTGGGTGAATTATGCAGAAATTGAGAAATACAAATTTGCTTAGGTAAATCACATAAGCATGCATGTCTCTATAGATAAACAAATTAATATGAATATATCAAACGTACACAGGGTTTCAAATTAAAAATACAGCATACACAAAATGATATACAAAATATTCACCTGCGGCGCTTTTTCTGTTGTTTATTACGAGTGCGAGAACTAAAATATTCGGTTTTTAATTATTAATTATTTTTATTGAGATTTAAAAAACTTCATTGTAATATTTAATCTTTGTAGAATATTATTATTAGTAATATTATTTTCTTCTATGATTAAATATTACAATGAGGATTTTAAATCTCAATAAAAATAATTAATAATTAAAAATTCAATTCTTTAGACTTTTATAAAGAGTTAATAGATGTCTCAAAAGTCGGATTTAAATCCGAGATACTGTTTAAGTTTGCAATTGAGTTCGGGTATAACTTTGTAAACACCATAAAAATAGCTGCCAATAATATGAGATTAAAAATGGAAAATAATATTCACAAATCTTGAATTTGAGATATGATATCGACGAAGATGACACAAATCGAACTGGTCTCATTAGTCGGTTGAGCGTTGCCCCGGATAAGCAGAGGACCTGGGTTCGAGTCCCAGATGCGACTGAAATCTTTTTAGTTTCTGTCCTTTTGTCCGGTTTCATCTTTCATTTAGGTTAAGTTAATATTATTTTCTTCAATGATAAAATATTCGAATTTAGGCTAGGAAGAACGAATTTTACGAATGCTAGTTAAAAATAAGTTCATTTGGATTATGAAATGAATGTGTGCAGAATTTGCCCTGGGGTTCGGTAGGCTATCGCTACGCCTCTGTTGTAGGTGTGCTTGTTTGCTAGTTGTCACAATTAGGTAGGTCCTCTAATGAAGCTGGAAACTTGATATTCTTTTTTGGATCAATTGATTTCAATAACCTTTACGTACTAGATCCATTAGCGGATTCATCCTCATCATCGTCATTAACAGAGCGATGCGACGTAGTGCCTTTAGCATCATACTAAAATATGCACGTAAACATCACATCAATATTAATAAAAGCAATAGAAATAAGACTATGATTATCAGCTCCGTAATTTATCGGGATCAAGTGCTCTATGGTTGGATCGTAATAAGTAGTAATGCAGTTTATCACACGTGCAAGTTGACAAGTTCAAACTGGTGTGGGACAGAGGGGTCAAACGAGATGAAAACAGTACACAGGTGAGATAATAATGACCAATCAATCACCCATAAAGAAAACATGCGCCAAGGAACGAGGGTGATTAATGAATTGCAATGAAAGATACTTCTTTTGTTATAATCAACAAGTTCATTGAACCTTTCATAGTTTTCTGCCTCTGTGAAGGAATACACATGTTTTAGACAAAGTGATGAATGGGACATTATTCATAAAGCCTAGAGAAATCGTGCAGATTAATTAAATATGCATAGAGCATCTGGGCATTTCGTAGTGTCGGTTAAACTAAAAGGGATACATGCACACAGATGGCGCTAATTCAAACATTTTAGAAAAAAACACCTTAATCACATAATGATTTCAAATATTGAGATGAATTATTTTTTGGCGGGTGTATATACGGAATATGAAATGGAATAAATTGTTAATTCCCCCAAGAAACTTATAAACACACTGTATATGTTAGTATTAAAATAATATAAGTTTCATGAAGGAATTGATCTTAATATCTACAATATCAATGTATTTCATTTTATATTCCGTATGTATACCCGCCAACAAACAATTCATTTCAATATTTGGAAGCATTACCTACTAAAAGTGTTTATTTTTATATAAAATATTTAAATTAGCGCCATCTGTGACCGTGCATTACGTTTCGTTTATCCTTAAAGTATATTCTTAAATCAGTCGCATTTACTAAATATTGAAATGTATTTTCAATTTTGTCGATGAAAACAATCACTTTGTGGTTTGAATGATGTCATTATGTATTAAAAAAACATTATGAATCAAAAATTCTATGTTATATAAATACCACAGCACTATTTTTGTAGTTCATTTGTTTACCCCATAGAACGGCGGGGCATATAAGGACGCCATAGTTCCAGTGGAATCGGGCAGTTGGTACTCTTGTGCGCCATAACTAACAAAATAATCTACATATCGGAGACATACATGGAACACGCTGATATTATCTCAAAATGGTAATTAAAATGGGTGCATTATTCAGAAAATACGATAAATCATTTTGTTATTACGTTATTAAAAAGCAATGTATCATTTTTGCACAAAGTATGGACATCAATCATACTAGATGATGATTGAATGCATACAAATGCTAACTAACTAACTAACTAACTAACCAGCACCCCGTTTCCCCGCAGGGGTAGGCAGAGAGGACGGACCGCCAAACAACTCGATCTTGGCATACACTTCTTGATTCATTCACTTTCATACAATGCCTCATACATTCTCTTCTGTTATTCCTCCTTCTGACATGGCCCGACTCAAGTATTTGATTCACTTGATCGTGCCATGTCTTCCCCGGTCGTCCCCGGCTTCTTCTTCCATTCAAATTCGCGTCATATATTCTCCTTACACTCCTTTCTTCGTTCTTTCGCTCTACATGCCCAAACCATAATTGGGGAATACAAAAAAATACAATTTTATTCAGGTTCAGAATCGTGCGTTGATATAGTCGGATCGATGATATTGCAATATTAATTGTTGTTTTGTTTAAACAGTCGCAATAATAATCCGACTAATAATTAATGAGGATTAACAATTACTTTATATGCCATTAAAACAGGGTTTAAGAACAAACAGTTGAAGGAGCAAATACTATAGATCACCTGCATAATATTATGACGCAGTTTTGTTTTAAATAGGGTAATTAGTATAATATTTATTCGACACGTGGAGTCTGTAAACTATGTGCACTATACTTATTTACCTATTGGAGAAGATAAAATGCATGTATTTAAATACTTAATTGATACGACAGATCGAAAATGACAACGAAATTTGAAAAAATTAAACTTTAATTGTCGATGAAACCATGGTAAGATTCTGTAGGTCCCGGAGCACCGAAATTAATAATCATATGGGTGCCCTGGTAGATAATAAACAGAGATAGACCGAGGAAGTTGTAGAAACATAGACTGAATGGCGTGGAATCATAATAAAGAGGTTTGTCTTTGGATTTAGTTTGGCGGAAAATATTTGTGGAGAATACCGAATCCTACAATTTTAGTAAACAGAAGAGTATGATAGTAATAGCACGTAGATTTTTTATGAATATTAACCAAATAATTCCGCCTTTACGCTTTTCACCGTCTGTGACATATTATCTCATGTATCATATTTGGACAGTCGCATATGAGGCACACTGTCAAAATCTCACATGTGATACAGGCGCGTCTATTGGGTTAAAGTCAAATGAAATGAAAATATAAAAAAAATTAATAGTCCTCGAAATAAAACGGGTTTGTAATGCAGCACGTTGATCAGTTGTGCAATAAATTCCTGTGCAACATCACGTTTTCCAACAGGCGATCTAATGGATCATGTATTAATTATATAATAACCATTAATTAATTATTCCAATAATAAACCAATTATACATGTAAATCTACCATCAGCTCAGAAAAAAAGATAACTTTTTTTTTTCATATTTTTTTTAGTTTTCTTCTACTTTTCTGTTAATTTTTTTACTCTTCTCGGGAGGAACAAATTTGTGTTTTGCATCATCCACAGTCACGCGTTGTTGTTACTCGATCACGCGGAAGTTGGAGTTGGCCAGGCTAGACTGGACAATGCCGACTAACGCATTAACTTATTAATATAACGATTATGTTAATCACATCTCTATTGTTGCGCACTAATATCAGTAGTCACCAGCGGTCGACAACCTTTCGAAAAAATAAACAGCCGTTTACCTTATTATAATCAATATCCCAGGTAAAACGGATTTGATTTTTTGTTTTTTGACTTTCTCATGGATATCTTAATTGTGCCGTCTTATCTTATATTTTGACAGTCAAATTGATATTTCAAAAGCTCCATAACTCACAATGGAATTGTAAAGATGATAATATCTAACTGGGTTTCTACACTGTAGTTATTTTTTTGTATTTCTGACACCCCACAATATATCTAAACTTTGTTGGATGGACCATTCAATTTGATTAAAATAATTTGAGCGTTACAGAAATACGATAAAATTTATTTTATAGATTGTTGGTTAAAAAAAATGTAAAATTTTGAGCAAATGTACTATTATGACCAAATGTTATGTTTTGAGCAAATGTTCTATTTTGAGCAAATGTTAAATTTTGTGTAAATGTTCTATTTTGAGCAAATGTTATGTTTTGAGTAAATTTTTTATTTTGAGCAAATGTTATGTTTTGTTAGCAAATGTTCAATTTTGAGCAAATGTTATGTTTTGAGCAAATGTTCTATTTTGAGCAAATGTTATGTTTTGAGCAAATGTTCTATTTTGAGCAAATGTTAAATTTTGTGTAAATGTTCTATTTTGAGCAAATGTTATGTTTTGAGTAAGTGTTTTATTTTGAGCAAATGTTATGTTTTGAGCAAATGTTCTATTTTGAACAAAATGGTCTGTTTTTAGCAAAGGTTCCGCTTATTTGATAGCACCGCTTACAACCGATGTTATCCAACCTCTGGACAGGCACTAAGGAAGTGGCAGTGGGCCACGAGCTCCGTCGACACGTGTCATCCTGATCGATTGTAATCAATAGCACGATAATGATTTTATAATAATTTATTCGTGTTTTTGCGTTGCGTTGAGTTTTTCAAGTCCACTCGGAACCGGGTGGTTCTATAGGAGACAACTCCACTAGGCAATAAAGCGATAGTTTTGAAAATAAAGTGTAATAATAAAATACGAGATTAAACATCAACCACTAGTATTTTTTACCTGATATGCAACGGCCTAAACTATGTATTTTACAGCTGTGCTTTTTTAAACGGATTTTCAATGAGGATGTTTTACTTTCACCAAAAGTTTTAACAGCACTTCTTACACGGATTTTCTAAAAGTGTAAAAAAATTATGTGAATAATGTAATTCTATTTTATAGCCACAAACAAGTTTAGATGAATCAAGTAGAAAACATTGAAAATCTTGCGAAACCGGCTAGTAGCTACAAGAAATCGTCATAGGCATCCTGTAGCTGGTTAGATAACATTATTATTATTATTTGAGAACCGCACAAGAGCACCACCTGCTCCCAACCATCTAGAGCCAGTGAGACTATGGCATCCCCAATTGAGGTAAGTTGTGAGGCTGAAGGTAGTGAGGAGGGGATGGAGATGGGGGGAGAGGAAGGTGGTGAAGTACCTGGTTATTCAGATCTGGTCATCAAACACGGCTAAAGCCATTTCAAGGAACGTTTGGATTCTGAATGGTGGACTTTCACCAGGGCGATACTGAAAGTATCTACCACTCTGGAACGTGCCGCAAATATACTATATGTTATTTTAAATGAATAAATTGTGAAATAACACAAATCAACGATTAATTAATGTTTCGTTTCAGTCTGCATTAGTCATATGAAAATTGTAATGTGAATGAAGATTTCTCACAGCTTTTTATCATAGGTAATGATGATTCTCCACCAGTAACAATAATTATAAGAATACTGATTTTATTGTTCAGAGTAATTGTGATTTGTTATAATTAGTTATTATTATTACATGGATAATTACTGGGTTATTTGTATTTCTCCATTCATTTTAATTAATTAAATTCACTTAAAAGTAAACAGGTTTTAAGGGAAGCGGGTGAAGTGAAAATGCTTGGAGGTTGTAACCCGATTTAAAATTGTAACCTTTCCGAATTTCGAGATTTTATTTGTGATGGTGAAAACATGGACGATCTCCGTGGTTGAGTGGTTACGATCCTCGGATAATTCGGAGGTCGCGGGTTCAAATCCCGGCGTGCACGTAAATTTTATTTTAGTGATTGTATTTAATCTGACGAAAATACAATAAATTTGTGGTTAATAACAAAGTGTTTTATTTCATAAATTTTATTTGATTTATCTGTGTTATTTAACAATTTATTAATTAAAAATAATATTAAGTATATTTGAGGCATGTTACAGAGTGGTGGATACTTTTGGTATCGCCCTGATGATGGACCATCATTTAGAATCGAAATGTTGTTTAAAATAGGTTTAACCGTGTTTGGTGACCAGATATGAATAGCCAGGTACTTCCCTAGCTTCCTCTTCTGCATTTCCTCGCCCTCCCAACTACTTTAAGTCTCACAACACACCCCAATTGCGGATGCAATAGTCTTACTGCCTCCAGATGATTGGGAGCAGTTGTGACTCTTTTGCGGAACTCACATAAAAAATAAACAGAATAAAAAGTTCAAAACCTTGTACCATAGCTAGCTAAATGTTTTGTTTTTTTCTTTTCGAAAGACAAACATTCCGGGTTACGAATTACGTGAAAATATTTTAATTACTCCTACTTCCATCATTGTGAGCGGGAAACGTTGCTAATGCAATGATGAAGGACTTAGATAGCAGGAAATTGAACCCGAAATGCTTGATAAACTAAACTTTGGTTTTATTTGTAGCAGCTGGATAGATAGAAATAATTTTAATTGTTTTCGTTTAAGGATATTTTTTCCAAAATAACACTATGTTTTGATAACGAGTACGTAAATTGCGATGGAATGGTATGCAATTTGATTTTGAGTGATGTTATGTAGTGATGTAGTGAAATAATAATAATAAGGAAGTGACATTACAATCGACATGAAAAGCAGAAATTACTGCCGATGGTTATAAAATTTTAACGTTGTTATAAAATGTCAACGTCGGGTGTGATAACTCAATTGGCAATTCAACAGGCCATTATGTTGAAAAAATGTCGTAATATCGTCAAATTTCATCGGATTTCCATTGTGAAGGGCACTCCTGCAATTCGTGACAAGAAAAGAGATCATAATATGCAGTTTGGGGGGCGAATCCTTTGAAATTTCTTTTTAATATTCAAAGGCCTCTGCGGTTTATGTAAAGCCTTTGGACAAACAGATCCCTCGGTCATGGGCGCGCCATTGTTGTTCAAAACGCGTTTTTCACTTTTTTTTCAGCGACCATCGTGTGGAGTTATTTATTTTCACCTGAATGTTAAATCAACCATTGTTTGGACTGAGGAGGAGTGCTCTTCGGCCGAATAACATGAACTTATTTGACAGGACCGTCTGTCTTCAGAACGATATCGATTTAAACAAAAACGTTAGTGACAGGATACATTATGACATCAGATTAATGAAAATGCAGTTTTCACGCGGTCTTTTTATTAGATTTATCATTTTTATACAGCTACAACTAGTTTTATATAAAACCATGTGTGAATGTAAAAGAAGCATGGGGTGTATGCCGAGAAAGAGTTGTATGGCGGTCTATCCTCTCTGGGGAAACAGTGTGATGATTATTTATTTATTCTACCGACTTCTTGAAATGAAAATGACATATTTATGAAGAAAATGATGTTCCGAGATAAATATAGTGGCGTTAACCTAGAAATCCAAGACAAAAAAAGCTGTGCGGATTTTATGACAACACAACTCACCGTTTCAAAATAGTTTGCTGAAAAAACAAACAGATTTTGTTTGTTTAGTAAAACTACAAGCACATTATTAATGAATCCTAGAAATAGAAATTGTTTTTGGTAACATTTTTACCTTTTACATTATGTCAGAATTTGGATCTGTCAAAATATTCATTGATGCTTCCAAGTAAGCGACATAAATCGACAGAATCGCCATCGACATTGGCGATCCCATCGTCACGTAGGAGGCGCGCATTTATTGCTTTGGCGCGCTTTTGTTTATTTCTTTTTTTGAAATATTTCGAATTACAAACAGTCTCGCTTTCGTCGGCCAATGAACTACCGCCGGGTGTTTGTTTATTTTTTGTGGTTATTATCTCAAAGTGATCTTTCTTTTTTTTTCTTGGAGATGTTTTTCCTTGTCTTTGAAGGTTAAACGACTGCCAGTAAAATTTATATTGCTAATTACTCGTAATAAATCTTATTTACGTATTCTGTTATAACGGAACAATGGTCGTGAATAATTATCTTAACGGTAATGCGTATTATAAAAACTATAATAATTTTTAATAGCCTTAAAATAATAAATTTTACAAATATTATTTATATAAGTATTTGAAGGGAATCGAATTAAATAACCCCTTCTCCTACCACCGCGAATACTATTAGATTGAAATTAGAAACCACTCTTTAACAAATAATTTTTAGGTTGAAAATCCGAGATGTAAGAAGAGTTTATTTACCAATTTGGGTAATTGAAATTTTCAAAATAACGAAAAACGATTTTATTTAAGTGTCATTTTAATAAAATAATATGTATATTTAGCTGTATAGTATTTTCACATCGATTATGTACCTTTTTTTATTTGTATATTCAATATATCGTAAGTTTTGTACACGGTTCGAGGTTGGAGAGTCAAGAATTTTTTGTTTGTATATTCAATATATCGTAAGTTTTGTACACGGTTCGAGGTTGGAGAGTCAAGAAATTCTTTCGAAAGTTGATACGAGAACCAATATACTGTTTTCTGTAATAATAAACTAAAAAATAATTCAAAACGAACTCAATTGTATAGGCCTAGTTAGCTCAGGTCTTATTTTCCTTATTTCAAGTTTTCTTACATTATTTTGATACTATGTAAACCATTAATGCTGTTTCAATTTTAAGTAAAAACATTTTCACGGTAATGTTTTTCCCAGAATGAGTTTATTCAAAGTAAATACAATAAAAATATTTTATTTCGAATTGTTTTTCTTGTAACAAATAAAATAAACAATAGGTACTTTTGTACTTCCATTGTAAATAACTTAAATATTTCTTAAAATTTCTTTACTACTGTAAGAAAGACAAGAGGGATTTGATGAGAGGTTAGTTCGCTTTTCAATGTTGGATCGATTTACAAAACCATTATTTATTTGATTGGTGTAATTTCTTAGAAGGATCGTAAATTGTATAAAATCAGAGATTGGTATCGAGACAGTCGTGATGGTTTTATTATTATTTAATGGCCATCTTGGGACAAACAATCCTTCTCTTCGTGTATGGTACGTGAGGTCAATATTGGGACGGTGGGACACTCTGATAATGTTGAATATTAATGGGCAAAAAATTTATCAGTTTGACGACAAAGACTTTATTTAAAAAAAAAAAACTATAAATAAATAGCGCCATTTTGAGAAATATCCTCTCAGGGGAGCTTCACCTAGACAATAGCTTAAAACTATAGTTGGTTGAAGTGATTATTAAATACATAGCCAACGAAAACTACTGGGTTTTATAACATATTTATGGCAGGTGTCGTGAAGAACTGAGAACAATAAAGAAATTTAAGAAATAAAATATTTTTCAATTTGCACAAGGGAATAAACAAAATATTTTTCAGTTTGCACAGAGTACAAAACAATATGCAATAGGAAAAAGAAATCTTTGTATTTTTTGAAGTCTACTACTGCATTGTTTTCGAAATCGTTTTTTTTTAAGTAAGTTGAAAAATATGAAACGTAATGCAGTATTTTCTGATATTTTTTAACGTTAAAGGGAAATTTCATAGCTCCACACGGCATGACGTAAATGACGTTACAAGCTGAATATATTTATATTTTTAACTAGTGCTTACTCCGTTTTGGCCGGTGAAAGCGGCCATTTGCAATTCATTCTAAAATAATTTATTCCAAAGAAAATTGTTCCCGCTATAAATTTGTACCGATATTCGAATAAAGAATAGATCACCACTTCGTGGCTTCGCACTATAAAATATAAACCACAGATAAAAATAGACAGACAGATTGGGGACTCTATATATAATGCCTGCGCGGAAACTGTGTTCTCACAATGGAGCGACAATGTTGCCAGTGCTAAAAAAATTACAAATGATTGTGTTAAAACGTCGCCGTATTCAATAGGCAGGCACCTTCCTTCTGCGGTCAAGTTGACGGTTCGTCGTGAGTTAATGAGTCACATCGCGTTTTGTTATATTACCTCGATTATATTGTGGACATTTCTTGTTTGTTGTGTGCAAACACAATACTAATTATTCACAAGTGTGTAGGTATCTGCCGAGCAAGAAGATGCGATAAATTATTGCAAACTGTAGACTATTGACTCACAACGCGTAGTCAACGATTTAATCGAAGATCTAAGCTGTAAATCGGACAATAAACGAAAATGAAGCTCTCCCACCCTAGCATAAAACGTTATTCCATCGATTTTCATAATTTAGTTTCTATTTTTTATTAGTTAAATAGCACTTATAGGTGCAGACTTGTAAGTAAGGTACCATAATTTAACGAAACACCCCTCAAATTTTACTTCAATTCTTTTAGTTGGCAACATTTTTATTTTGAAAAGATTATCAACGCAGCAATCTTATCTCGCCAGAAGTACAACGAAGCAACTGTTATCGTTATCAACCGTTTTATTGTGCGTGAGATACGCTGTAAAACGTCATGAAAAATCATTAATTATAAATGAAGGTTCTACGAAGATATTATTAGAATAAATATTGCCTGTGCTTAGTACGGTTAAGGCTAACGCAATTAAATACGACTGTCAAACTGCCAAGATACATAAAGCTAAGGTTCTTTTTTAATATTCATATCCTATGGTTTGATTACATTTGTGTGTATAGAATAGGGGATAAAACGAAGATGCAAAAAACAAGATATATATAACAAAATACAGACGATATATTATACAAATGGTGTCCGGAAATCAGTGGTACGAGAGGGAAACTAGTGAAACTACATCAAATAGGGATACAAAAAAAAAGATCTGAGCATTTATATGTATGTTTATATTTTTTTCATTTTTACTTTTTAAACTATTACGGCCGGGTCTACGCTTCCACGCAGCGAAAAATACAGCGAACGGCCGATAGTAATCGCGTATCGACCAAATATTGTGAATTTCAACAATAAAAAATTCCAACTTTGGAATCAAATTAGTCGAAAACGAAAGCTCATAACAAAAGAAGTTATAGCACGAAAATTGACTCCAAATGTGAAGTAGATTTACAAATTTCCAGCTTGTATGGCTAGTTTTCGGATGCCGAAAGCCAGTGGAACTATGGCATCCCCATTTGAGGAATGTTGTGACGGTGGAGGAAGCAGGGGAGTGGATAGAAAGAGAAGAGGATGGATGCGATGCACCTGCACATTCAAATACGGTCTTAGAACATATTTGAAGCTAGAGATATAAGACGCTAAAACCAAGTACAAAAAATAAATTACATACATTTAAACATGTTTTAAACATATATATGTAATGAATTAACACATACGTCGAAACAAATATTCTACAGCTCAGCTGTGGGATGATGTGCCGACGTTTGTGTTTCCTCCCTCCTACAGGGGTTTAAAAAAAACCGTACAGCTTCCCGAATAATGACAATAGGCCCTGAGAGGATAGATTACCCTTGATGCTTCCTGTGTGGAGTCAATATAAAAAATAAAAATAAAAACTAACCACCCTGCCCCTAAGGCTGTTAATGAATTAATTTTAAAAATTCAATCGTAATTTTTTTCATGCTGTGGAACTCGTTCTTGTTAACGAAATTCAGTTCCGATTTCCCATGGAGTATTATCAATCTTTGATCGTTTCAACACGATCCACTTCCTCCGCCATTGGTACACGTCTTATTGAATTCACTCGGCACAGACAGGAAGTCGGGAAGCGTCCTCGGAGCAGAGTGGAGTGGAAGAAGTTAATATTGCGGAATATCGGAAGAGACGAGAAGATGGCGTGAGGATAATCCATAATAAACGAATAAATTACTGCTGAATGTTTGAAATAATAATGTATAAGTTTTACTTCCTGAAAAGCGACAGTAAGTACAAAGCAAGTCGAAGGTACGGTCGATAAAAATCAACGCACACCTTGACACATTTAACTTCGCAGTTGCTCGTCAAGAAAAAAATACAGATTTGAAAAATCGTTCGTTTGTTCATTAGTTCCTCTATTGGCTACGTGAAAAGTATGTCGGATAAGTTTCAAGTGGACACCATATTTTCCAAACAATCTTCTGTCAAGCAGAAAATGAGTTTCTATGTCTCAATAAAAACTTTCAGTTTGTGATCTCTGACATCGTGCTTAGCTTTATTTTCCTGTATTTTTAGGTTATTGCAAATATTTCCAGCATCTTCCTTTCCATCGTGAGCTATGGAGCTTCGAAGTTTACATCAAATATACACGGCGCCGAGTAGTAAAGTTACTCCTAATAAAGCGTTTTGATTTGTATATTTATCGTTGAGATTACTAATAAATTTATTATAAAAAAGAGTTCATTGTTTTAGATTTTCCACCTTTAGAGTAAAAATTTATTGGATAACTTCAAATAAGTCCCTTAAATCGGACGTTTTTCTTCGGGAAGTGGATTTTAAAATCGAAATCTTAATTTAACCAATGAATCGTTATGCAGCGTTAATCGCAAGGATAATTAATCTGTTTGTTAAATAATAGAGTAATTTTTTTATATATATATATGACATTGAATGGTGAATATTCTCTCATCACATCGACTGCAAAAGTCTTTTGTTCATCACGTAATTAAGGCAATTGTTTGAAAAGGTTTTAAACACTGTTTTTGCGCACGCTAATGTCAAGTTCAACAATAAAACCCGTCGAATCTATTATTCAATGAACTGCCGCTGTCTCGCTGAATAAATCTGCTAAATAAAGCTGTGCAAATTGCAGAAATTATCATTTAAACTTGCAGTTATTTTCAAATCAGTTGTTAACATTACTTGATAGATGTTTTGATGTATGATTTTAAGTTTTACAAAATATTAAAAAATTTCACATTTCAAAATCTAATGATGCAAATGATGTTGAGAGCTAAAAATAGATGCGTTAAATAAGTATTTCCATAAAAAAAAACTTGTGCAATATTCATAATGTCAGAGCTCACCGTTCCGGAGTTTTAGCGGTTTAAACAAACTGATTTTCTGCTACAAGTTGAGATTAGCGTGCAGGGGTTTAGTTATTATTTTCACCGCTAGATGGTGTTATTCATCCCAGCTGTCAGAGACAATTATGAATTAATTTACTAGATATTTTTTTATTGAAAATATGCCAACGGTAAAACATGCGAGTACTTAAAAACTAGGAAACTTGAAACTTCCGGCTCTGTTTGAATCACTGCGCATATTTGTAAGACACATTATAAGATAATAGGCAGAATGATGTATGAATCATTTATTTGCAAAAAGACTCAATGCTTTGCAAACTAATCAAGAAAAATGACACCATCAGTCGTTTTAAAAAAGCAAAGGTAAAGATCATATTATTCAAAATAAAATATCAATACCAAAGAATAAATACGTAAACAAAATGTTAATTTTTACTGAATTATTTTATTATGATGCATTGTTATTGTAATTCGCATTATTTCAATATGATGTTTTTTTTTGCATCCGACTTATTTTTATAACGATTAATATGGATGCTCTATCAGAGTGAATAGTAAGACATGGCACGATCAAGTAAATCAAACATAATAAATGAGTGTACAAGTTCCTTTCCATATGAAATGAAAAAAAAAAATTATTTAGAAATTGTTGCAGTTTTTATTTTATTTCTATGGTTCGTTTTTATTAGGGTAGGCACAACTTTTCTGCCTTTGTGGACTGCACGTCTCTACTCACTGCCTAGCCCTGTGGAGAACCGGCGTCATGGTTCAGGGAGTATAGTTATGTCACTAGTCGCTATCGGCCTGGCGTTAAGCGTCACCCTAAGTACCACTGTCGTGATAATTTTTTATTTGTTTTATCGTATCTGAACATTAGTCATATCCATGTGTTTATATTGATAGATTATCTAAAACGTATTTACTGTATTAAGTGACTATGAAATCGATGGATGGAGAATAAACGTACCAAACATACCATACTTACGTGTGCACTTGATGAGGTACTTACATAATGATTTGAATTTCGGTTCAGAGTGGATTTCTGAGGCATTCTATAACACCCACATAAGGATTTTAATTTTATTTTTAATTATTTTATTTCATTTTATTGTGTATAACAGACTGCTTCCATTTACTATGCACATAAACAAAACAATAATGTGTATAAAATAACACGTTGCATGTAAACGTGTATGGTAACACGTCTTTTCTACCATGTGGTATGGATATCATACTAGGACACCCATAAAAAGTTTAAAAAGCCGATTACCTGTTAAATGACGTATGTAATTTTTTTCGAGTTGTATTATTTAAAACTCGGCTTTAGCCGACTATCGATAAACTCAAGATGGTACAAATAAAAGTAAATAAAGATTAGTTAACGATAATTTCATTATAACAACGTGCACCACCTAAAATCGATAATAAATTTAATCGTCAGTTTCAAAAGAGTCAACGTTAAATTTCAAAGGCCGGCACAGTGTTCCTTTAATATCGTCATAAGCTAAAAATACGGGTTTCTTCAATTGATTATGGGGAAAAAAACTATCTCAAGTGGTTTTGCGAGATTTATATTGGAAAACGCGCGTGAGGCGCCTATGCGTCCATATTACAAATGACGAGATCCGAAAGGAATGCAAGTCCGATGTAAGTGCATGAATAACATTGAAAAATTGAAGCTTAGATGAAGCCTTTTGACACGTAGAGCGGATATACGGAGAGAGAAGTGTCAGGAGAAGAACTATATGTTAATTAAATATATACTTGTGTAAGATCGCTTCCAGAGTATGAAAAACAGAAGAGTATTGTTTGAGATGATGTATACACGTGAAGTTTGTGCCAAGACAGAGC
Organism: Halesus radiatus; assembly: GCA_022606495.2. NCBI lineage: Eukaryota > Metazoa > Arthropoda > Insecta > Trichoptera > Limnephilidae > Halesus > Halesus radiatus. Next base: position 107,106 of record JAHDVE020002782.1, read on the forward strand.
TGTGTGACATTCAAAGCTCTCTGCATGCCCCGTAAGTTGTTTTTTTTTTAAAATATTATAACACTCGTGTTCTATTCGCAGTATTTAATAATTGGCTAGATATTTTTTGCGGTTAGGAAGATAATTAAATAACGGTAGATCTTGCGTTTAGATCGTGAGGTGTGTCGTGTGTCATGAATTGTAATCTGTGTTTCAGTATTCATAGAGATATCACTATAAAAATTAAAAAAAATGTACACAACTTATGCAGTTTAATCCAGCCACAGCGCCCTTGACGTGATTTTTCACAAAAATGGCTCTACACAAGTCATACAAATATTATTGTTATTATATTATGACAAACAATGAATCATGTGAACTTTTTAGACAACGAAACACCACATTAAAATCTTCTTTTTCCTCATTTTAAAAGTGGATACTTAATGTTTTTATTCCATCATTATGATTAATTTGTCAGACTGTATAAATTTCGTAAAGCCACCACGTTCTGCGGTCAGAAAAGAAATGCGGCGAGGAAAAGGAAAACAACTGGAAAATGAATGATTGCTCGAATTCTTTCCGCTAATCTCACGAAACCAATAATAGTGATAGTGCCGCCGCCTGGGTCATATAGTTCTGGGAAGCAATTATTAGTGAGTCAGTCGGTTCAACTTACTCATGGGTCACCAGGCCTGGCAGGCGTGCACCAATAAGTAGTGAGCAGTACCACTGGTGACTGGTGAGACGTGAGACACTCGGGCATGAGTCATGAGTCAGCATGAGTCTGGACTCTGGATAGACTCGACCAAAGAACGAGTCTTTCTGTTATGTTATCTCAACAATAGAGCGGAAAAACTTAGTTTGTTCATATTAGTAATAACTTCAGAACGGTGTGCTCTAGCTTTATAAATTTTTCACAAATTTGCCAATCTAAAATTTTAAAATCAAGGCTACTATTTTTAATTAACTAATTTATTTAAATCATTAGCTATGGAGCCTTAAACAATGTTTTTTTCTGCCAAAAATAAGACAAGACGCGATAGAATTTGTTTCATATTGATTGAATTGATACATAAAATTAAAGTATTTCTGCAATTGGAACATTATTGATATTGGATTATGTGTTCTCACTGGACTTATGTAAAAAAATCAAATAGTTTTTTAGCTGTCTGCTGTTGTTGACAAATAATTATTGTATAAATCAAAATTATTTTGTCGTTATGCATTTTTTCATTATCATTCGAAGAAATAAATATATTGACTTACAGGATTGAAGGATGAATTCCAAACGTACGTAATGATTTATGAAGTGAACTTACCTGTAAAAAAATAATAAAAAAAAATTAGTTAAAGACATAAACAATAAAAACAAAAATAAAAATAAAGTCAATGTGGTTAATAAGCTACAATAAGTTATTAAAAAATATATATTTTTATCCTAGACTTGTAGAAAAAGTCAACAGATTTTCCATATAAATAAAAATCGGATAGGTATATCCGAGACACTATCTAACGACTACAAATAAATTCGGGTAAAATCTTGCAGTTATAAAAATGGTAGTAACCAAAAAAGGGGGGAATTAATTGGGGATGATATTGACAATTCTTAGAAGTCGAAGCATGATTGGGGTAACCGTAGCACAGTTAGCATAGACTGCAGGTTACGGATAGACCATGAGGTCCTGCGTTCGAATCCCAGCTGCTACTGTTACATTTTTATTTTCTATGCCTTTTCGGTTTCATTTTTCGATTTGGGAGTTAGAAAAATAAAAATGTGTTATTACGGACAAGAGATTGTTCTGGTATCTAGGGGCTCTAGATAAGAGATGACATAGGGGCGTTGTACAGTTAACAATCATTGTTTATAGATTTTAATAACTTGTAATATTTTTAATCGGCTAAACTGGAAAACACATCAGATATTAGATCGAAGCCTTGACACTCATCTGTCATCAGTGAATGCTAAACATGTAACGACAAAAAACACAGTAATAACAAATGACATTTGGAATGGCAATGAAAACTTATCTGACGCCTTCGACATTTTATCGTCATAGTTCGTGACATTCCGGCAATATCAACATATAAAGCAGATTCGCGATCATCAATGGACGAGATCTGATGATATATTGAATCCATTATATTAATATGATCGCGGCTTTGTTGTTATGGAAAATTGAAAATGATGAAGGCCAATATAAAAGGTACCACGCACACAGGTCATTACGTTTAACTGTTCTATTTTTATTCGGTTGTTTTAGATTTAACATTGAAGTTCCTCGAACATAATATGCTGGAAATTATGTTTGGTTTATTTGAGTGAAGGTTTTTTACTAAAGTGTGCGGTTCAAACGAATAATTTTAACAAAGAAAACTATAATACAAACACATTTTACGTTTTGCTCACATATTATGTTAAACTTTGTTTGTTTGTCTCATCATAAAACTCTCGAGCGCCTGAGCTCTGGCGTTATAAAAAATTACGCAGCTTTTATGACTAGAATTAATAGGAATTTATACAATACAACTGTTTTCAGCTAGCTATGTCATTTCCATAATGATCTATGGAGAAAAAACGGAAAATGTGGAAAATAAAAACTATTAAAAAACCATTTACTTTTCCCACCCCTTAAAGCAGAAATTTTGTACTTCTTGATGAAATTTTGAACATTTGACGATCAAAATAAGAAGAAATTTACTGCGTAGAGGTAGGGGAAAGGGTTAGGCTATTGGTAGGGGTAGGGGTAGGGGTAGAGGTAACACATCACAACCTCAAAACTTTAATCCAAACCATTCATATCCCCTGGTAATGCCGGGTACCTCAGCTAGTATTATATAAATTAAGTTAACTTATTCACAAATAATATTTCAAATGATAAGAGCCTTAACGAAGTAGGTGAAATCTTGTTTCGTGAAGTCTTTTACAGATGTTTTACTAATTTATTGCTGAATAAACTGAATGAAACGGTCTGTTATTCGTAGTAACGCTGAATCGATTCATTTTCTTGTAGTACAACACCTAAACCAAGGACAGGTGTTTCAAAGTTTCATCCAAATAAATACTATGGAATAATTTCTTCAAACGATCGGTATTCACTTTGTGGCGTCATTATTAATAAATTAATTAAAAAATATACTTAGTATTCACCATTTTATAAATATACATTGTTTACGTGTTTTTAAAGCTTTCATCATCAGGAAATAATATTAATATATTCATGACGATGAAAGTATCGCTTCCGAAACATGTGGATATCAATATATATTTATAAAGTTGTGAATACTAAGTATATTTTTAAATTCATTTATAAATACTACGGACGTTTATACTATTTCGTTCCATTTATCCAAAATTAATGGTAGAATTTAACTAATGGAATTTTTGCATAAAATAAAAAATTGGTACTTTAATGGAAGTTTCGTTTAGATGTAGATTTAGTAATATAAGAAAAGAATATACATTTAAAAATAAAAATTCAAAATGTAAGATCTTTGAAATGCAAAAGTGTTTTTTTTGTTTGTTTTTGTTTTTAATGGACGTTTGCTAAAAGTGTCCTAAGCCGTTTTCTAAAACAGTGAAAACACTTCAACAGTGAGTTCTGACGTCTTGAAATTTGGGCGACTTTTACCGTCTAGAAATTCGAGATCAACTCTACTGTTCTCAGCTCACAGAGTTATTTTAAAAACTAGCTACGGAGCGTTGAAAAATAATTATTTAACTGCAAAAAAAATAGGATAAGATGGACAATAGAGTTGAAACTGGAACGAGACCGGGTTTACTACTACTGGTTTAAATACATGTGTTATGTTCAAATACGGCGAGTAGGAGGCTCAGCCAGCGGTGGGGCGGATCGAGTTCCATTTTTACAGAGGATAACCGACTTGAAAGTGAAGCCGGGTGAAATGGTCTGTACCATAAATCTGAAGGTGTAAAAGTTAATATTAAAAAAAACAATATTTCATATGAATTATTTTACATGACTGAATCTTCTTGACAGTACATGTCTTATCATGAAATGCATTAATTGTTGAATTTTATTAATGCACTCAACTGCAGTATCACAAATTATAAAAAATATTTCAGGGTCTTACGTTTACCATACCCGCCTGACAACTGAACTACTGTAGCTCTTAGGCTGTGTGTTGTATGGGTTTCTACTCGTAGGTTCTAGGGGTATGGGGTAGCGTGCGGCACGAAGCCTTGCATGCCACGGGGTAGCTGGTTGATGAATACCGAGGGAGATTGGAACAGGATAACACACAGGCTTGTAGATGGAAGGTTCCATACGCTTACTTGCATGCTTTAAGAGTCATAGAGTGATGTCAACGTTACAAGTTGTACAAGTTCTCACGACAGACATTTAAAATTTGCAGTATGGATGAAAATGGAAATGGTTTTAGCAGTATTTAGAGGGCAGATCTGAATAGCTAGGTAGTTACCAATCTTTCTCTAACCCATCTCCTTCATATTTAATGACTTTTTTTATTTTTTTTATTTTTTTTTATTTTAAATTTTAATACATAAAACAGGCAATATGCCCAAAACTTAAATACATGAATGTTTATATAGCAATAATATTTAATAAATAAAATAAACATTATCTCGCAAAAATGATAATAAGAATGAAAAAGAAGTGGAAGGTCGAAAACATATTATAAAGAAGGTGAATAAACTAACTCCTTATTGTCACCTGTACTAATGGTACACTATTTTGATAAAGGGCATCATCACATTATAAGCTCGATATTAATAATAAAACTTCTTTTTTAAATTGATCAATTCTGTCATTAAACATGTCTATTTCATTGTTAAAGCAGTGCATAGTATTGTAATTTCTTAATGTCCGCGGTAAAGGAGAGAAATATCCCGCATTTGTGTGATAGACTTTAACATAGAAAATGTCTTTTATCCTCCTTGTTGGTTAATGATAAATGTTTGTTGTATCAACTGATGCGTGTATAATTTTGTATAAAAGTAATACATCAGAAAGTTGACGTCTGACTGACAGAGATTGTAATTTATAGTGCGAAATTCGATCATTATACGTTCCAAATTGATCAGATAAACCTTCAAGATATGCAATCACACGGGTAAATTTTCTTTGTTTGGATTCGATTCTGTAATTATGAATCTCGTAATTAGAATATTGCCTCAATGCGGTGCAATTAAACTACAGAAATGTATCTACATTATCTCCTCGATTTTTTCAAAAACACAGCCGTGAATACACTTTTGACAAATTACAGTTTGCTATCATCAAAACGTGAACCATTTGTATTTTTTATTTTATTTTTATTATAGTTACAATAGACCGATTATATTAGTGATTAAATGTATAAAAAATTATGTAGGTTTACAATCATATATTAAAACGTTACTTTTTCCTACGTGATCTAAACTAACCGAGAAACTAGTTTCACGTATAAAACCATTCTGAATATTTGGAAAAGGTAACCCAGCATTGTCGTGATTTGTGTTTTGGATTACTTGATCAATGGAAACTTATAAAAGCGGGTTAATAAAAGTATTTTAAAAGGCATATGCAACCCTATTTTTTTAATAAAGCCATGTGTACTGTTGTGTATGTCTTCGGAAATTCGTCACGTGAAAGCAAATTGCAGGCACCCGGTTGAAAGGGTTAAAATCCATGAAATTAATTCATAGAGTTGGATAAATATGTCTTTCCTTTTTTCGTTGTACGTTTTTTACTTTCTCCTCGGGCACAATCAACAATAAAATTAAATGATCGAATTTTAAATTGACAACGGTTCCTTTCATGATGGAAATATAGTTATGTGAAATATTCTTTGACATTTTTCGAAATATTTATTAGAGAGATGAAATTATTTCAGCATTTAAATTTAATTTACAAAGGAAAATGCAAGAATATGTACAGTAATGTAATGGCAATTTAAAATTGAAAAAAAAAAGTTAATTTATTAAATCACAGGAGATAAATGATTTTTTAACTGTAACATGGCAGACACTAATTGCTTCATTCACATTCAAATACCGTATCGTACATCCTCTTCTGTAATTACGAGTCTTAACGTACCCCGACAAAATAAATTAATTCCCTCGAGCGGTCTTCCTCGGGGAGTTCTCGACTTCCTTTTCCACCGACTTGTGCATCTTATGTCCTCCTGACACCGGTGACGTGTATTACTCCATGACCAACGGTAGGCTGTGTGAAGTTTTTTAAGTGCAGGAATGTATTGCTACATAGTACTTTCACACAAACGAAGTATTGAGTTCCATAAGCCTGAACTTAAACTTTAGGGCGTACAGTTTACACCCGCGCTGTACAAGCGAGTTTCCTGAGCATCGGCCCATCTCGTTATGAATTGGGCATTAAATATTTGAAAATGGACATTGTATTATCATTTTTTGCTGATTGTTGTGGCCAACTGGACATTAATTTCTTTACAAAATTCATCATAAAAATACATTTTTATCAGAAATTTGTCGTATTTCTCAAATTTATTTTTGTGGTTCATTTTTCAGAGCTTTTAAGCCTTTATGGAGTGCACGCTACTGCCTGGTACTATTATTCAGGTTAATGCTTAGTTAGAAGCAGTAAACATAAAATTTCTTCCCACAAATTGACTAATTTAAACAAAAAACTTTGTTTCAAGTCACTAAATTAGCAGTATGAATAATTACGTTTATTTAAACTACTAATTAAGTACCACGGTGAAGAATTCATAGATGGCACCTTCCTACAAAACATTACCTCTATTAGCTATTTGCTTTTATTTTATCTATGTTACTTCTTTCACGTTATCTTGTGAACATATTATCTTACGTTAAAATGCGTAAAGTTCCCTTGAATCAAAACACGGTAAAACCACATTTATGCTCTGTGCGGAAAACTTAGTTTACGTAAATAGGCGTGTTACGAAAATAGCCTTGGTAAAATAGCGTTCTGCCGAATTGGGACCTTTGATAACAGAGATAGAGTAAAGTTATATGTATTTACATTTACCTACATTTACTGAAGAAGATAGTGATTTTTTTATACGTCTCGATTGATCTGCTAAAAAATGTTAGGAAAGCAACAATTGAGGCAGGCCATTTCATTGTGACAGAAAAGTTTCCGCCGAAAGAAAAACCAGACCACACAAACATCCTTAGGACTAAGTATCTCTTTTTTTTCTATCTATCTTCTCCATATATAAAAATGAATCTCTGTCTGTCTCCTCGATTTTCTCGAAATTTACTCAATCACTTTCGCTTAAAATAGTACAGTTTGTTCTTATTAGTGCCGGGAAGGTTTAGAGGGTAGTTTGAATGAAATCCAATCTGTAAAACGTTTTAAAATTAGTATGAAAAACATTGAACCCACCATGTTGTATTGAGGTTAGTCCATAGATATATATTAGCTAGAAATTACATATTCAAAGAAGAAGGTTTATTTCGGTAGAATATTTTCAAAATGGAAAACATAAGTAGGTACCTACTTAAGAACCTAATTATTTAGATATAATTTGAAATAATAAATGTATGGAATGAAACAAAATTTTCAAATTAATGTTTCTTTGGTTAGATATAGTAATTGCATTACAAGGCATTAAATTCCCTGTCAAATCAATTATGGCACCCGAACGACAAGCAAAAATTCACAACTTCATAACTTTATTAAAAAAAATAAAAATAAATCCCGAGCGAAGCCGGGTACACATCTGCTAGTTCATTACAAATTCATATATCTACATACTAATACAAACATAATAATTAGGTAACCATCTGCTTTACGTTTAAATCATTTTTTATCATTAATCGGAATATAACTAAAGGCAATAAGTTTTAATAATTCTTAGAATCTAACATTGAATTCATAAGATTGACTGATTTCATCGAACATCCGGTTGTTCGATTGACCACCATAGACTTTTTGGCGAATAAGGACGCCTTGTGGTCTACATTTTTATTTAGAATATATTTGACTCAATGATTTAATAAAAATATTTACAATTTACACTTGGAGAGGAAATGCGTACGTAAATTTGTCAACCTTGCGGTTTTTCCAAGGAAAATGTTTTGATAGTGTAAAATCACTTACACATAAAACAAAAAATATCTGTGTTTGATGCAGTAATAACTCTCAAAGATAAATGATTAGCTTTGGCATCATTATTTGCAACAAAAAATTCAGAATGTCTATATTAATGCAATGGTATTTATCCCATACAGTCACTTCCATCAAGAGCTATGGAGCTTTGAAATGTAAATTAAAATATGAAAAAAATATGACGAAACTTAATTTTTTATAATTTCTTCAAACCATTGGTAACTTTGTGGCGCCATTATTAATTAATTAATTAAAAATGTACTTTGTTTACACCACTTTATAAAAATACATAAATATCTCTACATATATTGACACCATTTAGTATTCATATATTCCTGATGATGACAGACAGCAGTGTTGTCGAAATATGTAAACATATTTATGAATTTTTATAAAGTGGTGTAAACAAAGTACATTTTTAATTAATTAATACATCATTTTTTGGGGAATTTTATTGATGCTGAAACTTTGTCAAAATTGCTAGCAATATGAAACATTAATCAATAATCTTCAAGAAAACAATCGTATTTGAGTTTGTTTTTAAAGTGAAGCTTTATTTTTATTCCGTGAATCTAATAAACTTCCCCAATTATCATAAAGTACCCAGGAGCAGGTACTAGAGCAGAACCTCCCTCCACCCCTATCCACTGGGGCTGTCATTGATCGTGATTCCTCGTTGTTTACTTCCAACCCCTAGAATGTTAGAACTACCCTCATGACTACCCGATGACACCATGCTTTCTGTGACTCCACGACCATATTACTCAGAGTTCTTGGGAAGGATCAGTCCACTTTCTGAACAAAGGAGAAGTTAATTGATTGCCTGATCTATAAAATATTACAGGTGATAATAAAGGTGATTAAGTGTTACCGTCGGATAGAATGGTTTTACCTGTTATATTGCTTCAAGGGTGAATATTCAAATAGCGGTAATATTAAGATTTCGCTAGATACGAAATTGGGATCGACATTAACTAGTTTTTCCCTAAGATTTTTATTTTTAAAATTTTAATCATTTCATTATTGTTTTTCGCTTGAGAGCGTTAAACGGAAGGGTTGAAAAATAATTGTGGTTGGATTTATGAAGATATTTGTTTGGACTGGGGTCATTTCTGATTATCTTACTAACTTCTAAGCAGAAAATCTGTATGTGCGTTCAACAAAAGGTTTTTAATACTACGTTTTGGGGTCATGAAAACTGAACAGCTTTTCTGCATGACATTTCTAGGTCAACGCCGTTTTTTGAAGTAATGAATCTTTTATGTTGTACAGTATTATTTATTATTAACAGGATTCTGTTTATCTCAATCAAATAATCGGACATAATAATCTAATCGTGAGTTATAATCATTATATAGATGGTTGGAGAAAACTGCTCATCTTTTTTCTTGTTTGTTCCGCTTGGTTGACAAAGATTTGTTAAGTTGTAATCGTCACCTTTATTATGAGATATGGAGCAGTGTGATATGAATTAAGCTAACAAAAAAATAAATGAAGAAGCTAAAATAAAACATACTTTTCGACTGTCTATAAATAATATAGATATCGAAAAAAATGTGTTATACCTCGGGTGGAGAAGGGTAGCAACCAATAGTATTGTATAAACTCCCTAACTATAAAACCAAGGCAATACTTTAACGCGGCTACGGTTAAGGCATCCACCGTACACGATATGGGCAATACTTTCTATGTGAAGGGAGATTAGAATTTACTAGCGGGTTTCGGACCTAACATTAAAATGCTGAAATATCGATCGGACCCAACAACTGGTACTATTGACCTGGTGAAACGGGTAAGAGTGTTCTATCAACAACAAAACAAAGCTGAGTTTGCATCAATTGCCTTCTCATGGCTTTCTCAATATGAAATACGTTCGAGTTTATTTTATTGATTAAGCGTGTGGGACATGGCATCTCATTTAATGAAGTAATGAAGAGGAGGGTCGGGACGTACCTGGCCATTATGGTGATTTAAGACAGCTAAAGTCATTTCTGGAACTGGCAGAGGAAGCATGAAAGTAGATTGAATGCTGTAGAAATGAGATCTCTGAGACGAATGTGTGGTAAAACCATGTGTGATCGTGTGAAAAATGTTGAGATTCATAAATAATGCAAGGCTGATGTATGCGTAATGACAAAGATTAAGAAATGGACGCTTATCTGGTTCGCGCATGTAGAGCGAATGAACGAAGAAAGGAGTGTAGGGAGAATATATGATGCGAATGTGAATTGAAGAAGAATGGGACGTCCGAGGAAGGCATGGCATGATCAATTTAATCAAATACTTGAGTCGGGCCATGTCAGAATTCGGAATAACAAAAGAGAATGTATGAGACGTTGTATGAATGTGAATGAAGCAAGAAGTGTATGCCAAGATCGAGTTGTTTGGCGGTCCGTCCTCTCTGCCTACTCCTGAGGAGAAATGGCGAGATGGTTAGTTAGTTAAGTCATTTCAAGTAAAGTTTCTAATCTGAATGGTGGTCACTCACCATAAAACTGTTTTTTGGTCTGTAGTAGCGAACCTCTTGATCAGTGATCTCTGGAGTCATGAAATTTGGGAGCATTTTTAAGTATAGAGTTTAAAAGTTAAAGTGACTTATTTGCGGGTTACAATATCATTTATAACATGATGTATGAAGCATTGAAATATACTCGTATACATATATATACATTATAGATAAATCGTTCTTAAGATATTCCGCGCACTTGAGGTGATTTTTCACAAAAACGGCGCTATACAAATCATCAAAATATTACTATTATTATAAGTTGAGTATTATATTCGGTTGTTTGAAAACAGACATAGTCAGTTGCTAAGCAACAACATCTGAAAACAATGTCGCTAAGCGAAAGAATCCGTCAACAAACGCTTTACAGTAAAAAATCTCATTTTTACATATTTCTTCATGATTCTGTATAGGTACTAGTTTTACAACCCAGCATTTAAAACAACAAACAATTTTTTTTCAATTATTGATAAATATTTTTTGTTGTGTCTACTGATTTTTTGGGTCACTTGAATATTTCATATCTTCATACCTCATGGAAATTGAATGACCCCAGAGCTCCGCTTTTGATTGCTTTTTTTGTGGGATGCACAATTGATAAGGAGATGAGCGAAAGAAGTGCGTCATATTTGGAGATATCGTTCTGTACGTGTATCGACACATCATTAAAACATATTTTTTTTAAATCATTGGATCTATAATTATGTAATTTTATGTTATTGATTTACACTCTTTATCCAGAAACGAATACATTTTTCCACGGAAACTGGTACCGATGGTAATTTTAATACGAATTTATTGATAATATAAACTATTATCGTTGACAGGGGTGACGTCACATCTTCATTTCGCCGTAAATTCAAAGAATTAATTAAGTCTTGAATGGTAAACAAACAGACGGTAGAGTGGGGTGAATACAGCTGATACTGACAAAGACAAAATTTACGAGAATTCACCGGATATGATTCATTTAGAAATAAATGCGAAACAAAGCGACACAAGGCGGCCGAGTTAGAAACAATTTACACTAAAGCAGAGTGCGCGCGGATCTAAAAATAATATTCAAAGACTAAGCAAACCTCATAGTACAAAAAAAAAACTATTTTAAAGAGGTTTCAAAATAAACAAAGACCGGTGGATAGTGTTATTTTAACACCCATCGGTGTATTTTTACATAATTAATGCTATTTTCTTGAATAGTTTAATATGATAGCGTTGCAGTGTCCATCATCAGGGCAGAAGGGAAGCGCAACACGGCATAATTTCCAAAAACTATTTAAAAAAAATACTTTTGTAAACATATCTAATTGATGTTAGTTTGTGTACGTGTTGTTTGTTTGTTTTATAGTAATAGACGCAATAGAAAATATGTCACACAGAGACTAATCATTTGTCACAGATATCCCAAGAAGAATAGAAGACTAGAAAAGGGATGCTTTAATTTTGTGTAACAAAACTGTCGTATAAATAGTGACTTGACTAATTGAAGTAATGCTGAGAGTGATTTTACCGGATTGCGTTTATTTCAAATCACTGGAAAAATAATTTTAGGTTAACAATTGTTTCTCTGAAACAATTAATTCAATGATTAAAAAATAAGAAAAATAAACTTGACTCTCAGTCTTGCATTGGCCATTAGGGTAGATTGCTTTGTTTAATAATGCTAAAATGGAATACCTGGAAAAATCATTATTTATATTATGTGTTCCTAAATAAAGACAGCCATAAGAGGCTGAATGTAGATTTTACATTAGCTTTACATAAATTCGTTATGAACATTATTTACTTTCTTTTATTGGCCATCGATTCAGTGGCGTGCATGCCTCATATAAAAAATAATGACTGCATTTATTCGTTATTGGCTACATTGATGTCTGATGCATTCGATTAGCATGTGGTCGGGCACTTCATACCTTACTCACCCCCCAAATATTTAGGAAAATAATTATACATGATAATGTTGTGTTGCGGTTTTCAAAAGGTTGTTAACGATGACAAAATTATAGCCAAGACCCAAAAATCCACCGTAAAAAGGTCAATTTATTGTTCATACAATTAATTACGACTTCAATATTTTTGCACTCCCGCAAACCCGAATACTCGTATGTCTGACTAGTTTGTCGATTTAAAGATTCATCTTAAGTCTGTTTGATCCATTTTATAGAATATCAAGATGAAAAAAAAAGTTTCACCTGTTACAAATTGATTTCTCCATTTTGAGATGGTGTGGCCTTTTTTGTTTTGTACTTTAGCGGTTTTCTCAGTATTTTCGAGTCCAGTAGTCCCTTGCAGGTATGAAAGCAACTGGTTCCAGCTAGTATGGATTTTTTTCTCCTATGGTACATTACATATGGTACATTACATAACTTCCTGTGTTTATCGCAACGCACCTATCAATCAATCTCCTTACTTAAAAGATAATATTTTCAATGCCATATATGGCATATACAACAGTAATTTTAGCTAGTTTAGCAGCTGTATTTTGACTCGTGTTAACAGATAGCTGCTAAATCCTCCATGACTCACATCCTTGCTTGATTTAATTTTGAGTCACTAGAGTCACACTGTCCGAAGCCAGAGGGACCATGTCATGCCCCCATGTTGGAGCCAATAAAATGTCTAACTAGCCCTCTATTTCAAAAAGATGGTCATAGGAGCAATTCTAATATTGTCAGGTATTTGTAAAATCTGGGAATGTTTGTGTCTTCAAATAAAATAAAAAAATACATTGTTTTACTTGTTTTCGGTACATTATAAGTAATGTGTGTAAAGCCACTAGGAACGAGGTGACAGTTTTACGACCGCGACGGTCAGTTTATCGCCTAAGGACGCGGTGGGACCTTCGCCAGTGCCAGTGGCGAGTGGTGAACTCACCGACGCGCGATGCGGGAACTCACCACCTCCGACTCGCCAACTGACCGATGGTGATGGGATTGCAGTAGATTGGTGGATTGAGTGGAGACGGTGACAATAACCCCCGACATCAGATGTATGAGGAATATAAATTTTGGCGATCAATGACTCTTCCGAGAATGTGAAACGCATAGAAATAAGATGAATACAGGATGTTAAAAAAAAATAATAATCTTTTTATTTAAATAAAAACACAATTATCGATTTTAATATAATATTATTTCATAGTGTTTCGTAAACCTTTTCGATTTTTTAAAGAAATGTTTAAATTTAAAAAAAAATTACGAGCTAATCACTAAAAACACATTTGAAAAGGAAGTAACTCGGTATCCGCTGTGATTATTAACTCAATCCACCGACTGCTAGTAGATTTTCCTGCCTACCGGGCTATCAACAACCCCTTACACAAAGCAGACAAACAGTGAAACTTGTTATTTTTAAATTTGGATACGTGGACAGTTTTAAACATGAATTTTTTTCCAAAGATTTGTAATTTTTCCCTTTATCATATTTAATAATGATAGCCAACCTCCGATAGAACAAGATACCAGCATAAAACGATATTTTAGGTAGTTTTAACATACCAGGTCCTCTTTCCATATCAGAGTATGTTGTGTAGCTGAAAGAAGTTGATAAGAAAGGGAGATTGGAAAGAGGAATGTTTCGCGGTCCCAGGCAGCTAATATCAGGCAAAACTACGCGTTTCTCATAACATAAATCCCCGTCTTCCTCAGTTGAGTCTCGTGTTGTGATCACACACAAAGGACCCTGTAGAATAATAATGGATGCTAATCTGTTCGATGCTTCTGCCTTCAAACCACGTCCCGAATCTATTATATTCATATTTCCATTCCATTGTTGTTAAACTAATTGTTACGGTAAAGTCTGTTTGGGTTCAGCGATCTTTTGTTGACGATAATAATTGACAATGAAATGTTTAGTGGTGTCTGACAATAAAAGACTTCAAAAAAGTTCCAAAACTTTTAGAGAACCTATATTGTCACGAGTTTAAGGTTGTTTTTACTACTGTCGAGGTAAATTTAACGTTTTACAGGTGGTTTAAATTAGTTTTTGTTGGCTTACAAGTTGTGGGGCTTTTTGTTTTAAAAGTCCTCTGAAACTTTAACGTTGGTTAATAATTCATGACGATATTATGGTCGTCTTTATAAGAAAGGGGGAAAGTGTATTTACGTTTTGAGTATGTCACTCCAAAAGCAAGTTTTAAGTTTCTTCCCGTTTTTAACGAAATTATTATAATTACCCGGCTTCGCCCGTATAACTAATATACGAAATAAATATGCAAGTACAAACTTAATCTATATTTCAAAGATACAAAACTAATGCCGTGTGCTAAAACTATTTAAAAAATACAAAGATAAAAATCTGTTAAATTTTCATAATTCCTGAGCTCGCTGTTCGCAAGACAATTGGAAATACAACCAAAATATTGATTTCTTTTTTAAATGGTATTATGCCTTTCCTACGTAGATTTGAAGAAATAGTACAAAAATGTCTTATCATTTTTTGAAGCTGCGATGCGATTGTCTTATCTAATCTGCTGATATTTCTTTAGACTCGAACAAATTTAAAGTACCTACCGCACAGATAACAAGTGACTATGAACACATCGCAATGCTTGAAGAACCCTTTGTTTATGATTCATAGTAGGTACCTTTATGTGCAACTTGGTATAAAAAGTTAAATATATCCTTATTTTTACATCATTGTTTTTGTTATAAAAAAATACGAAATAATTCTGGATTTTTTGAGAATATTTTTTTAAACGTGGATGATATAATTGTTCAACTGTTCTTCACGTTGAAAACATGAGTTGTAAACTATGTAATTTTCCTAGTCCGTTCAAGGGCTAGGTTTATAACGTGTAATTTGTATGAAACAAGCATCTTCCATCGACTTCTCACGGTTACGTAAGAGATCATGAACCACTGAGGTAATCCTATAGACCCGCCTCACTGTGACGTCTGTAATTGATTAAACTGCTTGTGATGTATGGTTATTGAATAAACAAATTGTGTTATATGCAAGGACGGTAACATTTTCATTTTGCTATGCATATTATGTAAGAATATATGTTATCCATCTGTATTCTCGAGGACTGTAATAAAATATATTGAAAACGGTTTAAAAAGGGTAATTTAATTCAAATTGCAGTATTGTCCTACAGGCTAGCGAATTTTTAACATTTCCATCTTCATAACAAACATACATTAATCAAACCAGAAGTATTATAAGTGGAAAACACGTATTAACATAATTGCCAGTATAAAAAGCCGCAGATAGTTTCATTGCTATGCAAATGCTTTATTGTTACCTTATCAAATCATACCTACATAATAACCTACCTGGCAAAGTGGTGAGCTTCTAAATCATAGGTTCTCAACGGGGGCGGTATTGCCCCTGAGGGGTAGTGGATGGATAAAAGAGGGCGGTGGTGGCCACAAAGACAAATGGGGAGGCGGTGACGAGCTAAAAGGGGGCGGTGAAGGGCTGAAATGGGGGGCGAGATCAACAAAAATATTTTTATGAAATTTGCCTTAAAAATTCGAATTTGTCATTGAAAGAATCATACATCAAAATGAACTGACCAAATATCCTATTGATTTATAGATGGATTAATATTTTTTTTTACATTTTCAGCTAATACACCTAAAACCAGGTTTCTCGGAACCCGTTGTCAGGTGAAAAATAATGTACTGCATAATATAATATGGAAAATATTAATCAATACGCGATCCTTTTTCCTTATAAATCCACGCTTAATAAATCAATAAAAAAAGATTTATTTTATATAACTATATAAGGGAAATGGGTCTATTGAATTAATTGAAAAGGACAAGTAATCAGACTGGAAGAAAGCCAACCACAAAACAGACTTTTTTAATAAACCTGAAGAATGAAGTGTTGGGGGTCTATGGTGAGGTGGCTGGATGGTATGGGAGTTGACTGTACAAAAAGGGATTTATTATTAATGAAAAGGATTTTCTTAGTACGTAGTTTGATTTAATCGTTTGTCTTGTTGCAGTTGTACGCATTTCTGTTGCATTCAGCTTACTTCCAGCTTTACTTTGTCGCCTTTTAGCAGCAAAAAAGTCCAATAATTCGATACAGCTCGTAAATCTCTTAAGTCCGCTTGCATCACAAGCATCAAGGTGGATGAACGAAATCCCAAATCCGGCGTCACCAAAGCGACAATCGAAAGGGAAACTGAGTTTTGAACAAGTAGTGGCAGTTTCAAGTTTCAAGGTGAAGCTCTTGTCACTGTAACTGATGGCTTGACTGTTGCGACAGTGACTATAATCGCTGCTTTGGGTGACAAACGTTCATGCACCATTAGGTTATTGGGTCAAGTTGCAACGCCCTTTTGTCTGGACCAAATTCACTTGTTTGTCTAATCGGAATAATCGGACTAATCAGACGTGATAACACTAATCGGACTGTTTACTTTTCGATAGTACGAGTATAACAACAGAATCCTGATGATAACCCTTTGTCAATAGTCGTTACAATCATCACGATTCCAAAAGTCTGATAAAATTCTTGTAGAATTAATTATTATTATTATTGTAATATAATAATAATAATAATACTTGGACGATTTATATAGCGCCGTTTTTGTGAAAAATCACCTCAAGGGCGCTGTAAAATCTGAAGCATTTTTATATTACTTATAATACATTAGGGGAGACTACTAGTTACTACCCGGTTTCATCTGAGTTTCAACGCTCATCTTTTTATGTTTTTCCTATTGAACAATTTAAGATAATGGATATTGGCGTATTATTTTAATTTTCGACAGATAAGTGGATGTTTTAAAGCTCCATAACTCGTGATAAAATTTTTGTTTCGAACATACGAACGAACTACTTGGAATATGTATTTGGCTTAATTCCGGTTACCATTGAAAATTTACTCTAAAAAATCTTATAAATCTGGACGACAATATATGTCGCAGATCTATAATCTTAGGTGAAGAATGAATATCGTGTATATTTCAACCGAAAGGGGACAAAAAACTTCTTTCTTATCACAAAATAACAATTTTGAATTTACCAAAATTAAAATATTGCATTTATTTATTTAGTTAGTTAGTTTTTTACATCTCTACAAAACTGTAAATACCAAATAACCTTGAAATTTTAGAAGTCACGCAAATAGTCAAGTTTCTGTTTACTCATACAATCATCACACACAAGAAACCAGTTCCTACGCGGAAAGTATAATACTAGGTTTACACCTCCTTCCAGAGTGGAAGATACGTAGAATCAGCCTAGCATTCTTTACAGATCTCCACATTCGTAGGTAATAGATAAAACATACTGTTCCTACACATACGCCACTAGGATCTTATTTCTACAGCATTCAGAATACTGCCAGTTCCATGTCTCGCTTGCACGTATCAGGGTTGCAGACTGCTGGCATCGGTTCTTTTGACAACTTGTTTTGGTGACCACTGCATTCAGTCCTCCGCTAACGTACAACTACTGCACTCTAATCATCTCTCTCATCACTAATATAAATAATATACGTCTCTCCGAGGTATCATTGAATATATAAGAATTTAAATCGTGGAAATTAATAGAAAATATATTTTCATTCGGGTAGCAGAACTGTAACTTCGATTGAATCTCAGATTACGAAAAAATTGTACAAGAATTTGGTCATCGGTGACCAGGTACGTTAATAGAGATGCAGTAACACCTAAAAAAGGAAGATTGCTTCCACCTGTCGCTGATAGTGACATCCTACGCCAGATTCGATTGTTGCGATGTGATCTGATAGTGGTCCAGCTCCATGGAGCCGTGGAGCACGCATGGCTGAGCGTTCACAATGCCCCAATAATTATCCGCGACGACCAGCGATTATTTTGTCAGATTCAAAACCGACCAACGGCCGAAATCAACGGGCAAACTGCGAACCAATCATCTGTGCCACTATTGTTAAAGACTGCCGACAATCACCGGTGCGGACTGCGGAGAATCTAAAATCATACACGCACTTTATGTAACTCTACCAACTCTGATTTACACATTTTTGTTGAAAAAAAAAATTGCTGTAATTACTTAAATATAACACAGTATTTAGGCCACCAAATTGTATAACTAATGTCAACTACATATATAATATTTGGATATCGAAAATAATTCGATATCATTTAACACAATTTTTTAAAAATTCATTTGCTGGTCATCTGTAATAATATCTGATTATAATAATTATTGGAATCTGAATTTTATGCCAGAACGAAATTAGGTACTAATTACTCTTTTTTACAATAATTAATACGATTCTTGCAACATTTTCTTGTTTTTTAATGATCAAGTTAAAATGGAAGTGTTAAAAATATTATATTAATTTTTGTAAAAATAAGTAAGTACCTACATTTAAGTGATCGATTACTTAAATAAAAGCAAATTGGCCACTACTAGAATTTTTAATTTATAAGTAAGTGTGCACACACAGTCAAACGCAATGTTTACGCTACCAGGTACCAGGCGAGCAGAACTTGCCTGAGGTAAGTAAGGCCGCACTCTTTGTTCGTTTCCAGTTATGCATTTTGATCACTTTGAATTTTACGATGAGAACGTCAACAGAGAGACGTGCACTGACTTTATAATATGCAAAGGGAGACAGGAACAACAAATGATTAACTTTATTATGTCCACCGTGTTGAGAACTGACGCTTAACTGAGCTGGAGGCGTATGGAGACGAATCGAGTTGTATCGATCTAAGTTGATTCAGTGGATTGTTGGAGCTTTCAAAAGTCATTCCAATCGTTTCACAGAAGTGTTCAAAGGGCACTGAACGGATTATAATTCATTGCTGGAATTTTGCGCAGGTGCCGACACTGATGTTATTTTGTCGTTCCCACACAATATGGAATCATATAATATAATATATCCTTGGAAGCGTACGCAGATTGACATTAGCATTATCATGATGCATAATACGATGATTCTTTCTGGTAAACAATCATACTTTATGCAAAGACATCAAGTACTTTAATTTCTTTATGATTCTAACATGAAATGTGGAAGGAAAGACGCAATATTTTAATTTTTTTATTCTGAAAAGGGGTAGTTTAATAAGATAGTTTTTATAATAAAAAAATGGTCCTATAGGACCATAGAATAAAGAATACACATGAAAATACAGCAAATACAGTGATCTGTATCTCTTGCACTGCCTTCATTGTATAATGCCATTCCATATGATCAAAATGAAATGATGTTGAATTTTATTTATTAGAACAGATTTTTGTATAACGAAACACTCTCACATCGCATTTCTTCTGTTCTTTTTTATTCGATGTGTATAGGTGTGACCTACCTGTAAACCAGTGAGTCTATTTGTTGAGCTACCTATAAACCAGTGAGTCTATGTGTTGATGTAGCAAATATGAACTATGGTGTCACAAAATTTGCACATCTTTAAACGGTCAAAAAATAAGATAAGACGTCGTTTCTTCCATACTTATCAATTTTTGTCAAATCTCTACTGAGAGACAATATGAATTGTTTTAATCGCAGAACACAGCATTTTTCACCGGAATATGATATTAAGATACAGAAAAATCCAAATCCTAAGCAAAACCGGGTAGTTAAACTGATCTTCATACTTTTATCTACGTGTCAGCTTTTTGGAGTAACTTCTGAGTAAGACGATTTGTCCATTCATTCCCGAATTGAGATGATTTTTATTTATTTTTTTAATGACAACAACAATGTAAACACGATAAGTAGATAATACGATATTGTGACATTTTTTCACCAATTAAGGAAAAAAAATGTGTTAAAAAACGTCCCAAGAGATAACGTGCAAACGTTCATAGCAACAAAACATTGCTCGAGGAAAGCAATAAAATATTTCGCAGAAAAAAAAAACTATTATGCATTTTATGAGCCAACGTTATATCAGAAAGCAATAACGGTTTTTATCGATTTGGACTAGATAAATCAAACTCTCTCTCACTCCAGTACAGAGAAAACAAGTAACACCCGAAGAATGCATATTTCAATATTAAATTAAATGTTATTTTTAGACAGATAATTGGCTATTTCAAATGATATTTAAAGTTACTTCATATGACTGCAGAAATTAAATGACATCATTTGTGGTAAATTTGTACCTCGTTCCAGAGATGCAAGATACTCTCAGAATCGTAGTGGTAAGAGATTAGGTACTCTTCAGATCGAAACATTGTTGCTTGAAATTGCTTTAGCTGTGCTTTGTGGCCAGATTTAAATAGCCAGGCAGGTACATCCAATCTTTATCAAAATCGCAACCTTCTTCAAAATAGAAATGCAATAGTTTCACTAAAACCGGGAAGGTGAATTTCACATGCGGTACAAAAAAAAGATCTCATGGAACGGATTATTTATCATATTGATTTTGCACACTTGACCTTCAAAACAAGAGGAAGGTCACTGTCTGCATGATATTCGATAAATCAACCCCCATCCCTCTCCCCACCCCTTATAGCAGAATGTTGGCACTTCGTGATGAAATTTTGCATATTAGACGATTTAAATAAGAGGAATTACTGGGCAGGGGTAGGGGGGAAGGTAACACATCATATCTCAAAACTTTACTCCAAACCATTCATAACGCTAGCTAGTAGAGTATAAAACGTTTTTATTAGACGTCTTTTGAAAGCTACATTATTTGTACTTGGGTTTTTTTCCCACGTAAGATTTATTGCGTTTTTACACGGCTGGTAGTGATATCTTATCATTACTGAGTAAATATAATAGTTTTTACTATATCCTTTTGCCACATAGAAGGATATACAATTATTTGGAGCAATTTTTTAAAGAAACCTTTCGGTACTGTAACCTTTTGCAGTCACAGTACCGAAAATATCTTTTAAAAACATCTGGTTTTATTACTATACTATAATCATGACGTCATCGGAATCATTGAAAGCGTTCGTCATCACCCCGGGCGATATGAATGGCTATGCAATGACAGAATGATCTTAGGAAGTAGAAGTAGTATCGGTGGTGGATTCCACAACTTGTTCTTTGTGCGAGATCTCGGATTCCGAGAACGAGTTGCGACTCATGCAAAACCGGTTAAATGCTTCCGAGATTTTCACGGCCGCTGCAATCTTTCGACGTAACTGTGTTTACAAATTTAATGAATGTGTTTGAGGATTTAATGGAGTTCTGGAACTGGTATCCTTTAATTATTTATTATCTAATTAGATTAGACTTTTCTGGAATCAAATATTTTGCTCCAGAGTCCCAATTGCCTGCAGCCTGTCATTGTAGCTATGACATCTCCGATTGGATATTTGAAGTTAAATGGAGTGGGGAGGAGAAGGTTGACAAGAAATCTGGCATGAATGTGTTTAAAAAACTGACCTATTAAACAAGTGGAGAGATATTTTTTTGTAAGAAACAAGCTTATATATACAAAAATGAAGTTTAACAAAAGGTAATCCAACAAAGTTTCTTGTGCTAACAGTGGTTAAATACAGATGATTTATTTATGAAGCGAATAAGATAAATAAAAAAATTAAAAAAATAAGCAGGAGGGGGGGGAGAGGAAGAGGAAGATAGGATCGGGAAGAATGTCGATATTGTGAAATTATGCATTATATTGCGCACAAACACGGGGAATTAGAGAATTTATCCTAAGATTGGTCCTCCATGCGGGCAAATAAAAAAAATCAGGTTGGTCTTGACGGTACGTGAATGTTTATAAATGTAAATATAGATATGTACAACAGGTTTGAAGTGACTCATATTAAATTGTGTATTATAATAAATTTGGATTTACTCTGCGGGCATTTAACTAACCTTCGTGCTATTTCTACTTAGGGATAAGCAGAGAGGGTGTTACGTCACACAACACACGCCCCTTTCTTCAATCAAATTTATTTTTCACATTATTCTTGATTTTCATCTCATTCTTGATTTCTTGAGGACCACCGTGAGTCATCGACAAGAATGTTAATCATTCTAAACTCTAATGCAAAAATTCTCGCGCGTCTTGCAAGAAAAATAAAAAGATAGAAAATACCAGAATGTCGAATGAAATGTACGTCCTTTCTGAATCCTAATGTTTTTTTTTTATAATAAAGGAGTTCGATTTATGAATGGTCTCTGTCAGGTATACTATTTGAAATGATTCAAGGTTTTTTTTTTAAATTTGATCCCACACAAAAGTCCAGCTGCTCCGTCTGCCGTCTGAAGCCAGTGAGACTATGGCATCCCCAATTGGGGTATGTTGTAAGGGTAAAGGTATTGAGAAGGGGAAAAGGATGAGGTAGAGGAAGTTGGAACAGTAAATGGCTGTTCAGATATGGTCACCAAACACGGCTAAAGCCATTTCAAGCAACGTTTCGATCCTGAATGGTGGTCTTTCACCACGGCAATACTGATACTACATATTATTTTTAATGAATAAATTGTGAAATAACTCAAATTAATCAAATAAAATTTGAACCCGCGACCTCCAGATTCATAGCCAAAGATCGTAACTACTCAACCACGGAGACCGTCAGGTGCGACGTAAGATGTGATAGCCTACGAAGGATCTCTCATGAGTTCTGCCATAAATTAATTTTGAGTGTTTAGTGTTTATATCCGAATATTCTGTTTGTCTTGCAACACGGGACGACCCTCGATGCTTCGTGATTTGATTTCCACATCATTATCTACAGTCGGCATCAGAGCATCAGAGCATTGGACACTGCCGACTGATGCGAAGGTCACCGCTCGTTTCCACTACACGTTGTACACTACACTACTGGTAATACAATTAACCCTGCTACTTGCCGTTATATACCGGTAGCGGGGCAAATGTTAGACAGTTTTATTGCATCGGGTGATGATGGCTTGTAACTTGTAACGCCATCATTTATCCGGGAAAATCGTCGAGCAATTAAAAATTAAATAAAATATATTTTCAAAGAATTAGTGCCTAGTACCAGCTTGCATATCCCATGACGCCATTTCCTCACAAGGGTACGCAGATAGGATAGACCGCCACACAAATCTCTCTTGGCACATACTCACTTACAAAATATTATTTTATGCACAATTTATTGTTGTTGCTTATGTTTTTTTTAAATATTTTTGTAGAAAAATTTTTGTGTAAGGTTCGCACAAAATATTTATGTTTCAATTTGTTACATATGTTTTTATTATATTTATATATATATTGTAACTTAACTTTAACGGTAAATTTAGTTAAAGGTTTTGATAACAAGCTCTCGTTATTCAAACTACTGAAAGGTTTATCAGGACTTTTTGACATTTTGTAAAATGCCTTAAAGTTAAAATTAAAAAAAAAAAGTATTTCATTCACTCGATCGTGCCATGTCTTCCTGGGTGTCCCCGACTTATTTTGCCATCACCTTCCGCATCATATATTTTCCTTACACTCCATTATTTATTCATCCAATCTACATGTCCAAACTATCTATGTGTCCCTTTCTTAATGTTAATCATTATGCTTGGATCAGACTTGCATTCTTTCCGAATCTCCACATTTTTAACATTGTATTACAAAGTTTTACCACACATTCGCCTCAGAGATGTCATTTCTACAGCATTCAGTCTACTATCATGCTTCCTCTGCCAGTTCCATACATCATGTTATCATTTGTTATACATTTACCTCTTTGTTAAAATATGAAGAAAAAAATCTTTTAACATTTCCTAAATTTACGTGACTATATTAATAATGATTTCCCCGATGATAATCAACCTCCGATAAGAGTTGGCATCAGAACAAGGCGAAGAAAACAGTGATAATGCTATCAAGTATTTAAATATTTTTTATTGTTTCCTATTTTATTTGTAACTAATTTAAAGCAATACATTGCACTTGTCTTCTACATATGACTAGGATGGATCAAAAAGCATGTCAGTGTTTATTAAGTTTTGTTCAATTTTCTGTAATTACAATAAATATCGAATTCAACATTTTTTTATCAAAGAAAAAATTACACAATTTTTTTCAAGAGTCAAAAAGCGTCGAAATTTCGGAATATATTAACATTTCAATTCGATTAGCTTACAAAAAAATAAGAAAATAACTTTACATTGAGCTTTTAAATTTGCGAGAATTTCTTTTATATTCATTTAGGCAAAAAATCTCTACAAAATACCACTTTTATCTATTTGTAAAACTAATCTAATCGAGTTTTTTGCCAAGATTTGTTTTTTGTAATTCGCCTACTAGACTGAGGATTTTTATTTCAAACTCGGTTTGAGTGATTTTTACGTTCGTCAAGTTACTATCTGGTACAGAATTACTGCTTGATAGCAACTCAAGCCGATTTTAAAAAAAGAGAACCAATCCATTAAAGTGGGCATAAAATTAAAGTTTTTTTTTCCATCAGTATCACTGTTTTCTTGAGATATTAATTTGAAAAATAGAGCATTCGCTTCTTTATCACAAACATGTAAACAAAATAATGAAAACATAACTAATTACGAATACATTTTTGTGATATCACGACATTATAATTTTGCGCTGACGTTGAGCACGTATTTTGACCCATGAAGATTTGTATAAAAGTTCTTCACTATCTTATCTTTTGACTACAAAACATGATAAACATAATCATATATCGAATTGAATGCGATAAAAAATACTGAGTCATTCCGATGCTACCACAACACAGCACTTGAATTCTGCCGCTCCAACTCATTTAGAAATATTAATAATTCACAGTAAACTTTATTGTGACTTCATTCTAAAATGACTAAAGTTTAGATGGATTAGGATTTATGAATGTCAACATAGACCGTTAGACATTAATGCTATAGCATTATGAATCTCAATAACGTTCTTTTAGGAATGAAACTACTTTTGGCAAAAGACAACAGAACATAAACAGATATTTACATTATCTTTCTGGAGTAATTAATACAATTTCTAAACACGATTATTTTGTTAATTGATAAACTGAAGTTTTTTTTTTTTAAGACAAGATTTTTGTGCATGGCGCAAAGGGTAACAATTATTTTTATAAACAATAATTATTAGCATCTGACCGGCAATCAGAAGGGTGCAGGTTCGAGTCCTGTCGGCGACATTTATCTTTTCTCGGGAGGTTTTTTCAATTTGGATGAGTGTTTCAGCATTTGGATGAAAGACCTGATTATCTAAGCATTATACGATTGTGTATCATTTTTTGACGTGTTCGCCAGGTTTCGTATGAAATAAATAAATGCTAAGTTAACATTGATGCTTTCGAACAAGCAAAACCTGGTATGGTTTAAAATTTTGAAAGATAGTCGTTGTTCAAACAAAGTTAGAGTTTTTTGCTTATATCCGTGACAGTTTGAATTTCTAACTTTTGATTTATATTTATCACATACTAAACTCTCTTGTAATCGTGAGAAATGGCGGAACAACCCGACTTTTACTCTGGAATTTATTATTTAACGATAATAAATAATTTTTTTTGATTTGAAATTGGTTAATTTATATTTTTTCAACATTTGTTTGGTGAAAATAATAATAATGTATAGTGAAAAATCTAGTGTCAGAGTGGTATACGAAAAGCGGCATAATAATATCTATTTTTTTCTATTTTCCACCAAAATATATTATTTTGGTTTTTACCCACAGAAATTTGTAAAGCTTTAAGTGTATATATATTTTTAAAGACTTACCATTGCTTGTGTATCACTGGTAACTGGTGCTGAGGATATGCATGAGATGGTGGCGAATATTACTAGACTAACAAGTAAACATAAGCTAGGCCTCTTCGTCGACTTGCAGCTCTCCATCTTTCTTCTCGCAGGGGTCTCTGTATGGCACATCCTGGACGCGTCGATATTCTCGAAGTTCTTTGGACAAATCATTGTTTCATAGGTCGCTCGTATTATCGTGGATATGTCTCAGTTCTTTGGCAAAACAATTCACAACCGTTTGCGTAACAACAAAAATGTCGAAACACCTCGCTGGTGGAATTATCTCGAGAATATTGCGCTATATTGTCACGATCTATTTAATATGGTCGATTTTTCGGCACTTGCTGATTTGGCTGAGTGACCGATAGACTATTTAATTTAATTCGTAAATTTTATAACGTGTCTCGAAAAACGCGCTGTCAGCTTTCGAATCCGGCCGAGAATCGCAGGCTTTTATCATTCATCCTTTGCAAAAAACACTAAAGAAAAACCGCTTTGGAATTGGACAAAAGAAAAACACTTTTCACTTGTGTTTTAACGCGCGAAGCCGTCCGAAACTAAATATTATTTATTTATCACTAAAACAATGGGAGAACACTTGTTTTTTGTTGACGAACATAGGCGACGACCGTGTCTTTCTGCAGAATTATTCAAGTTCTTATGATTTCTGTTTGAAATACGGACGCTAATTCGTATTCGTAGTGAGCAGATACGAGCTCTCGCAACTGACTGTTACTACCGAAGGCTCGCGGCGAACTGGCACGAATAGTCCACGACCGGCTAATATATTTATACAGACACACTGTACTCACCACTTACCTCCTTCTTACCGCGACTTCACCAGAAATGTACCTACCCCTTGTGCATTGTTTAGTTTCCGTACCTACGCACTTTGAATTATACAAAAGTACTGTTTGTACAAATTTTAATAAATATTTTAGATAAGTAGGGGAATCCTTTTTTATATTAACTTTAAGGCATTTTACAAAATATATGTCAAAAAGTCTCGATAAATTACTTTTTAGTAGTTTGACTAACGGGAGCTTGTTATTCAAAAGCTTAAACTAAATTTACAGTTAAGGTTAAGTTACGAGTACAATACATATTTTTTGACCACTATCTAATCCACCATCTAGTTAATGAAGCTACACTTTATCAAGCATGATATTAATCTTATCAAATTTCTACTATTTTTATTACTGTTGTCACCGCCACCTATTTTGGCCATTTTACATGTTTAATCCCCTGCAGTACCCACCTACAAATGTTTTAAAAATATTTTTATATCTTTTCGAACTTATCAATATGACACATTAGTATATCAGACATGTTTATTCCATGTTTTCTTAGAAAGTTCATACCTTTACATGTGCGTGACAATACATTTCCAATTAAAACAGTATCTACTTAACTTGAATTTGTAAGCCATTTAAACAAAAATTGAACATATTTACCAATCTTCGCTTGTGCTCGTATACTACTATCTAATCATGGAATTTCATGGAGGAAGGACCACCACACAAGTTCGTCTTGGCACACTCCATGCTTGGTCCACATTCCTACGTTGTCACATTGCTCATATTTCTCTATTATTCAGACTCTTCACATGACTCGACGAAAGTGCTTGAATCACTTGATCATTCATTTTCTTCAAGGGGTGTACCCAACTTCTTATCCCATTCATTTGTGGGTCAAATATTCTCTGTTAAAACCGTTCCGAACAATCTGCATAGGTGCCCTTTATTTATCTTGTTTATTAAGTTTATGTTGACTAAACATGACAAGTTGCGCTTTTAAAACAAACAAAAAAGATATTTTAATGTATTAGTAATCCCTTGCTATCTGCCGTATTCTTATCCGCGGATTTGGTTATCCGCGGTTTAGCTTATTCCTGGTTTAGTTTACTCGGGCTTCAGAGATAACACCATTAAATTACAAGATCATACTATTATAATAGAGTTAAAGGCTTACAACATAGCTACAACAGCGTCCCTATCAATGGTCATGAAGACTCCAGGGTGCCAGAATATAATTGTAGTGTAATTTCGAATGAAAAATCTGTCTCAGAGATTGAAACAGAAGTTAAAATTATTTACTAGTAGAAGCCAGACTTTTCGATTTAAAAAACCTTCGCAAAATGTGAATTTTCATTTGAGAATATGAAACAGATATTATTACAAATGATACGGGCCGAAGACGTGAAAACTGCCGACTTTGGATAGATGAGAGCCACCAAAAATCGGCGAAACCTGACGAAAATTGAGGGAGGACAAAGCTGGATGGAGAAAAATATATATTTTTGATTATTGGCAACACAGCTAACTGACTTTGACCCTCCCATCGAAAACAATATTGATATTTTTAAGAGATATTCCATGCTTAGTAGAACATTTATCTTGATATTTTGATAGAAATATGTAATAAAGCTAAATAACAAATATTTATCATTAAATTTATCTTATAAATGTTGAGTTGAAATTAATTAGTATATATTTTTATATTACTTATCTACGTATAACCAATTTAATTTATTACATTTTTTAACTGTATGTTTTCATTGTCTGGTTGAATAGCAAAAACTGCACAGAAACTTATTGTTTTCATATTTGGTTCTAGTCTCATTATTCGCGGTTTCGCTCTCCGCGCCACTTCTCAGGAACCCAACCCCGCAGATATCGAGGGACTATCATATATTCCTAAGATTGCGTCCTTCTGGCAGCATTTTATATGGTCCTGGGAAAACACGACCTTCTTCTTCTAGAGTATTTTGCTATAGGAAGTTGCCTACCATCGGGTAATCTTCACTCCGCAGGCTGCAGCCCGGAAGAACTCTTAGAAGCATTGTCTTGATGTCATAGAGGTTTTGAACTCATGAGTTATGGTGATTTCCTTCAATATTTTCCTGGTTTTTCAGCCTCCCTATCAAGCAATCAAGATGAGTACCGATTTTTCTTTTAAAATCATTGCAAGATCGCGCAATACAAAAAAAACAACTTCTGAAACACTAAGTAATAGTTCTGTAAAGGGTATTTTGAAAATGTGATCATACACGGTGTCTGGAAACTCTTGGTACAAGCAGGAACCTTATGAATCTGGATCAGATTTGGAGTCAATTTTGTGGTATAAATTTTTTAATTTGAGCTTTTATTACCGGGTCTGACGTTGGAATTTTTCAGGTGAGAAAAGGTGGCTACTTAGTTACACCATCTGTTTATTTCTTTGCGTCGAAGGGTATACCCAGGTACAAAAGTGTCTTAACCCTAAAGTTTCCTAATAAAGGAAAAATAAGTTTTTTTAATATACTCGTATAGGTATATCTAATGCACAAATCGAAATAATTTATTTTTTGTGATGTATAATCCCTAGCTTCCCGCTTTTACCACTAGTTTCCGGACACCATGTATTTCCACATAAAGAATATATATTCCATGTCGAAGATTTGTTCAATATCTAGTTTTCTATGACATGTACATAATATTTTTAAGTGAAATTATTTTTAAAAAATTGCACTGTCGCACAAGAGTCCCAACTGCCCGAAACCAGTGGGAATATGACATCCCCAGTTAGGATATGCAGTTAGGATATTAGGAAGACTGGAGAGAGTGGGGAGGGGAAGGGGAAGGTTGACAAATACCCCGCTATTCAGATTTGGTCACCAAAGATGGCTAATGCCATTTCAAGCAAAGTGTTAATTCTGAATGGTGGTCTTTCACCAGGGTGATACTAAGAGTATCTACCTACCACTCCTGTAGTATAAGGATATCAATTAATTGTGTTACATTGGGAATATTATGTAGGTACTACGATGCATTTGATGGTACTTAATTGGTATTGAATATGTCATTTTTATTATTGTTTCCTAAATACATATTTTTTTAAAGACATGTAATTTGAACCCTGATCATCGGATCAACGGGCAAGCGTACAGATATACCTATCGCTGCAGGCGATCAAAAATGGACCTAACAATTTTCAATTTCTCATTAACGTCTCAAATTTAATGAAGGATTAATGGTTTTAAGCATACAAACAAATATGGACAAATAACTTTAGATGACATGATTACTAGCTGTATAAATATGTTACCCCCTGAAAAAAAAAAAAAAACTATATTAAAACTAAACCGTTAATAAATATATTGAAAACTTGGCTAGCTGAAAGAAGCTATTTGTATTAGATAATCAGGAAATATTATTTTATATTTGATTTATTGCTGTCGTTCATGTTTTTATTATTTTTTTATATTGTATATATTTTTGAGTAAGATTCTTGTGAAATATTTATGTTTTAAGTTTGTTACATATGTTTTTATTTTATATAGACATATATATACCATATATATATATATATTTTTTTTTGAAACCTTGTCTGTAAATTTTGAGTTTTGAATAACAAGCTCCCGTTAAACAAACTAGAAAAAAGTAGTTTATCGGGACTTTTTGCATTCTATTTTTTCTTTTGTAAAATGTAAATGAAACAAAATTCAAAAATCTGCAATAGCGACATCCCCGACTGCATAGATACGTTAGTCAATCTGTATCTGAACAGTCATAAGCAATTATTCATACTGCCCCGTGTGACAATGGGGAAATTTTGAGGATAAACGATCATAGGAAATTATTCAAGGCCAAGCCGTACCAAATGCTAATTACCTTCACAATTCAATAAGTAGAAAATTCAGGTGAAATTCTCATTAGTGTAAGTAAAGCGACTTGACGATGCTCAAGTAGAATACTAAATATTTTGGGGGCAGATTTGATGTGACGTATATCGTTGTATGACGCTTCAATATATCGGACTATCCGAGAATGATTCGGCCAACACTTGATCCAACGAAACCATTATGAACTTCTCTTTTTCCATCTTCTTCGAATTAAATTAAGGATTATTTCGCTTATGGAAAACAAAGATGTACATAATATTTTAGAAGCTACTAAGTAAGTACTCGGTTTCACCAGAGTGTAAATTTAATTTCTATGAACATTTTTTTATTTTTTATTTATTAATTATTTTTATTGAGATTTAAAAAGCTCATCGTAATATTTAATCATTGAAGAAGATATTAACATAACCGAAATGAAAGATGAAACCGGACAAAAGGACAGAAACTAGAAATATTTCACTGTTTAAGTTTGCAATTGAGTTCGGGTAGAACTTTGTAAACATCATAAAAATAGCTGCCAATAAAATGATATTAAAAATGGAAGATAATATTCACAAATCCTGAATTTGAGATATGATATCGAAGAAGATGACACAAATTGAACTTGTCTCATTAGCTAAGTCGGTTGAGCGTTGCCCCGGATAGGCAGAGGACCTGGGTTCGAGTCCCAGATATTTTTAGTTTATTTCCTTTTGTCCGGTTTCATCTTTCATTTCGGTTATGTTAATATCTTCTTCAATGATTAAATATATATTTTTTTATTTATGAAGATAAATAGTGGTTCGGTGTTTAGCTCCTCTGGATTATCGAGCTTCTTATTCTACCTTGCAACTCCTGTCAAAAATCTCATTTCGGCAGCTTGGACCCCAGAACGTGTACGCTCGTTCAGCATCCAGATCTGGTGACCATAAGAAAGTGTAGGGCGATACACGGATTTGTACACTGCCAACTTTGTCTCAATACTTAACTCAGGTTTCCTTATCACTGTCCTGTAAAAAGGGCGCAGCACACCGAAGTGGCTAGGGCACGTGTTACAAATGCCAGAAGGTCAAATTCTGCTGAAAATTCTGAGCGTTATTCCAGAAGGAAGACGTGCAGTGGGCCGCCCCAGACACAGGTGGGAGAAGCAATTCCAGAGGCTATGCGAGGAGAGGCTGCACCTACTATGGACGGATGCCGTTAACGTAGCACAAGACAGGAATAACCGGAGGCGCCATGCCGATGCGATGGATTCCCGACCCGAGTAAGACAAGGAGAAGTAGATCATGATTTTTTTTGTGTCGTTAATAGTACAGTAATTTTTATTTTTTCAGCTCTATGAATATTTGAAAGCTCCATAGCTCGAGATGATGTTGTCAACTGAAAACTATTC
The DNA here is from genome assembly GCA_022606495.2 of Halesus radiatus. Lineage (NCBI taxonomy): Eukaryota > Metazoa > Arthropoda > Insecta > Trichoptera > Limnephilidae > Halesus > Halesus radiatus. The sequence goes on from JAHDVE020002782.1 coordinate 139,289, forward strand.
AATTAACCTTTTAGTAAAAAAAAACACAAATCGACGTTTATTAATTAAGTAAACTGGAGGCAGAAAAGCGGTGAAAATTTTCTTCACGTCAGAGCTAACCGTTCAAGAGATCTTACTATTTAGAACATAAATTACTTGTTAATAGAAATATTATTACAATTGAACGAGTCGCAATGATAATCGTTCAATGAAAAAGCAACAAAAATATTGCACCTATATTTGTGCTGGCAGATGAAAATAATAAAATTTAAAACAAACGAACGGAAATAATTCTGGGAACAGAACGCGGGTGAAGCCGGGTACGCGAATTAGAAAAAAAAGAGTTATATTTATTTAATTAATCAGATGAAAAGCTATCGATGCAAAATATTACGCCGTAACATGAAAAAAAAACGAATCAGCGTTGGTATGGTAAGTCCACTAATAGAACAATTGAAAAATATCCAAATGGAATGCTAATGAGCAGGTTTTTGACGAGACTTGATAGAAATTCGGACACTTGTGACGTTACAGTGACGTCACAGACACCTAACCCGCCGAACAGGTTTTTTTATGACGTCATATTTACCGAAATTGGAAGAATTTGGATTGACCTACTTATTTGTACCTACACTTAGTCAGAAAAGCATATACCTATTATTACGATCGCTGGGTATTGATGAATTTTACTATCGGTCAGTGAGATTCATATACAAATCACTGGGAAAGGAATATAGAATACTGGGTATGTAATAGGAAACAAAAAAAGAGGAAATACCCATAGGTGAAACAGCAATATATGAATGAAGTAATATTTTGGAACTGTGAGCTATCAGCATGAAGCTCCATTTTTATTACATATGATTTTTGGAGCTTTGAAATCTTCATTTAACTGTGAAAATAACCACATGAATGACTGAGAAATCTTAGATGGCGCATCTCCAAGCACAGTGCTTGGAGTAGTTGTAGGTTTGTTTTATAATCTGACATGAACAGCCAGGCACTTCTCAATCTTCCTCTCTGTATATCCTTTTCCTCCTCAATTTCAATAATATTTATTTTTTTATCGTTGAATTTATTGCCTAGTGGCATTTTATAATAACTAACCCTTAATGCGAATATAAATACGATGATGAGGCGTGTCAATAGCCTACATCCATTTTGGGTTTTATACCATATGAAATTTATGATTCACGCCAATAAAATTTATGTTTAAAAAATTATAATAAAAATGCCGAAATAAATATGAAAAACGCTCACTAATCTTGATCTTAATATGGCCGGCTTTAATCGTCGTCTGGTCTGGTTAACCAAGGCAGAAGTCCTAATGAATCGCACAGGAAACCACGCACTGTTTTCCCAATTTGATTGCTGAGATAAAATCCAGGAAAGTTCAATTAATTTGGATAGACCAAATATATTGAAGAAAATATCTTCTGCTCCGTGAGATACACAACTGCGAATAATAATGTTGTTTATTTTTGTTCAACCTTCCAATTTTACACAATTTATCTCGCTCTTTCTCCCAAAAAGGTCATCATACCGTCATCTCTGGTAAATTTTGGTAACACCAAACAATGCACAGGGCACGTACAATAATCTTCGAGATAAGATTTTAATAATAAAATAATATTTATTCATTACAAATCCAAAGAAAATAAATGATATAATTGCAAATTATACAGCAGATAAAATCTTCTGATGTCTAACCACATGGTATAATAATATTGTATCGTTATCCACATAGTGTGATTTTTCCCACGTAATGTGTGAAAACAGTTAAACAAATTTATTCAATTTTTAATTATTAATTATTTTTATTTAGATTTAAAAACCTCATTTTAATATTTAATCATTGTAGAAAACAATATTAACATAACCCAAATGAAAGATGAAAACGAAAAAAAACGACAGAAAATAAAAAGATTTCAGTCGCATCTGGGACTCGAACCCAGGGCCTCTGCCTATCCGGGGCAACCGCTTAACCAACTTAGCTAATGAGACCAGTTCAATTTATTTCATCTTCATCGATATCATATCACAAATTCAAGATTTATAAATATTATTGAACTGGTCTCATTAGCTAAGTTGGTTAAGCGGTTGCCCCGTATAGGAAGGGGTCCTGGGTTCGAGTCCCAGATGCGAATGAAAACTTTTTATTTTCTGTTGTTTTTTTCCGTTTACCTATTTCATTTGGGTTATGTTAATTTTATTTTCTACAATGATTAAACAAATTTAACTTTTCAATAATATTAAGTATTTTAAAATTAACGTCTCGGGTAGGAAAGGAATAAGGGGGAGAAGAGAAAAGGGAGCGAATTAAAGAGGATGGGAATTAATCATTAGTATGCTGGTGGAAAGTAGAACAGAAACTATTCACTTTATCCTTGAAAATGAGCTTTTAGAGAGCATTCCGTATGTCAGAGGGCAGTTCGTTCCAGAGACGTGAAGCTTGTACTGAAAATGAATTAGAGAATGATGTAGCTTGATGGATGGGAATCATAAGGGTTCTTTCATCTCTTGAGCAAAGAGAAAGCCCATATGAGACAATTAGGTGAATTAACAGTGTTTAGAATCTTATAGGGAAGGGAAAATGTGTGTATTTTTCGTCATGTTTTGATGGGAAACAAGCCGTTTTTCGTATTCAGAGATATGTTTATATTTGTGAAGCTCATATATATGCCTTATAAGTAGTCGCTCTTTTATGTTCTTACTAAAACCATATCGATACAGGAGACAGTTAATGCAGATATCTCTAGCTAGACGCAACATCTCTACAGTGCTTATGGGGGCCATCTTGGATGCTTCTCTCATGTGGTCTGTTTGCAAACATTTGTTCTAAAGTAGAGTATAATTATTTGATCTCTCTACAAATTTAAATAGATTTGACTTGAAGTTTTTATATTTTGCTTGACATGGTTAACTTTGCAGCGGTGGTGTCGCTAGTCTAGATTTGTGGATAAAAACTGGTTAAACCATAAAAAAAACTTTGGAATAGAGTAGAAATGTAATGTAAGATTTGAGAAATAAGCACAATTTTTACTGCGTGATTTCATTGCTCGTTTAACATCTTTCAAAACTAGTGTCACAGCTGTCATTAGAGACATAGATAAAGACACTTCATTACCAAGGAAACTAAGTCGTAGTTATTCTTCTTTACCGACAAAGAAGGATAGATGCAAATTAATAAACTGCTGAAGACTTGGCGTGCCAACAAAATGACACCTAATCAATTCATTAACTTAATTATTGTAAAGATGATTATGAAAACAATAAGTTTTATTCGTTTCAATAAGGAAGTTAACGTGGTAAAAGCGGTCTATAAACAGTTAAACAGTTAATTAGAAATCAAAAGACGCACACTGAAGAATAAAGCAGATTATCGTTTCTAACCGCAAGCGCAATGTCGCAGTAAAAGTGACTATGTTTATGTTATCTTCGGCTTTACGGTGTTTACTTACACCTTGCGTAGAATAAATATGTGAGAACTTCGCTTTATTACAATTAAAGTCCGGAAAGCCGTTCAATTATTTTGGTATAACGGTGAACTTATTCCCGGGTGGCAATTTCTTTGAAACCAAATTCTTAGTAGGAATAAAAATAAATAAACATATTTGTATCATGTATGGAGTACCTCAAGGAAGTGTACTTGGCCCTCTATTTTTCCTGATTTACATTAACGATCTATGTGACGTCAAAACTATAGCTAAAATAGTAACCATCGGTTACGATACGGTATTCATTAAAGCCGAAAGAAGTTTGTTAGACGTCAAAAAATGGCCAAATAACAATTTACTGACACTAAACTGATTCTACCTACATGACTGTTTACAAACTATACCCATTTGTCAATGCAAGCTTATCGAAAGGGTTAAACAAATTACACACCTTGGGGTCATAGTTGATTCTAATTTACGAGCAACTGACCACATAACTTACATCACTAATAAACTAAATCGAGTTATGTATCTGATAAAGGCCATTAATAATATTTTCCCATGAACGATCCTTCGGACCATATATTTTGCACTTTTTCACATATTCATCGTATATGGCATACTGGCTTAGGAAAGTGCAACGAATATAGCATTAAACCCAATAGAAAAATGACAAAAGGCGACAATTAAACTCATCCTTCAAGCACCATACTCAATTGAAATTTTCAAAACACTAGATGTCATGACAATAAAACAACTTTATGCCAAATCTGTATTACTACACATCTACCAACACAAACTTCACATTCTAGATCAACCTTTAAACGCATTAAAACCAGATCCTCAACAAAGAAGTATATTTATTATAAAAAGTCATTTCATCAAGCCTCTGGTAGTTGTTTGGTTTCGGTTTCCTCCGCATATACTCGTATATATTTTTTAATTTTTTTATATGAAGTCAGTTATTGCTGAACATAACCCGACTCCTGTGTTAAAATGTTAATATTTTTTGTAGTATTATTGTGAATATGTTATTTTTGTATAGCCATGTATATACCGTATAATATTTTGATATTTTATTAGATGAATATGCACCTAAGGAGTACTGTAGGGGTAATAATAAAAATAAGCAAGAATGTATGTAATATGTGAAGAATGTATAAATAGAATCTAAAAGTAGCACTGTAGGAATACCACTGAATAGAGTTATTTAATATTTTTTTAAGTTTATTTATAGTGTTGCGGTCTTGAAGTGAAATAACACAAAAGTGCGCTACATAAATGCTTTGTTATTATTATTATTATAAAGAAATCCCTGAATAACCTCGCACGGGCAAATACACTTTTATTCCTGTCCAATCTATAATTGAATGCCCACAACTCTTAAACAACTACTAACTATAAATACAATATCTAAAATTTATTTTAAAATACAAATGACAGTCTGGTTCAAAAATTAAGGTATTCATTTCATTAAAAACACTATAAAACCAAACCAAACATAACTTAACACTTAAAATAATGTACTTAATGGACTTAACAGTCCCTTCCAACTCTTTCCACGTAATATAATTTTATTTTATCAACTTTCTCGACAGTATCTATTATAGTAGCATTTATCTTCCTTTTTTATATAATATTGTATGAAAATTAAACTAACAAATACACATCAATCCCTGTATCACATTTTACACATACACGTGTACATCTCAGCACAGGTTCTCCTGGTAAGGTGTTTACGAAACATATATTTTTCAATTATTATTTTTATAAACAATAATTATTAATCTACAACACTCATCCAACTTGAAAAAAACCTTCCGAGCAAAGATAAATGTCGCCGGCAGGACTCGAACCCGCACCCTTCTAATGTCCGGTCAGATGCTCAATGTTTGACTTGACAATGTTTTATGATAAACATTTTTTATTCATTATTTGCCAATTTTAATCTATTTCGTTTGTGTTTATAATTTGTATATTCTTACATTATAGTATTCTATGTTTATCATTTGTCTATACTTGACATTATTATTATTTTTTTAAATTATTATTTTGTATATTCCTGATGAGGGAAGCCTCGCTTTCGAAATATGTTGATGTGTATATATTAATAAAGTGGTGATTAGAAAGAAATTTTAAATTCATTTATTAATTTTATTTATATTGAATCCATAAAGAAAATCAATAAAGAAAACTTCAAATTCGGATGTTTCTAAACTGCTCCGGATTTAAAATCCCTAGATAACACATATTAAAGCAGAACCTATTTGAAAACGATTTTATGTTGTTGATTTTTAGAAATATAATTTTAAAAAATGCCATTCTTTTTATATTGAAAAAAATAACATGTAGTGGCGCTTCTATCAGCATACATTAATATACATATTATGTGCAGAATGGTTCGATTGCTAACCTATCTTTTATCAGTCAAAACAAACCACAATCTTCTATGTTTCCAAGCTTGTGGTCATAATGGTTTTTTTTTGTTGGCAGTCAAGATTTAAGAAATCGAGCACATACGTAAAGAAATATCGTAAACACTAGAATTTGAACGGAATTTCCCAGGAGCTATGAAGAAAAATAATATATAATACCAAAATAATTTTTCCATTTCCTCCTTTTTGATGCAAGTATTTTCGACCGGTTAGTCCTCGAATAAAATGGAAATTTCCTGCTTTGAGAATTGGGTCGAAGGTCGCACAATAAAATGATTATCACATATATTAAAAAAAAAAAATGAAATAGTTTACTGAGTTATACGAGTATACCTAAGGAAAACGCTAATAATTTTAGTAAAATTTTGACATATTAACAAAGTTTATTAAAACTCGGTATCTAAATAAATGGAAAAACAGTTTTAAAGGATCCCCAAATTTCCCACGTGTAAAAATACTTTTTTATCTTCCTTTATTTATGGGCTGAAAACAATTTCTAGCATTTTACCCGTTGCACCCAATTGAGGTGATTAAAATGAATTATTATTCCCAAATATAAATTCACAATCCAAACCTAACCTAACCCAACCCAACGTAACCTAATCTAACCCGACATAACATAACTACCCTTGAAGTTATCATACTACAACATAATAATATGGAATGCGAGTACTCGTAATCGCTTGAGCCCACACGCCTTCTGAACCTAACCTAAAAACCCCGTCCAGGTTTTTACTCCTCTAAAACTGCGCTATAAAAATAATTTGGTTTATTCAAAACAAATATGTAATAATAAACGCATTCTGTAAATGGATGTAGAAATCAAACAAATAAATCGGTAATCTAGTAGAATATCCTCTGATCTTGAAAAGTATTCTATTTATTTTGAAATTTTTATCAACGAATAGATTAGTTATAAATTGGCATTCGATTGTAGATATTTTTTTTTTTTTGGAACTACAAAATGTCATTAATATTGCAACACCAAGCTACTCATTTCGTCTATGACATGTGGTATTCACATTCAAATGTTTTCACGTGTTCGTATTGGACAATTTCTTTTGAAGAAACAGCGCAAAACATCATAATTATTTTTTTGCGTTTTGTTTTTATTTTATGTTTTCTATCAGTGAACTTGATTTTATTTTATTTTTTTAATTTTATTTATCTAACATATGTTTCTTTCGATAGCCAACCAGTTTCGTTTAGATCATGCTGATATAAAATTACAGAAATATTTAAAAAATCCCATTTTAAAATTTATTTTGACAAAGCTACGCGTGTAATCAAATATCATAGACGTCAACACACTTGCAAAATGGTACTCTAGCACCTCTACCGGGCCGGGCTATAGTGCTTCCAGACTGAATTGCTTTTATAATATTTCTGAACAATTTAGACAGTGCGCGAGCAGTGAGGATTTAACTGTTAATACAATCCTAATAGCCTCTTTAAAAAAATATAGGTACATGAGCAAAAGGTGTAAAGTCATGCGTGGGTCACCTAATATTCAATAATTTATTAACAATGTATTTCACAAACAAAAAAACAATTAAAATGTATGAAAAAACAATTCGTACAACTCGGGCCGCTAGAGGACGCTAGTGTTGCATATGGCCATGAAATGTCAGGACCTGGAGGTATTGTCATTTTAGAAAATTTGCTAATCTACGCATGAAAGAAATTGTGTTAATACTTCACGAATGCATAAGTCCCATTCTTGAAAATATGTAGTACCAGCCTACGTACAAATCAAAACCACCTAAATCTCAAGGCCGGGAGACTGAATCAAATCAGCCTCATTACTTCTATGAGAACGTCAGAAATGTTTTTTAAAATATTTTTTTAAACGTTTATTTTAATCTAATAAAACGTTTTCAAATATTTTTATAAAGTAATTAAAAAATTTAAGAAAACGGTAAGACAATTTTATAGTATCTCTTAGAAGTTAGGAGGCTAATTTCATTCAGTGTCCCGACCTTGAGAATTATGTGGTTTTGGTTTGAAGCAGTCCGCGTAAATGAAGTTTGATTGCTGGAGGTCCACGCAAATGTCTACTTTAGTGAAGTTCGAAACGTATGAAAAATTCGATCAAATTAGAATGGTTTGAAATTATACTTGGTTACACAAACACTGTTAACGCTATAATAGACTCTATTGCCGAGCGAGGTATGGGAGAACGCGAGTCAAAATCGAACGATTTGAAAAATAACTCCGCTGATGAAATTAGAGTCGGTATTAATATTACATAATAATAATCGGATGATTTTTATAGCGCCGTTTTTGTGAAAAATCACCTCAAGGTCGCTGTACAAATATTACTTCCTATTCTTATTTTACATCTATTCTACGAATTTATTTTTTATTTTTATATTTTATATAGATAGGTAATAAACGAGAAGGTTAGAAATTTTTTGAAAATCTTATTAGTTATTTCAAAATTAGGTCAAGTTCTTCAATATCAACTTATATACGGAAATAATATATTACAATGGTGTGAGGTTTTAAATTATCGTGTTAACTTTCTGAGGCATGGCTGGAATAACCTTGCGGGCAGAAAACGGTTCAATGTAATTTCAGGCCGCCACAGGACCTCTCCATTTGAGTGTTTTTACTGATTCAGATTACATCAGAGACATTTTCTGCCTCGCTGTTAGAAATACTGACACCCTTTTTCTTTCAGAATATGACCTCCTCGGCAAACTTTTTGGACTCAGTCAAAGGCTGTGAATTCAAAATCTAAGGCGGGCATTTTTTTATAAATTCCAATGGTTTTTTAACGGGTACAGTAAAATATATATTTTTTAAATAAATCTATCTGGTATAAGTGAATTTATAAAAATTCTATTAACATTTAATTATGTTAAAATAATACATTGTATATTATTGAAACAATCAAAATCGATAAATATTCTAAGTATTACTGGTGAAGAGAACCATTCGGAACTGAAACGTTAGTAAATCTGAATATATCTCTTCCCTATCTCTCTTCCCTCCCCGTTTCCTCCAGCCTTACAATAAACCCGGGCAATTAGGACTTTTGTGCAATCTTCCAATGAAATTATAATTGGTTTCCTGTGATAATATGCATGCTACTACGTAAATCTATAGAATTTCCAGTCTCCGATTTTACCACGGGTTTCCGGAGCACTTTGTAAGTCACCTACAGAACAGGTTAAACCTACCGAGCAGTGATGTGCACTACTTAAAGACTGAAAAGCTATGCCCACCCTAAGAAAAACGAACCATTAAAGAAACAGCAAGATTGTTTGTTGAAATATTTTTTTGCATGAATTTGGTAAGGAACCAGAACATTAACGTGCTATTTACGTCCGAACATGAAAAACTACTCACAGCCCACTAATAGCCATAGAGCAATGTATGCCACTGCTTCTGAGGTAGGTAATGTATAGAAAACACTCAAAGTAGCAAATTGTGGTACCTACTTATATTGTTAAATGAAACTGTAAAAATAATTCTTCAATAAACGCCTATTTATCAGTACTGAAGCTGAAAAAAAACTGAAACTCATGTAGAGTTTCACAGACAAATTCCGTAGGTACTGAACAGTACTCGCTTTGAATGTTAAACTTCAGTAAATGCATTCATAGTCTAGCTATATCCTATGCCGCAAGGCACTTCCTTTAATTTTCCTGCCGCTCATTACTCGTGTGGAAAACAGCTTTTCCTGGTGGCATGGCTCCTGTCCAAAGGACGTCCAAAGGCGTGCAAACTTTACAGAAGGGCATAAGCAGTATATAATGGGCATTGTCTTTTATAGTAATTAATTAAATAGTTGATTTCCGGTTATGCATCCACATAAATGATATTTGCGTTGAAAAGACAAAGTTTTTACATTATTATTCAGATAATGGCACGAATTAAAATTTTTATTGTCAAGTCGGCAGAGACAATTAAAGATATGATATACGTGTATTATAAATTCTTTGATACACATTTATAAAAAAATGCCTGAACCAATCTCCTAATTTGGAGAATGTTGTGAGACTGAAAGATTTGGTGAGAGGAAAGTTGATAAGTCAATAAATACGGCATGTTAAGCGACATTTCGGATCTGAATTATTCTTTCACCAAGGCGACATTGTGAATACCTACCACTCTGGAACAGCGAGAAAAATGTATTATAATTTAATGTTTTACTTAAATTAAATTAGTTATTATTATCCATTTCTCGAATACGCCACCTCTGGTCAGGAGCCAAGGAGCTTACCGCTCTGCTGCGGAGGACATCAGAGTTTTACTTATCTGTACAAATACAAAGGCAGCATGTGACCCGTTTTCGGTGGTGTATGGATACATCGATATTTTATGTGGATGAAGTTTAAAGTAAAAAGAATCTCATTGAGAGACTGAAATCTCTTACACGAAACATGTACACACCAGGCAAAACTTAAGTTAAAATAACATGACATGTTCAAATAGTAAAACAACTTTTTCTTTATTGAAAATAGTAGTAACAATTCCTAAAATGAAAAGTGAAACCGAAAAGACGCAAAAATGAAAAAGATAACGATAGCAGCTGGGACTCGAATTCATACTACGGCTACCCCAATCCATCAAATATGAAATAAAATAAAAATTGTATACTATGTATCCTGATGAGGGAAGCATCACTTCTTAAACATGTTGATATTTATATACAAAATTGTCATTAATAATTTTATAAATAAAATAAAAATGACAGGTGGATTGGGGTAGACGTAGCTCAGTGGATTAGAGCGCAAGGTCCCGGATAGACCATGGTCTTGAGTTCGACTCCCAGCGTCTACCGTTAACTTATTATTTTCTGTGTCTTTTTGGTTTCATGTATCGTGATGAGAGATGTTAACATTATCTTCAATGATTAAAAATTCATGACAATCAGGTTTATAAACATTAATAAGTTGTTCCAAGAAAATTAATGATTAAATTAACTATTCGTATCTGAACAATTTTTATTAAGTAAATTATATTATTGAATTCTCAGGGAAATTACTGCGTCCAGGTATTAGAATGAATGAACAATGTTTTGACGCGCGTGATCAAATTATCAAGTTGTACGGAATGGACACGCTATCGGAAAAGAAGAAGGCATCGCATCACGCCTTAAAGCATGCAATGCGAAGTAATGTAAAATCATGTGTTTTTGGTTTAAAAATTTGATGGCTTAGAAATATCATAGATAATTTGATTAAATACTGCAAGTAGAACACACCTTGACCTTTCGTTTAACAGACGTTTTTCCAGAGTCTTTTTATAAGCCTAGAAAAAAAATTAAAAAGCAAAATCACCTGCTTACGAACACTTTTTAGGATATCATCATCTTGTTAATTGTGAAAAATTAAGTTTTTTACAATATAATTAAAAAATATTTTAATATTTATGCTTGAGCTTTGTAACATAAAATAAAAGATGCATTTTTGTGATGTTTTTTTTTGCATAAATCGAAATATGCGGTCGGTGTTAATTGGGAATTTCAATTTTTTGGCCAACTAGATAAAGAGTGGGTGATTTTGTCCAAATGTTAATAAGTGGACCCCCCTAATGAAAAACTCCGGTGAAAAATATAAGAGTTTTAAAAAAATACATTCATATCAACAAACGTCGATTCTGAATACGTAAGTTTTATTATATTATACGTAGAATTTACAAATCGTCATTTAAAAGTTAAAAAACATATCATTAAAACACCTTGTTCCGTTGGTACCACTGTATTCTCGATATCTAACGTCACGGGGTTCTCCCAGTGTATTCTGGTTTTGGATTTGTATGGAAATTTTTATTTGTTGATTTTGTTTTTTATTTTAAATATGTATTTTTCTTAATTTTGGCGAAATTTTAACTCAATTTGGGTGACTTAAGCTACATAAATGTTGTTCAATGTAAACATTAACTAACCGTCACGCCGTTTCGCCGCAGGGAAGGCAGAGAGGATGACCGCCAAACAACTCGGTTTACGGTAAGAAAATATCCAACGTGTTGTGGATAGTGTGCAGGACAGTCCAGAAACATCAACAAGAAGACGTTCGGCACAACTGGGGCTATCGCGAAGGTCCGTTCAGAGGATTTTGGCCACATTGCACATGTTCTCGTATAAGGTTCAGCTTGTGCAAGAATTGAAGCCGATAGACTACCAACAACGGCTTGATTATGCCATTTCATTCCGACCATAACGGTAGTTTAGCGCCACCCTGTATATATGTAGAATAATTTTCTCGGTTTACCCGCGTAATATAGTCCTTAGAAGGACTTTTTAACTCCTGAGATGGACAAATCACATTGTCCATCTTCAGAGGCCTCATGTATTGAGTTTTGTTTTGAACTGGTCGCTTGCGCGTGTCCGTTCAATCCAAAAGTCAAAACCTAAGTGATTGCAAATCATTTTAATAGTCTAGGACGCAGCACGCAGACTACATCACGCGGGTAAACCGAGAAAATTATTCTACATCTTACACCCGTGAAAATCTCAACTATAACATATATATATTTTGGTATTTAAGTTAGACCTTAATATTGACAAAAAAAATTGGACTAGAGTTTAATATTTCGGTTTTGGCTGTTTAAAAATATGTAGGATCTATTTTGATTAACAGATGTTCTTAGTAAAATATACACATGCTATAGTTTCAGTTGCAATACCATTTATTGCTAATCAAAAGTTTGTGATGCGTGTCTTAAGGATAAATGTCGTAGAATGCAGCGGAGTTAGTATGCACATCACGCTGTAATGAATAGTGTGCATATTTAATCGAAAAAGCAGCTTTGACTGTTTCATTATTTTCTCATTCTTTTGGGTTTGTTCCAAATATTGACTCATTTCGTATTATTATGACGGTACCAATCAAATTATTGCGAAATGTTCAGGGTATAGCCGAGGGGCCGTTGGTACCGGTGGGTTATTTCTTCTTGGAAGATACCCTCAATACGAATATTCCTGGGTTCGCTATTATAATACCTTGCCTAACGTGGCTCCGTGGGGTTGAACAGCTAAGAGTGCACAGTAAATTAATTCAGATGGGAGGTAAGCGCTTCAAATGAAACATCAAACCATTTAACATCTTATAAATCATTATCTATTATAATATAGAGGGATATTTTCTGGCAAGATTTTTAAATGTTGTCTATCCGTAATTATTACATCAAAAGGATTTAAAAAAAATTATTTTCACTGTTTTTTTTTATGAAATAAATGCCTTAACGAAATATATAATATTCCACTACAAAAATCCACCTACAAAAAATACACATTTTTTAAAACGCATTTACAATTTTTTTGAATAGATAATCTGCATATATAAAAATCAATGTAAGTTTGTTTGTCCTCGATGTTCTCGAAAATCACTGGACCGGTTTCGCTGAAAATAGCAGTTTGTTTTTATTAGTAGTTTGAATGGAATCCAATATGTAAAACTGTTGATATAACGTTTTAAAATTAGTATGAAAAACATTGAACCCGCCATGTTTCATTTAGATTAGCCCATTGATATAAGACTCTGGTTAACCACAGATTGCATATTCAAAAGAATAAGGTTTTTTTGGGTAGAATATTTTCAAAATGGAAAACACGAGTAGGTACCTACTTAAGAACTTTATGATTTAGATATGTTTTGAAAAAATAAACGTTTGGAATGAAACAAAATATTTAACTGAATGTTTCTTTATTTGGAGATAGTTACTTTCGCAGTCAAATCAATTATGGCACCCTACTGACAAGTGAAAAATTCCGAGCAAGGTCGGGTACACATCAGCTAGTCTATTATATAAAGAAGAATGTCCCGGGCGGGCGGTGTGTGTTTGTTTTGTATACAAATCTACAGTTTTATTCCGAGTTTGTTAAAATTTTCCACACTTGACCTACAAAACAAAAGGAAGGTCACGGTATACAAGAGATTTCAAAAATCACCCCTATCCCCTTTACCTACCTCTTAAAACAAAAACTTGTTACTTCTTGATGATTTTTTGTGCACTTGACATTCAAAATAAAAGTAAATTTACTGGGTAGGGGAAGGGGTAAAATATAACAACCTCAAAACTTTACTCCCAACCACTTATAATCGTGGGCAACGCCGGGTACTTCAGCTTGTAAAAAAATATAAATATATCTTGGAAAAATTATAATACCCTCCTTGCCCTTGTTGGGTGTTGTGGAATTTATTTCTCTGTCATGTGATAATATTATTACTTCTGTTCTCTCTTTCTCATAGGAATAGTGTAACATCTATATTTGTGAGTGAATCATGGAGAATACGAGTTTGTTTCGAGAGCATTCCATGTTCCCATTCTATATTCCATTTTCCTCCCGCCTCTTTGTTATTAAATTTTGATAAACATGCTTATATTTCAATTATTCATCACTGTTTCTATTTTTAATGGATGTTAAATTCTATTTTTCCTTTTCCTTCTTTTCCGTACTTATCAAAAATATGTACGAATATATTTATATATTACTTATCTGTTACCATTTTTAGATTTGGAATTTTTTTTGACTTACCATTCTGGTAGGTATTGAATTTTTTGTTGTATCCTGTAATTAATTTCGAAAAGTTCTTTTTGAAAATAAAACAATATTTCTTAATGGCTTTTGAGAGAACTGTACTATATATATATATTAAATTCTAAGTTGAGTTATAACTGTCCGACCTCTCAGTTACACGTATCCAGGAACTTATCGGGAAATAAAATCATTTAAAAAAAAAAAACTTTAAAAAAAGGACTAAATTATCACTAAGGCCTGTTTCCAAGCACTTTTTTATGCTAAATTGTCCATGGAGGTGCCCGCCCACTGTAAAATATTGCCCGCCCACTTTATTAAATGATAAAATAGTACCCGCCCACTTTTAAGACAATAAAGTGACATTAAAGTAAAAAATTGAATGTAAAATTAACATAGATAAATTAATATTGTATTTATTATAAATAATATCACTTGTTTTAAAAACTAATACATAAACCAACATTTTTTACTTCAAAAACGTGTGTGTTAAAAATATGTTGAAAATAAGGTGTTAGCTTGACTTTTGGTAATGCCGCCAAAGCACGTTGTTCTTTTTGTATGTAATGCGTGACATTTAACGTTTCTCGTCCGTGAAAAAACAAGATAAAACGTAGCTTATAATAAAAAAAATAAGTTAGCTTCTCATCAGTTTTATTTAAAACATACAAAAAGCATGTTTTGATATTCGAAAACGGAAATAAATCTTTGTCATTGAATCGCGTAAAATAGATTGAATCTAATAATGCCATTTGTCATTTCGGTGACGTTTGTTCACCCCGTTGACATTTTCTATAATCAGTCATCTGTTGAGGGGAACATCATCCACACACGTCGATATCCTAAATTGATCATAAATTTGATGAAGAATTTCGTTGAGAAGAGCGCATTTGTACATTTGAACATTGTTTAGGCACAATTTCGGTTCAACAGTTGCTCAGTGAGATTGTCGGCGGTATTTACTATGTTAACATCTATTGATAACTTCAAATATTTGCGTCATTATTGTATACCCAACACCGCGATGTTTTCATATGGAACGCTCGACTAAGTGGAAAGGTCGAATCATTTAATAAAATCTTTTTGCTGGGGAAAATCAGTTCGAGGAAAACGCTACGTTTTCCATTAACTTGACTCACAGCATCGTGAAAAGTAGAACGCATTATATAATTTGAAATATTACCCCAATAATTGTTTAGGGAGAAAAATTGTGACGGTTTTTCTCAATGAAACAATTATTTGAATTTTGCAAGATATCACTATTTTGTAATATTACTAGCTGATGCGTGCCCCGGCCTTGTTCGGGATTTTTTTTGTAATAAAGTTATGAATTTGTGATTTTTCGTTTGTCATTAGGGTGCCATAATTGATTTGACAGCGAAAGTAAATATCTCCAAATAAAGAAACATTCATATGAATATTTTATTTCATTCCAAACGTTTATTTTTTCAAATAAAGTTCTTAAGGAGGTACCTACTCGTGTTTTCCATTTTGAAAATATTCTTCTCAAAAAACCCATCTTTTTTTGAATATGCAATCTGTGGCTAACCAGAGTGTTATATCTATGGGCTAAATAAAACATGGCGGGTTCAATGTTTCTCATACTCATTTTAAAACGTTATATTAACAGTTTTACATATTGGCTTTCATTCAAACTACTTTTTAAGCCTTCCCGGCACTAATAAAAACAAACTGTGCTATTTTCAGCTAAACCGGTCCAGTGATTTTCGAGAACATCGAGGACAAACAAACTTACATTAATTTATATATATATATATATATAGATTTGAAAGAGTTCAGTCCAATAATTGTTTTTGGGAGGAAAATATGTGACTCTTCTTTTTCAATGGAACTATATTTATTGCGTAATAAATCATTATAATTAATAACGTTAATTGATTAGTTCGTGATCACCGTATCCTTGTGGGTTTGATCTCTTATGTTACATGACATGACAGAAATGAACGGTGCCCTTTATTCATCCGCTTGCCTCTACGGGGAACAGATGTGATAGTTCTGAGTACCAAATTATTATAATGCACGTTCGTATCAATGGACAGGTTTGTATGGCAAAGTAATTTTCCTTTCTGGCAAGGACTGCGATGCTTCCCAGCAAATACATTGATTCACGGGTACCGATTTCAAACGATCTGTTTCACATAAAGTTTACACAAAAATAATCTTTGCTTTAAATATCATAAACCGTTATTTATTTATTTATTTTTTTTTAAGAAAGACAAATATTCCCTGGGTACGAATAACCCGACACTATTGGAAAATCTCCTACTACCATCACAGTAAGCGGAAGATGTTGCTTGTGTCGTAATGGAGGACTTAGCCAGCCGAGGAGTTGAACTTAGGACGCCTGGGTGAAAAGCGATGCCAACTCAGCCACTGACCAGTTTAATGACCAGAATGATGAATATCCGGGTGCTTCCCAATCTTCCACTTCCGCATCACCTCCCCCTTCTCACTGCCTTCAGTCCCTAAAATAAATAATACACACTGGATGTGGCAAGTAATTTTTTTTTTTAAATTTATTTATTCATCTGTATAATCTTAATGTTATAAAAGTGTTATGGTACTGTGCCTGTCTCACTGGGAGAAGCATTGGGATAGAAGTCGGTGTGTTTTTGACTTCATATATTTTAATTTAAAAAATAAAACGATAACTTTGTTTACATCAGTTTTATTTTATACTTTTGCCGACCGGATTTCGCTACTACCGTAGATTCTTCAGGGCAGTATACAATTAAACTATGAACTAAGATACACATGTGTTATAGATTGATAAAAACAGGCGAGTGGAGGGCCAAGGGTGGGAGATCAGCAGGTACCTGCTGACCGGGAAGGGTGTGTACTTTGTTAATTGGGAATAATTTAAGAATTGGACTTTTATTGGACTTATCGTATGTTTTAGTTCTAGCCCCGAGAAATTCAATGAAATACAGCACTTTGTCTCTCTTACATTGCCTGCGTTGCATATTGCCATTTTATTTGTTTGAAATGAAATTATGAAAACATAATTTTTGTATTAGACATTAAGGCCCGAATGGACGGACTTTTGAATCACGAAACACGCCCACATCGCATTTCATATGTATTCTTCTTTATTTTAGGCTTCAGCCCCGCACAATAACCCAAATAGTCCCACTAACTCTGGGCAGTATTAAAAAAAATATATCATAATGCATGCAGACAACAATGTATATTGTATATAATATACAATATATATGTTAACAGATTAAGTTAACAATTACTTTGTTGCATTAACCAGTGAATTTACCGCTACTTAAAAAAAAAATTGGAAAAAATTTGAAAAAGAAAACTAATATTTTAAGATAAATTTCTCAATCTCAAAGAAACACTAAATAAATAACGCAAAATCTAATGATAAAATAAAATACATTTTAAATATAAGAACGTGACATGCATGCATGTATTTCATAAGGTTTTGTTACACTTCTCTCCTATTAAATGCACGAGCACGACGTATTTCAGAGCAGCGAAAAACAAAAATGTTTTTGTGAAAACATTGATGACTTTCATACATTAATAATTTTAAAAGCAATTCACTTGAATACAAAACAAGATTCCAGTCTTTTGAGCTAAATGAATTTCTCCAAACCAACATTTAATTTTACTGTTGAGAAAACATATTGTGCAAAGTACGATACCTATTACGGAATCCGTATTGAAGATGTTACTCAAATACAAAAGAGAAACTATAAAGTTTTTTGCAACCATACCAGACTATTATTTCAATTATATTATCGCTGGTATATCGTTTTAATGAAAATTATTGAATGAAATATGGCAGGTATCTCTTTAGTATATTAAATTTCTAAGCTCTTATTTCGACTTTCAAAACAGTAGGTTTGTATAGTAGGTCGCGCAGTAAACACATAGTCCATTCGATAGGGCGTCTACGATCGATTTTAAGATTTCGATCAGAGATTTCCAGCACGCGCAATCTGGGAACGTTGTTCCTAGTTTTATGTCAATATAATTTAATTTTCCCGAGAACACATTAAAGTCATTTTCTTCCGCTAGTTGTTGTACGTCTCGGGCATTTCTCGGTACAAATCAGTCTTCGTGAGCGATTAACGATCAGTCCATGGGAGGACTGGAAAATATTAGTAATAGCTGGCGGGCGCCCTGTTAAGTGTTATGCAGAAGACCACTTTATCCGGAGACTGAAGGTTCGGAATCCACTAATTATAGAAAAGTACATATGATTGGATATTGCGTAATTAGTATTGTCTTTGCAGATCAGGAGGTACCAGTAAGTATATATATTTTAATACACCGTGAGATTCTTGTGTTTCTTTTGACGCCTCTCTTGTCGCATGTTGGCTATCATCACCCCAATTTTCCCTGCTGAATTGCACTCGTGTCAGTCACATAGAATTTGAAGCCATTAAGTGAGGAGTCTTACTCTCTCTTCTTCTTATTTCTAATTTTGAAACCGTCACAGACGGAACTGTCACAAGACGGAAATCACAGGGAAATAACAAAACTAGAAAGAACCATCTCTTCAAATAAAAGCTGACGAATGACTTTGTATAATTTAAAAAAAAAAACCATAGATTCAGTAAATAAACACAATCTAATCCGTCTTCTAGAGGGTAAT
Source organism: Halesus radiatus (assembly GCA_022606495.2). Taxonomy (NCBI): domain Eukaryota; kingdom Metazoa; phylum Arthropoda; class Insecta; order Trichoptera; family Limnephilidae; genus Halesus; species Halesus radiatus. Next base: position 158,264 of record JAHDVE020002782.1, read on the forward strand.
AAACCAACCCGAAAGCAGTCTTTAAAAACATAATAAACAGTACCGTCAGCAATAAAATAAATTTAAAGTAATAAAAACAATATTAGAAAGCAGGGAACTCACTCCCGACATCCATGTTATATATACCATAGATTTAGTATTCATTGTACCAGTGATGGGGTGAAACCGGTCCGGTCGAAAATAAATAAGTGGAAGAAAGTTACAAAGGTTTTTTAATAAAAAAAAATTAAAAAATTCTCTCTTCTTCTCCTCCAATTTTTGCAAGCGTCATCAAAAAAGTGTGCCATAGTCTCACTGACTGGCAATAAAAATATATTTAAAAAAATCCACGTAATTGTTATTCGGATGAAAATCAATTAAATTTACTAAGTTGTGTATTTTATGGCACAAAAGACGTAATATTTACTATGATTCAAGCACACATTTGAGTCACTAGAAATACCACAATAAATATTGTATTCATTAATGAATGTGCATCTGTGTTATGTTTGTAGAAGTGTTCCAGATGAGCAGACTTGCTGTAGTAATTAAGTCGATGAACGGGTATATCATAGCTTCTCCTCAAGTGGGCATTATCTGATTAATCGCATACAACATGTTGATCATTTCATTACGGTTTGAGGAGACTTTTTAAAGATACTATGGAACTCGTTAAATCGATCGAAATAATATTTAAATTCACTTAAATTGTTTTGATTCTTTGATAAAATACCCTTATAGAATTACTTTTTCAAGATCATACAACCATGAAAAATATTGTTATAATGTTATTTATTTATTTTATTTATTCATTCATTAACGCCCAAAAGGGCTTTTACATATTTAAAATTAAAATGATTATGTGTACAGAACTTAAAAGAAAAAAATAACATGATGCATAGTTGGTATATAAGTGTAACATATTTATGACATAGAAAGAAAAAAAGAGGAACAAGTTTTTAGATTGTAGATGAGTATAAAGATAATATATATAAAACATAATAATTAAACAATAGCTCTTATACGATGCTCTTATAATTGTTGCAACATAAAAATATCGTTCAGGTATCTTTTAAACATGGGTAAACTTATATTAAATATATCTACAGCAGAGGTGAATTTATTTCCAAGTATATGTAGACGAGAAATGGGTGCATTCATTTGGTAGTTTGTTCCAGAATTATTGTTACAGAATAACATATTTTGCCGAGTTTGTCGATGAGGTACTTTGAAATTGATTAGTTTCAGGAGTTCACAACAGTCTAATAAGGAATAAATAATTTTAAATAAAAAAGTTAAGTCTGTTATTTTTCTTCTGTTTTCTAAAGTATGTATTTTGAGTGTATTTAGCAAGAATGTATAGTTTATGTGTTGTATTGGTATGTGTAGTTTGAAGTTAATAAAACGTAAAAATTTGCGCTGCACGCGTTCAATATTTTTTTATATGAATGAGATAGTATGGGGACCACACTATTGAATTGTATTCTAATATGCTGCGCACTAATGACAAATATACGATTTTTATAACTTCCAGCGAATCAAAGTCTTTGATAGTTCTAATTATAAATCCCAATGTCTTCATACCTTTATTAGTTATTTGTTGTATGTGATTTACAAAATTTAATTGTGTATCAAACAAAACTCCGAGATCACTAATTTCGTTGACTTTTTCAAGATTTTGTTATCTATAGCGTAGTTAAATGATAACGGGGTTTTGATTCGACAAAATGTTAGTGTCTTGCATTTATCAACGTTGAGAAATAAGTTATTAGCGATACACCAATTATGTAATTTATCGATGTTTAACTGTAAGATTATGCAGTCGCTAATATTGGATATTTCTTTGTATAGTTTAATATCATCGGCAAAAAGTAGAACTTCTACATCGTCGAAACAGGTTATTATGTCATTAATGAATATTAGGAATAGAATGGGACCGAGATGACTTCCTTGCGGCAGACCACTAGTTGCATTAAGTACCTTAGATTTTGAAGACTTAATTTTGACGAACAAGATTCTGTTAGATAAGTAACTTGAGAACCAATCCAACATGTTGCCTCTCAGTCCTAGTGCATATAATTTACTAAGTAATAATTTATGGGATACTTTATCGAAAGCTTTTGAAAAGTCTGTATAGATACTGTCAACTTGTTTTTTATTCGTGAAGGATTCCGTAATATAGTTTTGGTAAAGTAATAGATTAGTAGTAGTTGATCTTCCACTGACGAACCTGTGTTGTTTTTTATCAATTACTTTGAGTATTGATGGATAAATTAAGTCGAGAACAAGGGATTCAAACATTTTTGGGAGTGCTGATTGTATACATATAGGACGATAGTTTTTTATGTCTGTGTCATCACCTTTTTTGAAAATTGGGGTAATATAACTAGATTTCCAACGAGTTGGAAAATGCCCAGAAGAAAGTAAATTGTTAAATAATATGGTAAGTGGACTTGATATTGTAGATTCGCATTGTTTAAAAAATATTGGCGGAATGTTATCTGGGCCTGCAGATTTGTTGGGGTCAAGGGAAAGTATTTTTTTTAGGCAAGATTCCCGTGTAATGTGGCAGTTCTGTAAATGTAACGTGTTATGATATGTATATGATGGTATTTTATTTTCAGATATTTCGTCTTCGTATATGTAATAAAAACAATATTATGTTATGAAATAATGCTCGCCTAAAATGATTAAACGAATTTAATAATAATAAAGTAGGTACATAGTTAATTGATTCGAACATATCTTTTCAAAAGCCTATAAAAAATATTCGAATATGTGAAAATACTTTAAATTGTCACATTTTTCATAGTTTTCCTGATTTTTTTTTTATATAGTGACATGATGCGGTTATTGGGGTTCAGTAGAAAACAGGTAAGTTAGTTGAGTGTCGAGTTTTTTTTATTAATTCAAAATGTAAACCACATTATTAACTAGTAGGTACTGTGGGTTTCACAATTACACGAACTATTTCTACGGGTAATCTGCACACGGTCCAGTGGGGAGATTACCAGTCATCTTGATGTTGGTTTTGAAAACCTCGGAGAGCAGATGGTACTTCCGGTAGGGGGAGGTTTTGGTGCCGGGCCGACCTTTTTAATCATATTCGAACTTGACGTCGGGTTTCTTCGGGGACTCGAAACTGTTAATATAATTGTCTGTCATCAAGATGGTAACTATTAGAAAAGTGTCGGAAAAATAAGTGATGTGATGATGCACTGCTTTACTTATCTAATAAAATTCTCTTTAGCGAGGAGTTTAACTGTTTAAAACTAGAAATATTAATCTTTTAATGGACTGCACCGGAATCCTTTAGGTGGGTATGTTGTTCATTTATTCTATTCCATGCTTAGTAATAGTTTAAATTCAATGGACAACAATAGATAATTAATAAATGAACGAATGATCCTAATAATAATTTATTCCCCACTTCTTAGTATGTTCACAAGACCTAACCAAAATAACACATTTAATTAAGTCAATAACATTCACGTCATTATAAAACAATTAAGAAAACATTGACATTTAATGCGGGAAAACAGATTTTAACTGTTAGCACCTCACAGAATAGTAATCTATTATCACAATTATTTTCTCAGTAAATTGGTTTCACCGGTAATAAATCATTTTAGGCAACGTTAAAATTGAAATTGGGTGGGGATAAATAGAATTATATAAATAAGTCGTCTCAACGTGGACTAACCACAGTTTTAAATTGGATTTAAACGCCGAAATAGCCGTCACAAAAATACTAAATTATTAAAATATTAAATTTGATTTAAATTGAATAAAAAAAAATGATGTGGCAATTTTATATTGGCGGCGTGTTCCAGAGTGGTAGATACTCTCATTGTATTACCTTAGTTAAAGGGCACAATTCAGAAGCGAAGTATAGCTTGATATAATGACTTTGTCCTGTTTACTGACCAAATCTGAAGAGCCAAGTACCTTCTTACCTACTTTCCTATTTCTCACCTCACTCCCCTCTCCAAACAAACATCCTCAAACATTGGGATATCATAGTCCCACTGGCTCTAGGCAGCTGAGACTAGTTTTAATAAAATTATAAGAAATGTTATGTTCCAAAAAAATAACTTATTGTATTTTTTGAGATCCCAATTCAAAATAATCAAATCAGAGAGCTTAATAAAAATATATCCATGCTTGATAAAATAATATTACGGGGATACTTGAAGCTTGGCGGTAAGACTTTCATCGCAGTATGATTCCGCGAATCATTTAAGTACTGTTTCACACATAGCGGAGCTTTTAATGATCGATAATTTCATTATTAACCCTCGTAATTTTCCTCCACGTGTTTCCCGTTACGTTAGTCATGGCTTTGGTGAGCAACGAAAAGCTTACCAAGAAAAGCTCTGCCGATTCCGCTGTTTCGGGTGACTGGATATTGCGCAATGGTCAGGTTGCTGACATTGCGGCTCCGATCAGGTTCCGACCTTTTCATGGGTTCGATACTTGTCGTAGTAGCTTAATTTTTTATAGTTTTTGTAATTAATGTATAGAACTCGCATTAATTTATTTTCGTTTTAATATACATTTAAATAAACATGGTCAAATTTAATATTGTTCAGTTTTACCATATCAATACAAAATATTAAAAACCTCGATACAAATTATTGTTTCAACCGAAATTATTATATCAAATTAGAAAAAGTGTTAATAGTCAATTAAATATTATTAATAATGATTTTTTTTAAGTAGTTATTAAATTACATTTATAATATTATTCATTTAAATTTTAACAAAAATATCTATTATTATATATTTTTTATGCCTTGCCATTTTATTTATTTTCTTTATATTAATAATAAATTCTATTACAAAAATTTCTTTTTAATATTTTATAAAAATATTTTATTTTTCCCTTAATTTAACAGAATTATTTTTTTAATTTTGTTTTTGTTTTTAGTTTGTTCTATTTTATTATTATTTGTCAATACTTGTCATTATTTTTAGTAGGTATTTTATTTATCCTGAGGGGAGCTTTGTTTCTGAAACATGTAGATATTTACATATTAAATACAGTGGTTTTATATAAAGCAATTGTAATTAATTTAAGAAATTATTATTAATTTGACATTATAAATATAAATTAATTTAAGTAAGTCGTTTGATGATGACTTTGAACAACGAAACAGCTATTACAAGAATTTTTAATTTTTTTTTTAATAGAAGTACTTAATAAAAATAACATTTGCAAAGCTTTATACCCTCGTTCTTTTGGAACCTAAATATAAATTATAACCATTTTATCTCTTTTCGGAGTGGAAGATACTCCCATTATTACCCTCGTGAGACATCACCACTTCGCAATAATCGTCTTCCCCACACCTTTCCTCCACGCCACTTCGCAATCATCGTCTTCCCAACACCTTTCCTCTACGCCACTTCGCAATCATCGTCTTCCCAACACCTTTCCTCTACGCCACTTCGCAATCATCGTCTTCCCAACACCTTTCCTCTACGCCACTTCGCAATCATCGTCTTCCCAACACCTTTCCTCTACGCCACTTCGCAATCATCGTCTTCCCAACCTTTCCTCCACGCCACTTCGCAATCATCGTCTTCCCAACACCTTTCCTCTACGCCACTTCGCAATCATCGTCTTCCTCACACCTTTCCTCCACGCCACTTCGCAATCATCGTCTTCCCAACACCTTTCCTTTACGCCACTTTGCAATCATCGTCTTCCCCACACCTTTCCTCCACGCCACTTCGCAATCATCGTCTTCCCAACACCTTTCCTCCACGCCACTTCGCAATCATCGTCTTCCCAACACCTTTCCTCTACGCCACTTCGCAATCATCGTCTTCCCCACACCTTTCCTCTACGCCACTTCGCAATCATCGTTTTCCCAACACCTTTCCTCTACGCCACTTCGCAATCATCGTCTTCCCCACATCTTTACTCTTCGCCACTTCGATCAGTCACACAAGATTCCCCCAATTGATGCCAAAATCCAGTTCAAATGTTTAAAATCATCATTCTCTACCCCATTTTTTAGTGGAATATATTCTCAGTCTCAATCACCATTTACAATCGATACATTGATTAATGACTTTAGCGGTGTTTGTTACTAGATTTCGCAACCATCGTCTTCCGCACACCTACCCTCATTCCTAGTATTGCGTTTCCAAAATCCCACCGGCTCCTGGCAGTTGGGCCTCTTACGCAGTACCTATCAAAATAAAATAAAATAAAATCCTCGCTTTCCGCGTAAGAGAAAAATACCTCCGTACTTCAGTCAAAAGTCTCGTTATTTAGAATCGAATCATCGCACAGAAACCATCGACATTACTAAGAATCATTTATTCCGCCATTGTGATCATGGAAATCCGACAACGAGACATGAATAAGGGAACGGAGTTATATCACGCCATATCAAGAGGCATTACGATTAAACAATAAAACAAATTAATTCCACATGCCAAGGTAATCAAAAATACTAAGAATTGGTTTTTTTAAGCATTTTTGGCTATTTGTTTTGTGTTTCGGTGTATTGTGGATGTCGAGGTTTGAGTATCGATTTATTCGCTGAAAGTTGAGTTTAAAGTTGGTAAACCCGATCGTATTGGAAGTAAATTATATATTTTACATTTCTTGTACATCTCCATACGTATTTTAGATTTCTCGTCTTTAAATGTTGCTTGAAATGTCTTTTAGCCGTGTTTGGTGACTAGATCTGAATAGCCAGGTATTTCCCCGCCTTCCTCTTCCCCTTCTCCTTCCCCTCCCCAATATCTTCAGCCTCACAACATTCCTCAATTGAGGATGCCATAGTCTCACTGACTCCAGACGGTTGGGAACAATTGGAACTCTTGTGCGGTATTCATGTAAAAAAAGGGGGAAGGAGAAGGGAAGAGGAAGGCGGGTAAATACCTCGCTATTCAGATCTGGCCACCAAACACGGCTAAAAGCCATTTCAAACAACGTTTCAATTCTGAATGGTGGTCTTTCACCAGGGCGATACTGAGAATATCTTCCACTCTGGAACGTTCGCAAATATACTATATATTATTTTTAAGTGAATTAATTGTGAAACAATACAAATTAATTCAATAAAATTTGCTTGAGCACGCCGGGAACACTACACAACAGAACAGCGATCAACAATTGTTGAATTTTATTTTGGAAATCAACGGTCAATTGTTTTGACGCAGCATGCTTATCGTCGTTTTCTTAATGTGCGTACTGGACCTTCAGCACCAACAATAAACCGCCTGGTTGCAAATTTTCGACAACATGGTACAGTAAGACACCTTCCATGTACCGGAAAACCACGCGGAAGAAAATATCCAACGTGTTGTGGATAGTGTGCAGGACAGTCCAGAAACATCAACAAGAAGACGTTCGGCACAACTGGGGCTATCGCGGAGGTCCGTTCAGAGGATTTTGGCCACATTGCATATGTTCCCGTATAAGGTTCAGCTTATGCAAGAATTGAAGCCGATAGACTACCAACAACGGCTTGATTATGTTATTTCATTCCGACCATAACCGTAGTTTTGCGCCACCCTGAATTTAATTTTTTTTTTTTTTAAATCTGGTGTGGAGACTCGACAACTCTATCTGACAGGGAACATTTCTCCCTCTTCCTGTGTCAACTGTGGTTAGAGGTGCATACATGTAGAGATATTCTTCTCTACCCAGTGACCGGGTTGCCTATTGCTACTGTAGGGCTTTTATTTAATTTATTTCAAAGAATTGTAAACTGTGTTTTATGTGCTAATCATTAAAAAAATACATGGTTAAGTATCCAAGTTTCCACTTATTTCGCTGAACCGTACATACCGTAATTATTTTAATGACGTAGAATCTACGTAGAATCTACGTAATCTGTTATAAGTCAATCACTCTGCAAGCCCTTATCGCATATTACATAGGAGTGCCTTCCTCAGTTCCTTCGCACTAACTCATAGTTAGTTAATATCGTATAATCACAAGTACATTATATATCCGGCCGGAAGACGGTAATACCAACCTGTCAGCTTTAACGTAATTACTAATTACCTGAATGACTGTGCTTACATTTTATTTGTTGAAATTACCATGATTAAGGAAACGTGAGTTTTTTTAATGTGATTTGATATTAAATCAATATTTAAATATAATTATCAGCAGACTATTTGTGGCATAGCTTGTTACATGATAACCGTTTCGGCTTCGGGGCCATTATCAAATTTCAAACTGTTTGATAAATCAAATATTATTATAAAGGTAGTACAGCATTTATAAAATTTGACGTATTATTTAATTAGTTTTCAATAGTAATTTATTTAATTAATTTGTGTTATTTCAAAATTAATTATTTTAAAAATAATATATGGTATATTTCCGCACGTTTCAGAGTGGAAGATGCTCTCAGTATAGGCCTGGTGAAAGACCACCATTCAGAATTAAACGTTGCTTGAAATGGCTTTTAGCCGTGTTTGGTGACCAGATCTGAATAGCCAGGTATTTCCTCACCTTCCTCTTCCCCTTCTTCTTCCCCTCCCAATACCTTCAGTCACACAAAATTCCCCAATTGGGGATGCCATAGTCTCACTGGCTCCAGACGGTTGGGAGCAGTTGGGACTCTACTGCGGTATTTATATAAAGTTGGTATGTTACAAGTAGGTATGTGGTACTCATTGCTAATTCAAATTTAGGTGAAGACGGAAATAATTTTTTTTTGAAAAATTAAAAACAAAAAATTTGGTAACGCAAAAAAGTTTGAGAATTTTTTGAGGCAGAATGAATATGTCCCAGAATGAGAGGAAGGAACATGAGAGGTGGAATGTTGGAAAGTCATGTCTATTAAGATCTGGTCACAAAACATGTCTTAAACCAATTTGGTGGTCTCTCTCCATGGCGATACTGAGAGTCTCCGGGACGTACGAATACAAATACCCAATATCATTTTAATCGAGAAAAAATCGATGTACGAATAAAATAACCCATGTTTTATTAACACGCGTCGGATTTGGAACCTACGACCATTGGATCCGGATCCAAGGAGCTTACTGCTCTTCAATGAATCCACATTCTTCTAGGAATTATTAACATTTAAATAATTTATATATAGAAAAAACCTTCTTTTTTTTATTTCCACTCTTTGACTTTTATTTATCTTTTATGTAAATACCGCATAAGAGTCCCAACTGTTCTGAACCGTCTGGAGCCAGTGAGACCATGCATCCCCGATAGTATGAAGGTTGTGAGGAGGGGAAGGAGATGGAGAAGGGAAAGGTGGGGAAGTACCTGGCTATTCAGATCAGATCACTAAATATGGCTAAAGCCATTTCAAGCAACGTTTCATTTCTAAATGGTGGTATTTCACCAGGGCCATACTGAGAGTATTTTCCACTTTGGAACGTGCCACAATTATACTAGATATAACATTAAATTAATACGAATAAAAGTTTATTCGAACAAAGGCATAATATTCCATAATTTTATCAGGGTCTCAAAATTCTTTCAGTAAGATCAATCCTGTGGTACAAAATTATATTTCAGCATATTAATAACCCTATATTTAATACAAATAGACTAGAGCACACTTACAATACTCGTCGCAATTTTAATGAAGGATTAATGGTTTCTAAGCATACAAACAAATATGGACAAAGAACTTTAGATCACATGATTCCTAGTTGTATAAATATGTTACCCGCTGAAATAAAAATAAAAAAAAAACGTATTAAAACTAAACAGTTAATAAATATATTGAAAACTTGGCTAGCTGATAGAAACTAGTATTAGATAATTAGGAAATATGTACGATTTATTGTTGTCATTTACGTTTTTATTTGATTTTTTTATAATTTTGTAGAAATATTTTTGAGTAAGATTCGTACATAATGTTTGTTACATATGTTTTTTTAATTTTATTTTTATTTTATAAAGATTTAAATATTTTGTAACTTAACTTTAACTGTAAATTTAGTATAACGTTTTGAATAACAAGTTACCGTTAGACAAACTACTGAAGTGTAGTTTATCGGGACTTTTTCATTGTATTTTATAAAATGACTAAAATTAATTAAAAAAAAATTATTAAAAAAAATGAATTGATTGTGAAACAAAAATTAAATTAACTTACGAACGCCGGGATTTAAGCCTGTGAAATACAAATTTGTTGTCGGGAGTACCCCCGACCACGGAGGCCGTTAAAATGATATTTTAACAGAAAAAAATAAAAGGAAAGCAGAATATAATTTAAGGAGAATTAATAATAAACATCTCGAAAGGAGAAGTTAACATCAAGAATAAGACAGTACGAATACATTTATGATTATTAGTAGTCACACCATGCATGGTGTTGGCCAAAAATATCGAATTTAAAAAACAAATGCAACACTTGGGCTTTGTTAGGTTGAAGACAGACGTACTGGTTTTGACGACCGGCAACCGGTCGGTTATTTCAATGAGTTGAAACATCCACCGGCTGCCGGCCGGTTTTCGAACATTTCAACGCCATGGCTTTTTGGTTTCGGGCAAACCAGTCGTGTCGAAGGCCTATTATTGTTAAAATTAATGCCATCATATCATTTCGAATAGGAATTAATATTTTTAAGCAATTAACTGCTATTTTGTCAGCGCGCGATAGTTGATTTTTAAAGCGACACGTCATCCCGCCGCGCGCCGGCCCATCAGTTGAGGTTACCCAACACTTTCCCACCCCTGTATAAGTAGCTTTTGGTTACTCCTTCAGGATGCACGTCAAGGACTTATTTTTAATTAAACGAATATATAATTTTTAAAGGACTCGAAACCCTCAAGTGTTCCTGCACAGCTTTCGCATAGAATGAGGATCAAATTGGTTAGTACAGATACTGACGATGACAAAATATAACCCTTAGGGGGTCATTCTGTTAATAACCGGAGTAATGCAAAATGAAATGCGGGAGTGCACCAACAAACCTATGAATAAACAAACAAGAAACATAAAAAAAATTATATCCAAAACAGACCGTAGCCACGAAACCTGGGCCCGTCAGCTCTAAGCCGGCCGTGCGCCTGCCGGGTCTAGCTGTGCTCCCAGTGTGAGTGTGCTACCGAAATTGCCATACAAATTAGCACCGACCGAAGACACCTCCGTGCTTAGGTTTCCTTTTTTCTCCGGCTCTATGGTTACAATAAAATTCAAATGTGTTGTTAGTATTTATTCTATGTATTACTTATCAACACAAACATCATATTAATCATGTTTTTTTTTATGTATTTACTTACCGGTTGTTATAATAAAAGAAATATTCGCGTTCTCAGGAAGATAAATTGCTCATCTGTAATAATAATTTGTAACACGTTGTGTCATTTACAAAGTCAATGTAACTTGGGACGGTTAATAATTACGCTGCCTACTTCAATAGGAGTGATTGATAAACCTTCACAACGGAAATGAGAATTACGTATTTCTCCTATCATGTAGATTTTTGTAATAGATTACTTCCAGTTCATCAGAAGTTCGTACCGGAAATTTCCTTACATAAATACTCTACGTTTAATTGTTTATTTAGTAATTGATAAACTAAAGTTTTTAAGACAAGATTTTTGTGCATAGCGCAAAGGGTAACAATTATTTTTATAAACAATAATTATTAGCCTGAAACACTCATCCAGATTGAAAAAACTGAAAAAAAAAAGAAACACTAGTATATATTGATTAACTTGGCGGGTTTGCGATAAGCCGACGTAGCTCAACGGTAGAGCATCTGACCGGCAATCAGAATGGTGCAGGTTCGAGTCCTGTCGGCGACATTTATCTTTTCTCGGAAGGTTTTTTCAATTTGGATGAGTGTTTCAGGCTAATAATTATTGTTTATAAAAATAGTTGTTTATTTAGTGCTTATAATTTATTGTAAAACTAGGGAATTTGGTATAATAGTGGGGGAAAGTTGTCTTCAAGAAGAAAGATTTGAACTAGTCTCGAAAATCACTTGATTTTTCAGGTATACCACGTTTTGAAAGTTTCATAGATTAAAAAAATCATAGAGATGACATTATGATATCGTTGCATTCAATATCTATTTAAAATCGGGTGCCCTTATAACTAACTAACTAACTAACCATCACGCCGCAGGGGTAGGCAGAGAGGACGGATCGCCAAACAACTCGTTCTTAGCACACTTCTTGCTTCATTCACGTTCATACAACGTCTCATAATGTTATTCCGACTTCTGATATGGCCCGACTCAAGTATTTGATTCACTCGATCGTGCCACGTCTTCCTTGGACGTCCCCGGCTTCTTCTTCCATTCACATTCGTGTCATATATTCTCCTTCACTCCTTTATTTATTCATTCGTTCTACATGCATAAACCATCTAAGCGTCCGTTTCTTAATCTTGCTCATTACGCTTACATCAGCCTTGCATTCTTTACGAATCTCAACATTTTTCACAAGATCATACATGGTTTAACCACACATTCGTCTCAGAGATCTCATGTCTATAGCATTCAGTCTACTTTCATCCTTCCTCTGCAGTTCCATGTCTCACTGCCATACATCAGAGTCCTTAAAAGTTTATTTTAATGTTTTATAAGTTTAAACAACATGATTTATTTTTAAATCAATTTTTCGCTTCTGTTTTTCTGTGAACGATTTTAATCATTAGTCAATATTATCATCATATTAAAAGATGAGCAATTAAAAACTTTGGTTTTGAGATGAAAATGATTAATCATAAATTAATCATTAAATATTTTTAAATAAATAAATCAATCGAATAACTCCTTGTGTGTTTTTGTTAACCGCAAATAAAAATTCCGAGAATAAATACTAATAAATAATGAGTAATTATAATACTTTATTACGATAGATGGGTTGATGAACATAAAATTGTCCACATTCTTATCTGAGTACGATTGTAATAATTTCCTAATATTACTAGAGTAGTGCAATACAATGCAGTTTATATTTCCTGCTTGTCTTTATTATTAGATTGTATTGCGGAGTTAATGGAGTGTTTCTCAAAGTGGACGATATCGCCCCCTTTGGTTTGTTGCCGCTGTTGTGATTTAGGGGGTGTTTGTGCCTGGTGGCCTATTCAGGTTATTTTAATTTAAATTCCTTACATTTTCCTGAGGATTAAAGAATTCTTGCTTAACTGCGGTTGCGGTTCTCTCGGATGACAGCTGTCAGTTGTCATTCAGCAAATGACATTCAATAAAAATATGAATATTTGCGTAGTTTTAACAAGAAAAAACCTCAATATTAAAATTATCAATGTAACAAACAATATTAATTTTAAGTTAAGAATGTAACATGTAATGAAAAGTAAAACATTGCATTAAGGCAGGCCACGGCATAGATATACTACCATAGATATACCATGGTGGAAAATGTCACTTTTTGACATAATGAAAGAATCACTAGAACCTAGTGAGGTAAGTACCTTTTTATAAAACGTAATTCTTCGTTAAAAGGCGTATTTACGATATTTAAAAATAAAGTATTAATGCTTATAATATAATGTAATTATTATTTTTTATTTATTCAAAACCTTGTGTCACTTGAAGATATTTTATTAATATGTGTTTTCAAATAATCTCCTAACAATCAGTTCAGGATTTTTTACATGTCTCTCCGGAATGTCGCAGTTAACTAAAATGATAAGGAATTTACCTTAAAAAGAACCAGAATAGGTCTCCAGATCGATAACAGAGGGGGCATTAAGTGGATAGCTAGGGCCAACATGAAGCGTTTTAAATAATTTGGTCATGCACTGTCGTAAGAATCATATTCGTTCACGCATGTTGTAAATTGCTTAATTTTCCAACAAAACCTACAAATTGCATTTTATATCAGGTCCATTATCAATTGCAATGACAGAGTGATAGATTCTCTCAGTATCGCCCTGGTAGAAGACCTCCGCTCCTACCGACGAAGGCCGATATATAAAATAATAATAATTAACGGATTACTGCAATAGTGCTAATTTCGTGGGAAAATCACGAATCTAATTTATTAATTTATCTCCAAGAGTTTTAATTAATCGTTCTTTAATATTACTAATGTGCTACCGGTTTCAACACTTCCGTATAATTTAGTAGCGTTCTTTAAACCATCTTGAATTATTAAGTACATAAATAATTAGATATTGTTTGATGGGGGTTGGTGGGGTAATGGTAATTACTGGTTAAAAGTGAACTCGCTTACATTAAATGTGAGTAAAACTAAATATTTGGCATTCTTAATAAACAAAATAGGCCAACCAATGAATGAGCACAGACTCAAAATCCTTAAATGTCAAAAAAAAATACCTCATTGCACTTGCCCGCAAATAACCAAAGCTAAAAACATTAAATATCTTGGAATCGTAATTGAGGATAAACTCCGCTGGGATATACACATTAACGAAACTTCAAAAAGCTAATTAAACTTATCTACTTCTTCAAAAAATTACGAAATATCTTGTCAATCGAAGATCTAAATAGAGTATATTATGGTTCATGTCATTCTCATTTAGAATATGGAATTTTAGGATGGGGCTCAGCTGCTTCAAATGACATAAAACCATTAAATACAACCCAGAAATGCATCATAAATACCATTTTAATGGTCCCCATAAGGACGTCAACAACGGAAAATTTTAAACTTTTCAACGTTCCAAGTATCCAAAAAATCTTTGCAAAAAATATTCTAGTTAATCATCTTAAAAACGAGAAAATGGTTATCACTCCTCATGATCATAATACCAGAACAAATACCATACAGGATAAATATACCTAAATACAATACTACTTTTGGACAAAGAAGATTTGAATTTTTAACTGTAAAATTATATAAAAAACTCCCACTTAATACCAAAAAAAAGTAATTCAATCAATAATTGCGTTAAGACCAGCAAAACTTGACTTGAGTAATTACCAGAACAAGAACTGACTACTATTCTCAAAACAACGTCATAGAAATTACTGGAAAGACCCTACCCTAACCTTGAAGTTGAAATATAGAAGTCGCTGAAACCCCTTTATGGAAAACCTGGTCCGCCTCAGCACAGGATCTCCTAGTGAGGATGACTATGAAAAAAATTCTATAATGTATTTTTAATATTTATATCTTACCTTAAAACATCAAAATTATATAGAAACTAATAAAAAAAGTGATTTGGATTGGGGGTGGGAGGGGTGGTTGGAGTCAACATAAGAAACATGGTTAGGAAAGGTGACTTACGGGATGCTATTATTTTGTTAAATAAATTCATCTTTGAATGCATTTTATTCATAAAATATATATGTTAAGATAGAATAGCTGATTTAAAAAAAATCCAAATAATAACATAGAGCTTTGGTTGAATCCAAATATTTTAAATAAAATCAGTACAATATCGTACTATGTAACTTTTGTTTTATGGGATTACTAAAATTCTATGGATAATTAATAATGCAAGCATGCAAAGCAGATCCAAAATGTATCTCAAAAATTTAAAATTCCCTGTAGTTTAAAAAAAAACAGTTTATTGTTACTCCTAAAAAGTCGTCGAAACGGACTTGCTAATTAAGTGCACTTCTGTCAATTTGTGTTGAGGCACTCCCTGACGTTAAAATGTATTTGAAAAGGGGACTGAAAGCCAAAAGGTTGAAAAACTTTGCCTCAGAGGCATTCTGCAACTGGCGTGAACTAAAGTTCACAAAAAATCTTTTAGAGGATTATTGCAAACATATTTAATTAAACCAGAGGATTATTGCAAACCACTAGAATCGAAAAACGTAATTAGAATTAGCTACTCGCTTTCTGATAGACGTTACTTGAAAACGAGGCGAATTGTGGAATCGGAACCTTGCCACAGTATTTACAAATACCGAAGAGGATTATCCGATAAACAAAGAGACATACTTTTAGTAAGCCTACAGGACGAAGGTGTTTTGGGAGACCCACACAAGTTGGGCAGGACACGTGACAAAATTGGAAGAAAGCCAAACATCAAAAAACCTCATTTTAAAAACAACTTGTAGGACGAAGGCGTGTTGGGGAACCTAAATATAGGATGTGGACGGTGTGGAGGTGACAACATTTGCATGCGAGGAACTGGGAGGGAAACAGCAAAATAGCGGCAGGAGCGAAGGTATCTCACGGACCTCTGCGAGGGTTGTTGCGCTCTCCAGCTGGGGCGGTCAACAGGACGTCAGCGTCGCGCGGTGTTCTCATCCGATACAACCGATTGTACCTACTTTTAATTTTGACAGACAGTTTTTTTGAAACTTTGCTCTATTTGGAGTGATTATTTTTTTTTTTTATCAGGATTTCATAGACTTGTGTCGTGAATGTGAATCGTTATCATTTCTGTCTGTTCCAGTAGAATCATTTAAAATATATGTTTGCTTGTGTATTGGTGTACCGAAGGACTTTTACGGGGTGAGGGGGGACTACAGGAGGGTGTTCCAAACTATTTATAACCAATTTGAACCACTATCGGTGTTCACCACTACACAAGCAAGAATCTATTTAAAATGATTTGCCTGTAACCTATATTATTAACATATTTCACGACACGTTATCTCTTTGTAAAAATGTTTTTGTATCTATGAAACTGTAAACTTGAATGTAGCTCTTGGTTCAAGATGGTCCAGTAAATATACATATTATACAAGATATTATTAACCGTTTTAGTCACAGTCGGGTAAATTTACCCGGTGTAGGAAGTTACTTTTACTGTTAAGAGGTGACTCTTTTTTAATAAATTTTCTTTATGGGGATATGCCATGAATATTATCTATTTTTTATGTATATATCATGTCTTTAAACATTAATTTTTCGTATTTTATGTTTTAAAAGATATATATATACCAACTATCGGATTTTTTACGTTAGTAAAAAAGAGGAGCAAAAAAAACTGATTTTTAAACCTGAAAAATGAAGCACTTTTTTATGGTGAATTTTTACAAATAAAATATGAATTAGGTAAATTTTTATTTCTACTAAATAAATACAATTTGCAAAAAGGTGTTTTTTTTCCATATTTTAGTTTTTTTTATGCATCTAAACAATGATTTCATACGCCCTTTTCTATTTGTTATGCTTAGTTTATCTGGTAACTAACTAACCATCACGCCGTTTCTCCGGAGGGGTAGGCAGAGAGGACGGACCGCCAAACAACTCGATCTCGGCATACACCTCTTGCTTCATTCGCTTTCATACAACGTCTCATACATTCTCTTCTGTTATTCCGACTTCTGACATGGCCCGACTCAAGTATTTAATTAACTTGATTGTGCCATGTCTTCCTCGGACTTCCCCGGCTTCTTCTTCCATTCACATTCGCCTCATATATTCTCCTTACACTCCTTTCTCCGTTCATTCACTCTACATGCCCAAACCATCTAAGCGTCCCTTTTTTAATTTTGCTCACTATGCTTACATCATCTGGTACGTTTATAAAAATTAAAATAAAAATAAAAATAATAATGATAAATTAACACATAGAAAAGAAATATATTCAAGTGTTTTACGGTTTATTTTCAGTATGTAAACCTTAATTTCAGGAGCTGATTTTTTGTTCCTGATACTTAATTCATTGAGAATACAAATATGTAAAAATTTCTACGAAAAAATACTCAGCAGTTTATTTAAAAACAGACCATATCTACAAAAAAAAACAGTTCTAGTGCGTGCGTCGTGCGTCGTCTCTCTGGGTGTGAATCGGCGCCAGTATCTAGTGCGTGCGTCGTGCGTCGTCCCTCTGGGTGTGAATCGGCGCCAGTATCTAGTGCGTGCGTCGTGCGTCGTCCCTCTGGATGTGAATCGGCGCCAGTATCTTGTGCGCAAGTTGCTCTACTGACATTAATGTTTTTAAGATTTTTTTCTAAATTTTAAATAATAATTGAATCCTCGTGTAGTGATCACCGAACTTTATTTATGTTAAAGAATATTTATTTCAACTGAAGCGGTTGAATACAGTCCTGAATTTATGTAATTATTCTTTGGATCAAGTTTTAAGTAATTTTAATACTTTTGTAGAAAAATCTGATTTTTGTCTTGTACCCGAAGATAATTATCATCCAAAACTTTTGTCAGAAATTAGCCTTAAACAAGTTTAAAAAATCATCGTCTGTATAATTATATAATACTGCAACCGAAGATAACTTCCGTATTTGGAATTTCAACAAAAGAGATTCTAAGAAGCTTCACAGCCAACTGCGTGATCAAAATTGGCAAGCTGCCTTCGAGTTTTCCGATGTTGACGAGGCAGTTAAATACTTCTACGACACTATATACGCGTGTTTCGATCGACGTCTTATAAGGAAGAAAGCGAGGAAGAAATGAAAACTATCCAAACGGTTTACGCGTGAGATTATCGGGGACATAACCATGAAGTTCATACACCTTCGTCGGTGGAAACGATCAGGTTTGGAAATTGAAAATGAGTTCAAACTTTATGACAATAAACTTTTTTTTTTAAAGAAAGACAAACATTACCGGGTTACGAATAAAGGTTTATACACATCTACCGGCAAAGCGCAGTGCAGAACAGTGCGGCACAGACACGCCAACATTAGTTGCCCACACTATTAACTCTATAAACACATTTATTTTCATTTCACCTTAGGCCGCCAACGAAGGCTTCTGATTCTTCCTAAGCATAACTAGCTTACCGATGCTGATGTCTCTGGAAAAACTTATTATGTTAATTAACTGTTTTTTCAGGAAATGTTGATATATTCCACATAATATGCAAGTTTATGCACGAACTTGCCATTAAGTATTACCCACACGTAACCATTTTTGTCCATTTTCATCGTTCCTGTTCTTTTTTTGCCTTTGAAATGCATCAGTTAATAACTGTTTTTGCAAAATAAATCAATATGTAATATTTCCACCATAAGTTATGGAGCATTTAATAATGTCAATAAAAAAAATCACCTCGTCGCAATATTTCTACAAGAATTATAAGAGTTTTTCACTACTACCTTAAAAAAATATTTCTTAAGGGGTGCACTTTAATAAAAGCATAAAGGTTGAAGGAAAAGATTAAAATATCTGTCCGATAGGTAAATTGTGAAATAATTTTATGATAAATTCTGTTAGACGATTATCTCCCGATCTTTATTGCTTTGAACAATATTAAATGACAAAAAATTAATTACAATATTATTGATGAATTTTTTTGGTATCCACATTTTCTTGCTCTGATGGTGGTTACTTGATTAGTTTACAATCCTTTATAAACCATTATGACTGATGTGTAGTATTACAATGATGCGGATTATTATTTTTTTTTTAAATGTTTAACCGATAATTGTTTCACTGACCTTCCTAGCGTCATTAAGAAGATTATGAAAGAATCTGCACCCGTACCTGAAGGTTTGCAGGTTTATGGTGCTCTCTGCCTACCCTGACTAGTAAAGGCTTTCGAATCAATTGTTTAATTTTAATTTTAATTTATTTTTTATTCATCTATACAATCTTAATATCACAAAAGGCTTATGGTACTGTTCCTGTCTCACTAGGAGAACCTGTATTGAGCGCAGGCAAAGTTTACGATTTACAATTTACAGTTTACAAAGTTTGCAAAGTTTACAGAGTTTGCACAGTTTACAGAGTTTGCACAGTTTACAAAGTTGACAAAGTTTGCAAAGCTTAAAAAGTTTACAAAGTTTACAATGTTTACAAAGTTTACAAAGTTTATAACGTTTACAAAGTTTATAACGTTTACAAAGTTTACAATGTTTACAAAGTTTATAACGTTTACAAAGTTTACACAGTTTACAAAGTTTACAAAGTTTATAAAGTTTACAAAGTTTACAAAGTTTACAAAGTTTACAAAGTTTACGAAGTTTACGAAGTTTACAAAGTTTACAAAGTTTACAAAGTTTACAAAGTTTACAAAGTTAATTCATAAACGGAGCTGGGAAAACGGACTGAGCCGAAGAAGAAATATTTTTTAAATATATTATCTGCCCAGTTACTTATGTTTACACAGAGTTTTGGCAGCCTTCGTGTGGTACTGGGATATGGAGGAAAGGTGATATTATTTTAACTTGCCTTTTTAAAGATTTCCTTTTATACCTTGTCAAGTAATTTCGACAAAATAGAAGATGTCGTTATCTGTGATTCAGCCACATCAATGTCTAACATGAAAGTTATATAAAATATATCTTTTATATTTAGCGGAATATATAAATAAGTATTCTCAAATCGATTTTAATTATTATTGTGTGTCATTTTTAACTAAAGATTAATACTAATATATAAAATATATTATTTACTTTATTTTTATTTAAAGATATACAACAATTTTGCATTCCCAAGAGTTATCAGTTCAACTCATTTTGGGACTGTTAATTTTTGCCACATAATATTAAGTTTAACAAAGTTTTCAAGGCAAATATTTTAATGAAAATATAAGATCAAAAACTTCTTATTTCATGATCCTTCTACAGTAAGAAATTACTTCTGTTTGGCAAATTTCAAATTTTTAGTTGAGATTTGTCTTGAGCGTATTATCTTTCATACGTTATGGTGTAATGAATAACACCTAAAAAGCTACAGCCTACCCTTGGTCAAGGAGCAATGCACGCTACTGATATATATATATATACATAGTTTCTCTCATTCGTGGTGGTCTTTCGCCAGGATGGATAGTGTGAGTATCCGCCACTCTGTCTATCGACAAGATCTTAGTAGAGGTACGATAAGTCCGGTGGTTTAAACATAAAACCACCCTATGATCTTTTGAATGGTGTAAAATAAAAACTAAAATATAACAAGGAAAATGCTCCCCTTTCTTGCGGTCAGCCCCATTGATGTATTTCTCACCGTTGCCCAAACGCATCACTTTATGCCGAATTCAAAGCAGTTCCTCGAAAGTCATTCACACTTGATAAGTTCCTTGAGTCACCCATCTCGGAACGTAAGAAATAGAATAAATTATTATTGCGATATTTAAATCAACGCGACCACAAGAATCCTGCCGACTCAGCGTTGTACAAAGGGGCTTCGCCAACAAAGACTCGTCGTTCTTTCTTCTTTGGTGACGGCGATTTTTTTATCCTCAAATCGATCGATGTAGGTACGAGCCCTGGGACTCTCCGAGCCGATGACCGCCTGGTGTGAGGCTTACTGGATTTTACACCCCTAATTTACATAATGGGTGTCATTACAACAATCAGTCATCAATAAGTCACCAAATACAATACCTAATTGATGAAAACGCCAAAACGTAAATATTATCGCCGATGTCTGAATTAACTTAGACAGGAATAAGGAACTACATTGAAAAAAACAATTGCTTTAAAAATATGTATTCATATAGATCAGCAAACACCTATTCTGAATATACAACTTACATTATATATAATTATGCGTAGAATTTATAAATCGTTATTTAAAAGTGAATAAAAAATCAGCTCATAAAAACACCGTGTTATGTTGGTACCATTGCATTTGGAACATCTGACGTCACGTGAGCATTCTGTTTTTGGATTGGTATAAAAAAAATATTTTTCGATTTTGTTTTGTATTTTAAATATGTATTTTTTTAGTTTTGGCAAAATTTTAGCTTAATTTCGGTGACTTTAAGCTCTATAATTGTTTTTCAATATAAACAACTATTATTAAAGATATTAGAGTATGCATTATCAAACCAATTATCAATACGGATATTATGATAATGTCATTATTATTTTTTGAGTTAAAGTTTCTAAAAGGTGGATAATTTTATTACTTATGTTTAGTTATGGTTTACCATGAATAGAATACACAATTATGTACGATAAACCTTATCCATGTATTGACATTTGACATTCTAACCTCAAAACTGATTATAACCGACCGGCCATAGATTTGGAGCATTTTGGCGGCTTAGAAAAATTGAAACTTTGAAAATTATTTTTACCGTGAAAACTCACTTTAGAAAATAACGAAATATACTACTATTTATGTTTGAATGTCGTTATTAATTAAAAAAATAATAATAAAAATCGGACTGGAGTTCCATGTTTGAAACTTCAAAATATCTCATATACGATTTTTTTACAAAATGACCCGAATATGAATAGTTTTTCACGTTTTTGCAATTCACATTCTACACGATGAATCTGATACTGATTTTCTAAACCCCTCGTATTGTAATGACGTAAACGTTGTCAAAACTAAGATGATATGGCAGGTTGGACTGAACCACAAAATCTGTTAAAATATTTTTTAAACCCCAATGAGAAAACAAAAACAAAAAACTCATTACTATACGTATAGAGCCATGAAGATCTTCCAAGAAATACCGGCCAATATAAAAGAAGAGGATTTTTTTTTGAAATTTATAAGGAGGTGACGAAATACGTAAAGTGCAATTTTTAGTGTCGTGTTTTTTAAAGTTTGATTTGTAATTCTTAATTGTATGTAGATATTATGTTCATATTAGAATACATGTAACCAATGTACATGTGTTCTATTTTAAGTTAAATAAATAAATAATTATTGTTTCCATACAATGTACGCACCGTATAATATTTACTAATACGAGCAATGTAATATGATACATTTTCGAACAAATTTATATATTACTAATTTCTTCAAATGATTGATAACTTTGTGGCGTCATTATTAATTATATAATTAAAAATACACTTTGTATACACCACTTTAATTAAAATATATAAATATTTCTACATGTTTCGATAGCAACGATATCATTTTTCTATCCTTGAAATTATTTTTTAGTATTCATTTACTCCTGAAGATTATCATGCTATCGAAACATGTAGAAATATTTATATATTTTAATTAAAGTGGTGTATACAAAGTGTATTTTTAATAATATAATTTATAAATTACTTGCTAAAATATCCGGCATTACCCGGGCTTATGAATGGTTTGGAGGAAAAGTTTGAGGTTGTGAGGTGTTCCTCTACCCCTATCACTACTCCCACCCCAATCATTTTCCTCTTATTTTGAACATGAAGTGTGCAAAATGTCATCAAAAAGTATCAAAACTCTGCTTTAAGAGGGAAGTAGAGAGGGAAATAGAAATCTCATATAAATAGTCATCATCCTCTTATTTTGAAGGTCATGTGTGCAAAGCGTTTCTGAAACTGTATATTTGTATGCAAAACAAACACACACCGCCCGACTGGGACATACTTCTTTATGTAATAGATAGAAGATACCATACAAGAAGAAGATAGATATAGAAGAAGAAGATAGATCTAGAAGAAGAAGATGAACAATCAGTGACTGTTATATTTTCGATAGGTAAGCCGATTACAACTTATCACTTGCAAAATAATTACGAAGATACTTAGAAAACGATAGTAATGTTTGCCATCGCCATAGTCATATAAATAAACGATTGGACAGGGTTCCCCCTTCCTGCAATCACCTGGATGTTACTAATTATTGACAAAACATTGTAACAACCCAAGAAATACATAGGATATACGATACATATCACGTAGTTGCACACCTTGTTGACGCAGTTCCTTCGTTGTTGGTTTACTCATTTAAAGATAATTATACGTCGTGGGTACTATGAAACACTGTGTTTATATTTTGTCAACGGAAAAAAATCATTAATTATTACTTCTGTGACGTACGGTGTTAATTTAACACGGCGGTCAAACAAATTAACCAGACGATTTGTTTGTGTGATACACGTGCAGGTACTTATAGAAGAATATAGAATTAATTTATTTAATTAGCAAAAAACATTGGTTCATTCACTATTGTTAGAGTTCAAACCATGATTTTATTTCATCTTATCTCCTTTCCCTTTTTATATTCGTGCTGGGGGGATAAGGCGTCCACCGGCATCCCTGTGCTGGGCTACGTCAGTGGCTTCCGTCGATGCCAGTCTCTTTTCCCTCTGGAATCGCCGCCGGTATTTTATGTCGAAGTTTGCCTTCTCTGTGCAGCGGTCATGTTGCTTGTCAGCTGATCACAATTTGTTTAAAAGGTAAAACGGACTGACACTTGTGATTAACGGGAATTGAACAAATTTCAAATCAAAATGGCACTGATCGTCGATTTAATGGTCATCGAATAATGTGACGAGTTTTTTAAATAACCTAATGCAGGCTCCAGACCCATCCGATATGCCTTTACAGGTGGCCTGCACAGGTTTGCCGGATTCGCGTGGTGCACCTCCAAGTCCAAACGGACCTACCGGGAACGATAGCATCGACAGACGACATGCAGTTTGGAATGAATACTCGGTTTGATATTTGCAACTTAGAAACAACATAAAAACGTAGTAAATTGTGTAAATGGTTGCTAAAAATAATCATTTATCCAAAAGTGAATTGTTAATTGGATCAAAAGATTTGCATCATCATTTGGCAATTAATGAAAGTTCATATTTAATGCTAATTTACGCCATTAACCCTTACCACTCCTTTGTCGGGTGCCATCCGACATCACTATTTGTACGCTACAACTCAGTTGTCGGCTGGCGGCCGACAAGATAAGACGTGCGCGCGCGCTGTATTTTCGGGCGCAAAACTTGACACGTTACGTTGTTTCTTGTGATTATTCGATAAAAAAAACATTTAAATTCACGTTTCAATACGATTTTGACTGTTTTCCGTTTTTGTTTTACTATAAAATAACCTTTTTGTAACTGCCTATCAATAAATTAATGTTTTGACATTATTTAAATAAGAGTTGGCAGACAACAAATATTAAAAAAGAATGGAGTGGTAAGGGTTAGTAATAAAATGACATAGTTATGAGAAATGCAATATCACCGCATGAAAGATTAACTGCAGGTTTAAGATTTCTTGCCCGTTCCCTGCGAAGGATAAAATACGATTTTTCGCAATTTCTCCGATCGCCTGAACAGGTTAAGATAACTGCGGAATTGTTTAATTCATACGGCCCGGTTAACC